>JARQOD010000001.1:593577484-593715390 GCA_033576555.1 Oophaga sylvatica | reverse complement strand
AATGCATCAGTTAATTGCTCAACTAAGCGTATTTATGCAGCACATATGAATTTTGCACTATAAAGTTTGTCCGTCACACGGATCACATATCAGTGCGCTCAAAATTGTGCCACTTCAGGCCTCCATTTAAATTTTGTTGCAGTGTGTTTGCTAAGTTATTGACACCAGTTTGCTGAAAAAAATAGTTATCTACAAGCCAGCTATTTTAAAGTGGGGTTTGTCTGTCACACTGATCACATGTAAGTGCGCTCAAAATTGTTTAATTTCAGGCCTTCATTTGAATTTTGTTGCAGTGTGTGTTAGGCGCCGGGATTCTCCTTCTGCACAAGATGGATCCCAAGCGTCGCCTTCTCCCATTCATTTTCGACAGCAGTAGATGCTGCTCAGCAAAGACGTCAGTATCAGCGTCTTGCTCAGACTCGGGCTGTGCGCATTGTTACCGCTGCCTCTCCAGGTCCAGCTATGGTAAAGAACAAAAGACAGTGATGAGCAGTCATTCCTGAGGCATTGTCCAGGATTCTTGCTATTGAACATGCTCATGAGGTGGCGACCTCTCATTCGTGGTCCTGTCGTCAGCTGCTCAGGTTGTGTCGGCTCCGGATTGGCCTGCAAGCAAGGTACTGTCTGACTGGACTAAGGCGCAGTCTATAAAAGGATCTTTGGGGCGCCATTCGGTGGTGTGTGTAGGTGGGACTGTTACAACCCTGTATGCACATGTGCTGCTACTGGCACTGCGAGTTAGGTTCTCGTCAGGCAGTGTTATGAGCTCGGTTGCAACAACTTTATTATATAATGGATTGCATCCGAACCCGGGGTCCGCGATGCAGTTTATGTCACTGCTGCCGAACACCCTTTGGGTCTCAGGGTAACAACTGACAACTAAAGGATAATATTAGATCTCGCCTGTGTTACTTCACACTAGGGAGATGTTGCATTGGCATTATCTCCATTAACGTCACGGGAGATGTGCTATCGACTGGTGTAGATGTAGTCCTGTTAATGGCACAGAAGCCACTTGCCAGATATTAGGTTTGCACTACGTGCTGCAAGCTGGTATAGACGTAGCCCTGTTGACTGCACAGAAGCTACGTGCCAGCCGCTAGGAAGTGCGAGCGACTAACGCCAGGTGAACGTGCTGCCAGCCGGGTGAGACCGGACTAAGCAACTCTCTTTTCAGCTTGGCGGTCGATGCCCAGGCTACGCGCCCCGCAGTCTGCTCAGGGTGTATAGCTACCCTATATTCATAGCAAGACTGCGCCACATTGGCTACAGGTTACGCACCCAACAGTCTGCTCAGGGTGTATAGCTACCCTCTATTCATAGCAAGACTGCATCACATTGGCTACATGCCTGGCATAAGCTAAACCTGCCTGAAGGACCTGTGCTAATTAGCCGAGCGAACTCTGGCATCGGCTGGTCCCGAGAGCAAAGCTAGAGAGCACGAGGAGCCCAGATTCTGGTACGTACACACGTGAGCACTGCCTATTTTAGTATGATCTGACCTTGCCGCTGACAGACAAGCTATTTAAGGGCTAAGGTCCGCCCCCAGCCATCTCGCCAATCGCATCACCGATGACGTCATCCTCGACCAATCAGGCGACGGCAGGTCAGAGGATCAGCTGACATTAACCACCAATCCTGGCTCGCCATGTCAAGGACATGCTCAGTTCAGGCATTTCTGGACTAAGGCTATAACAGCCCTGTCTCCTTCTATAACCTATGCTGAAGGCTACTATTAACAAAGACCCTGGAGACAGCTTGTACTGTCTTGTACTGGCTAGGCGTTGGGATTGATGGCAAAGCTAAGCAGCATCTTCCCCAGCTGAGACCTGGATGGGGGACCACTTATATCTTAGATCCCGGTTCAAATCCAGCCATCGCCTGACACCTAACAGGCAATGTAGGGTGGGAACTCCGGCTTGAGCCTAGCACCTTTACTGAGCGACTGCGTCACGTGTGCAAGTTTCACAAACCATGTGACAGGGCAGGCTCAATCACCAGCATAGTGGTGGGTGAGTTATAAAGACCCCAACTAGTGTCTACCTGCTGCATCCCTGTGACATTTAACAGGATACAGCGTTCAGTATTATATTTTATGTTCTGCCGCTCTGTGAAGCAACAGAGCTTGCCATTAAGCCTTAGTTCACACCTGGTATCATTTAACCCCGTGAGAACTAAGGAATGCTATCCGCAAGTGTCCACCATTGTACACTAACTGTGGTAACTCCATCTCTGCACAGTGGACCCCGGGTCGCGTTTGCACCTTCCTTTAATTTATGTTTGGTGCGATCCGCAGACCCTAACAGTATCTTAGCACCAGGGTCTGGCTAGCAATGGCGGAAGAGCAGCATTTACAGTGGTACATCCAGCAACTGGAGGGCAGGTCGTACGCTCTTGAGTGCATGACCTCAGCAATGGATTTTACCGCAGTAGCGGCTCTTATAGCCACTGAAGCTGAGTTTCGTGTGTCCGCTGCCACCCCTGTTCCACCCCTCTCTCATCTCCCTCTGCTCGATAAGTTCACGGGTGACAGCAAAACCTGTAGGGGATTGTGAACCTGTGTGCTATATATTTGGAGCTGCTGGTGTCACATTTCCCATCTGAACGGGCTAAGGTGGGATTCGTGATCTCTCTGTTAACAGACAGAGCGTTGGAGTGGGCTATGCCGCTGTTGGAGTGCAATGATCTGGTGGTGAAGAGCGTCTCGCATTTTCTAAGCACTCTGAAGCAGGTCTTTTTAGGGCCTCGTGTCACCCACAATACCGCGCTCCAACTTTTAGCTTTAACCCAGTGCTCCTCCATGGTCAGCTATTTCGCCATCCATTTCCAGACTCTAGCTTCTGAGTTGGAGTGGCCGGATAAAGTCCTCATCACTGTCTACTGGAGGGGACTGGCTGATCATGCAAAGAATGCTCTGGCCACTAGGGAGATTCCTGCCACACTGGAGGAATTAATTTCTGTCTCCACTCGCATCGACCTTCGGCATTCTGAGCGAAGGTTGGAGCCAGTCCAGTGTCGGCAGATGTTTCGGCTGGCTCCAAATTTTGCCAAGCCTCTGGAATCTCCTTCCCAGGTTTTGGAACCGCAGGAGGCCATGGAGGTTTCTCGAGCGGAGTCCAAGCCTCATCTTGCTCAGGCACCCCCAATCTGCCATGGTTGTAGACTGACTGGTCATTATGCCAACCAGTGTCCCCAGCGGCAGGGAAAACGACCATGTATAGTGGCCATAGGAAGAGGCTCACTAGACAAGATAGCGTTGTCCTCCAAAATTACGTTTAAGGTTACACTGTCCTATGGGTCGATTTTTCTCTCTGCAGAGGCTTGCGTGGATGCTTGGGCAGAGGATAATTTATGTCCTCTTCCTTCGCACTACGGCACGCAATACACCTGGTCATGCTCTCTAAGCCTGTTACCATCTGAGTGGTTAATGGTTTCAATCAAACCATTCCTCTCACCCTTGTGTTTTCTCCTAAACATCAGGAGTTAATCTCCTTGATCGTCATCCCCGAGGGTATTTATGAGGTGTTGCTTGGACTACAGGGAGTATACAGGGATGGAGTAGGGCATGTCAGCGACAGTGTTTCAAGGCCCAAGTTCAGGTTGGGTCGTCCGAGGTTTAAGTTTCCTCAGATCTAACCTCGCTTCTCAAGCATTACTGGCAGTTTGCTGACATATTTTCTAACAAAGCCACGAAGAATCTTCCTCCCCATCGTCCCTATGATTGCCCGATAGACCTCATCCCGGGGGCAGATCCACCTCGCGGGCATGTTTACCCTTTGTCGCTCCCAGAGACTGAGGCAATGTCGGACTATATAAGGGAGAATCTGGCAAGGGGGTTTATTAGGAAATCTGTGTCTCCTGCGGAATCTGGGTTCTTCTTCATACAAAAGAAGAATGGAGAACTACGACCCTGCATAGATTATAGGGGTCTGAACACCATCATCGTTAAAAACAATTATCCTCTGCCACTTATCTCAGAGCTGTTTGACAGACTGCGGGGTATGAGGGTATTTACCAAATTATATCTGCGAGGCACCTATAATGTAATACGCATTTGCGAGGGTGACGAATGGAAGACGGCGTTTAACTCTCGGGACGGGCATTATGAATACCTTGTAATGCCATTTGGTCTCTGTAGCGGCCCGGCTGTCTTCTTCTTCCAGGACTTGATCAAAAACAGGAGATGTTATCCACCTCTGTAGTCGCCTATTTGGATGACATTCTTATTTTCTCTCCTGATCTACAGTCATGGCCAAAAGTTTTGAGAATGACACAAATATTAATTTTTACAAAGTCTACTGCTTCACTTTTTCTAATGGCAATTTGCATATACTCCAGAATGTTATAAAGAGTGATCAGCTTAACAGCAATTACTTGCAAAGTCAATATTTGGCTAGAAAATGAACTTTATCCCCCAAAACACATTTCAACATCATTGCAGCCTTGCCTTAAAAGGACCAGCTAACCTCTTTTCAGTGATTGCTCCATTAACACAGGTGTGGGTGTTGATGAGGACATGGCTGGAGATCAATCTGTCATGATTAAGTAAGAATGACACCACTGGACACTTTAAAAGGAGGCTGGTGCTTGGCATCATTGTTTCTCTTCTGTTAATTATTTTTATCTCTAAAGAAACACGTGCAGTCATCATTGCAATACACAAAAATGGCCTAACAGGGAAGAGTATCGCAGCTAGAAAGATTGCACCTCAGTCAACGATCTATTGCATCATCAAGAACTTCAAGGAGAGAGGTTCCATTGTTGCCAAAAAGGCTCCAGGGCGCCCAAGAAAGACCAGCAAGCGCCAGGACCGTCTCTTAAAAGTGTTTCAGCTGCGGGATCGGGCTACCAGCAGTGCAGAGCTTGCTCAGGAATGGCAGCAGGCAGGTGTGAGTGCATCTGCACGCACTGTGAGGCGGAGACTCTTGGAGCAAGGCCTGGTCTCAAGGAGGGCAGCAAAGAAGCCACTTCTCTCCAGAAAAAACATCATGGACAGAATGATATTCTGCAAAAGGTACAGGCAGTGGACTGCTGAGGACTGGGGTAAAGTTATTTTCTCTGATGAATCCCCTTTTCAATTGTTTGGGACATCAGGAAAACGCCTCATTCGGAGAAGACAAGGTGAGCGCTACCACCAGTCTTGTCTCATGCAACTGTTAAGCATCCTGAAACCATTCATGTGTGGGGTTGCTTCTCAGCCAAGGGAATCGGCTCTCTCACAGTCTTGCCTAAAAACACAGCCATGAATAAAGAATGGTACCAGAATGTCCTCCAAGAATAACTTCTCCCAACCCTCCAGAAGCAGTTTGGCGATCAACAATGCCTTTTCCAGCATGATGGAGCACCTTGCCATAAAGCAAAGGTGATAACTAAATGGCTCAGGGAACAAAACATAGAGATTTTGGGTCCATGGCCTGGAAACTCCCCAGATCTTAATCCTATTGAGAACTTGTGGTCAATCATCAAGAGACGGGTGGACAAACAAAAACCTAAAAATTCTGACAAAATGAAAGCATTGATTGTGCAAGAATGGACTGCTATCAGTCAGGATTTGGTCCAGAAGTTGATTGAGAGCATGCTAGGGAGAATTGCAGAGGTCCTGAAGAAGAAGGTCAACAGTGCAAATATTGACTTGCTGCATTAACTCATTCTAACTGTCAATATAAGCTTTTGTTACTCATATGTTTGCAATTATTATATTTCTGTCTGTGATAAAAACATCTGTCAAACACACATAAAAACCAGAGGGCAGCAGATCATGTGAAAATATAATATTTGTGTCATTCTCAAAACTTTTGGCCATGACTGTAGATGCTCATCGTAGAGACATTGCCAGAGTTTTTGAACTCTTACATGCCAAACTTGAGAAGTGTCTCTTTGAGCAGGTGTCTTCACCATTCCTTGGCTATATCATCTCAGCCAAGGGTTTGACTATGGATCCTGCCAAGGTGGAATCAGGAGCCACATTCCCTTAAATTAGTGCAGAGCTTTATGGAATTTATTACCTACTACCCCAAGTACCTACTACCCCAAGGGATCCTGTGTTACATCGGCCATATGTGGCTAATCCCTTTATTCTGGAGGTCGATGCCTCTTCTGTTGGTGCGGGAGCTGTGTTGTACCAGAAAGATGCTAACAGTCGGAAACGGCCCTGCTTCTTCTTCTCTAAGTCTTTCTCACCAGTGTAGAAGAATTATTCTATCAGGGACAGGGAGCTACTGGCCATGAAGTTGACAATCTCCGAATGGAGATATCTCCTGGAGGGAGCTCAGCATCCCTTCAAGGTGTTCACGGACCATAAAAATCTGCTCTATCTGCGGATGGCCCAACGGCTTAATTCTCGCCAGGCCAGGTGGTGGTTTCTATTCTTCTCTAGATTTAAGTTCACTATTCACTTTCTCTCAGGAGAGAAGAACTTATGGGCTGACACCTTGTCCCATTTCATTGTCTCTTTCGAAGAAGGGGAGGACGAGCCACGGCTAATCGTTCCCTCTGATAGTCTGCGAACGGTGTCTCCTTTTTCGCTAAAGTCAGTGCCTCTGGGTAAGACTATTGTACCACGAACCTGTGTCCAGACGTACTCTCTTGGGCTCACCCATTTAAGTCGAGATCAAGAGGACTGCTGAGCTTCTGGTTAGGTCACATTAGTTTCCGTGGATGGCACATGGCGTCAGGGACTACTTTCAGGCATGTGTTTCTTGTGCCAAGAACAAGCCTTCCCGGCAGAGGCCCGGGGGTTTGTTACATCCCCTGCCGGTGGCAGATAGGCCCTGGGAGATGGTTGAAATGGACTTCATTGTGGGCTTGCCCAAGTCCCGTAACAATACTGTCTTCTGGGTAGTCACCAATCATTTCTCCAAGATGGTACATCTGGTTCCCCTTCCGTGTGTACGGTCGGCACGAGCTCTGGCCATGCTATTCGTGAAGCATATCTTCCGTCTCCACATGATGCCTGATAAAATTGTCATTGACCGGAGGCCCCAGTTTGCTTCTCGCTTCTGGAAAGAGCTATGTCGGCTGCTCAGTATTAAGCTTAATCTCTCTTCAGTGTATCATCCTGAGATTAATGGATTGGTGGGAAGGGCCAATCAGACTCTGGTCACATATTTTCAACACTTTGTTTCTGCCAGGCATGATGACTGGGCATCCTTACTGCCCTGGGCAGAGTTTGCCCTTAATAATGCTGTCGCCGATTCTACAGGGCACCGTTTCTCCTCAACTACGGTCAGTATCAGCACATCCCCGTGCCCATGGCCGTCTCTTCTACCGACTCTAAGGGGGTGGACTTGGCTGTGGAGGCTTGTGACATCTGGGACTGCACACAGGAAGCTATTAGGGCCTTTAAGGAGAGAATGAGAGTCTCTGCTGACACTCATAGTCGCTCCGCTCATGTCTTCGCGCCGGCGATTTAGTGTGGCTCTCTGCCAGTAATATCAAGTTGCATGTAGAGTCCACTAAATTTGCTCCTTGCTAATTAGGTACTTTCAAAGTCCGTGAAAAGGTAAATATTGTGGTATATCGCCTGTCCCTTCCGCCATGCCTGAATATTAAAGACACCTTTCACGTCTCCCTCTTGAAACCCGTTCACTGTCTCAATTTTCTGAGTCTTCTGCTGAGACTTCGGGGGCGTCTTCGGACGATTTTAAGGCGAACGCTATTGTCGGTACCAAGGTGGTGCGTGGAAAAAAAATATTTTTGGTTGATTGGAAGGGTCATGGGCCGGTGGATAGGACCTGGGAGCCAGTGGAGCACATTGCGTCCTTCGAGCATGGCAAAGTTCGCAGGAGTGGCGCTAGGAGGAGGGTAATGTTAGGAGCTAGGATTCTCCTTCTGCACAGGATGGATCCCAAGCCTTGCCTTCTCCTGCCGTCTCCCATTCAGTTTCAACTGCAGTAGATGCTGCTCAACAAAGACGTCAGTCTCAGCGTCTTGCTCAGACTTGGGCTGTGTATATTGTTACCGCTGCCTCTTCAGGTCCAGCTATGGTAAAGAACAATAGACAGCGACGAGCAGTCATTCTTAAGGCTAAGTCGAGGATTCGCGCTACTGAGCATGCTCGTGAGATGGCGACCTCTCATTCGTGGTCGGTCGTCAGCTGTTCAGGTCCTGTGCCGACACCAGATTGGCCAGCGAGCAATGTCCTGTCTGACTGGACTTAGGCGCAGTCTATAAAAGGATCTTTTGGGGGTGCCTGTCGGGGTGCTAAGATCACTTTCACTTGTGTATGTTGTGTGTGTAGGTGGGACTGTTACCACCCTGTATGCACATGTGCTGCTACTGGCACTGCAAGTTAGGTTCTCGTCAGGCAGTGTAGGGTGGGAACTCCCGCTTCGGGACTTGCACCTGCACTGGCGTGTGCAAGTTTCACAAGCCATGTGACAGGGCAGGCTCAATCACCAGCATAGTGGGGGGTGAGTTATAGTGACCCCAACTAGCATCTACCTGCTGCATCCCTGTGACATTTACCAGGATACAGCGTTGAGTATTCTAATTTATGTTCTGCCACTCTGTGAAGCAACAGAGCTTGCCATTAAGCCTTAGTTCACACAGGGTGTCGTTTAACTCCGTGATAACTTAGGATCGCCAATGTACACTAGCTGCGGTACCTCCATCTCCGCAGAGTGGACCCCGGGTCGCGATCACACCTTCCTTTAATTTATATTTGGTGCCATCTGCAGACCCTAACAGTGTGTGTGAGGACTCTGAACATTATTGATTACCTTTTGGGCATTCTTGCCCTCTTTCAAGATGGTGTTTTTTGTCTCATGTGCCCCGTGTCTTCCTGCTTTATAACTCTATCCCAGCCTTTAGTCTGTGCTAGAGTATCCTGCCTGTGTCCAGGTCCTGACCCTGGTGGCTTCCTGGATTCTACCTGCTTCTGTTAACCTGTGTGGATATCCCTTTTTCTCTTTCAGAGTTTCTGCTGCATACACCGATTTCCAGTATTCCTCCTGCTTCTGCCTGTTCGTGTTGCTCTCACCTGCATTTGTTGTACACGTAAGCTGTTGATTCTCTGCCCTGCAAAAACTTGAGACTTCCTACCCAGGCCTCCCTGGATGAGTTACTATATTATTTGAACTGGCTATCCGTGTATTGACTAGACAAGGACTTACTTGTTTTCAAGCATCCTCAAGTGTAACTGTGCTTCACAGACTGCTCCATTGATTACATTTTCCTCTGAGGTTACCTACAGACTTTGTTAAGTTGCATTCAATATCTACACTGTGTGTTTATAGACTTTGATGTTTTCCCTGCCCCTGTTTGAAACACTGTGTGTTATAATATAGACTTTACCACCTATAAACTGTATTCTGTGGTGTCTTGCTCCACGCAAAAAGACTCCTGAGTCATCCATTATAATTATTACAATGTATTTGCTAAGTTATTGACACCAGTTTGCAGCAAAAATAGTTATCTACAGGCCAGCTATTTTAAACTGGGGTTTGTCATTCACACAGAATATATATCAGTGCGTTCAAAATTGTGCCATTTCAGACCTCCATTTAAATTTTGTTGCAGTGTGTTAGCGAGGCTATAGACACCAGTTTGGTGAAAAAAAATAGTTACCTACAGGCCAGATATTTAAAACTGTGCTTTTCCTGCACATGAATCACATATAAGTTGGCTCCAAATTCAGCCATGCCATTTGTAGTGAACATGGAAAATATTATCCTCTATTTAAATTGGGCAAGGCACGTGGCAAGGGATGGACAACTGGATGTGATGATGATGGTGATGGTGCATGTAGAGGCCGAGGCCGTGGGCAAACTGAAATTGTGCCACAACAAACACACACATCTTCTTGCCCGACCTTCCTGTCCCAATTACTTTGGGACTGTAGCAGCAAACCACTATTGAACCTAGAGAAGTGTGAAAAGGTTATTGGATGGATAGCGGATAATGCTTCTAGTCAGTTTGCCACCACCACCACTACCCTGTCTTCCACACAGTTAAGTCTCAGAAGCCATGAGTCTGGACCCCATATTCCTCACCCTGATTCTCCTTCCTTCCACTTGCTGAGTGCCCGGAGACAACTGATCTCACACTTGGACACTCCGAAGAGCTGTTCACTTTTCCTTTTATAGATTCGGGCCTCTCGCCCGGTCAACTTGAAGTGAGGCAAGAGGTGTTCTCATGCAGCGATGCTCAAATATATGAGCAGCTACGGTCACATGAAAGTGATGTTGGGAAAGTGTCACAAGAAGTGGACGATGATGAGACACAATTGCCAGAAAGTCAGGAGGACCAGGGTGCGGAAGTGGAAGACGAGGTGGTGGATGATATAGTAACTGACCCAACATGGCAGGAGGACATGCAGAGTGAGGAAAGCAGCACACAGTGGGATGGAGGCGTAGAACCCCAACAGGCAGGAAGAAGCAGTGTGGTGGCCGCAGACAGAAGGCAGGCAACTGTTCTCCATGTTGACTAACAGCATCAATAAAGCTGTTGGTATTCAGTTCAGACTTCACACATAAGACCTCAGGAGTGGACATGGATGTCAGACATATGAACCATCCTCCAAAACTTTGAGGAATCCATCAAGACGGTGAGAGGCAATGACGCCATAATTAGTGTCACCATCCTGATTCTCTGTCTTCTGAAAAGCTCTCTGCTCACAATCAAAGAGGATGCATTGCAGGCTGAGCATGATGAGATGGAGCAAGGAATCCTACAGGTTGATTACACACAGCCCAGCCTCATCTCATCTTAGACCTAACAGTTGTACTGCAAACAGTATGGGAAACCCACTACATAATAATAGGAACACTGTTTTCAAGAGGCATTCCTGTACATCTCTTCAAAAGGGTATTGTGGTGCGTCCAAATTTTGGCAGCCCTGCCTCTCACTACATAGCAATAACAGTATAGTAGACCCACTGGGGGTTTTCCCCATGCTGTTCCCATGTCATTTGAGCAGTGTACCCATCAATTTCCACAATTTCTACTCCCTCTGCAGACCACCGGGGGGGACGCCAGAATAATGCTCGAGTTTCCCATAGACTTACATTGGGCTCGTTGCTCGGGTCGAGCACCCGAGCATTACAATTTGCTCGTCCCGAGCAATGAGCACTCAAGCATTTTAGTGCTCGCACATCACCACTAATTCATTTTTGTGCCATTATATCAGACAGATGTGTCACACAGAATAGTTCATAAATAACATTTCCCACATGTCTACTTTATATCAGCACAACTTTTGAAACATGATTTTTTTTTCTGTTAGGAAGTTAGAAGGGTTAAAACTAAAAGTTGATCAGTGATTGCTATTTTTTTCCAATAAAATTTACAAAACCATTTTGTTTTAGCGACCACATAAAATTTGAAGTGACTTTGAGGGTCTCTATGACAGAAAATACCCAAAAGTGACACCGTTCTAAAAACTTCACCCCTCAAGGTGCTCAAAACCACATTCTAGAAGTTTATTAACCCTTCAGTTGCTTCACGAG
Source organism: Oophaga sylvatica (assembly GCA_033576555.1). Lineage (NCBI taxonomy): Eukaryota > Metazoa > Chordata > Amphibia > Anura > Dendrobatidae > Oophaga > Oophaga sylvatica. The sequence goes on along the minus strand of JARQOD010000001.1, from coordinate 593,703,944 downwards.
AACTGAAGCAATGTGGAAGGAAAAAATGAACATTTAACTTATTTCACAAAAAAAATTACTTTAGACCCAAACTTTTTTATTTTCACAAGAGTAACAGAACAAACTGTACAACAAAATTTTTTGTACAACTTTTACACTCTTTGGATCAAAATAGTGTCAACTAAGTACCGTGTGTTTTTTAAAATATCTTACTATTATTTATTTACTTAATAAAGAGTATCAAGTTATTATTTTTATTGTAGGTTTTGTCTGTTAACAACCACATTATAAATGTATATCTACATATTACACTTATACTAACAGGTATTTGACCCACTTTTTCGGTTTTAATGCACCACTCCTGTCTTTTTTTTTATTGAACTGCTGGAGTGGTGCTTTAAATGTAATTTCCCTGCCTCCGGGCTCATAATCACGTGCCTTCATCATTTTCCAGCTTTGTTCCAATTGGTCTCTGGCTAAAAGTGGCCTATTGGCGGCTCCAGTATTTCATGGAGTGGCGTGGAGGTTGCTGTTAAATACAAGTCTAAGAGAGCCTCATTCTAGCTCTCATAGACTTGTATTGAGCACTTGCGACATAGCTTCTGAATTCCAAACAGTAAGAAGCTGCGCTCAAATGATCGTTCCTTTGATCGGAGTGATGCCGAAAAATTGTGAAGAAACTAGGGGCAGACGACTTACATTTAAAGAGTGACGCCAGTGCTGAAAAAAAAAATGTTGGAGCGGTCCTTTAAATTAAGAAATGATAGCTATTTCATAAACTATCCAAAATTTATCTCTTTATTTAGGAGAAAAACAGCTATGCTTTTAACTTGAAGTAATGGTTTCTCAAGAAGGAATTAAAAAATTATGCTTTTTTGTGATCCACAACAGGTTTATTATTCTCAAAAAGATTAAGCAATTAAAAAATAATTAAGCCATCCAAATATGTTGCCTTTTTAAGGGAGTGAAAAAAATGGTTTGTCAGCAAATCTTTAAATTAGCCCTATTTTGGGAGCTGTATTATGTTTATGTAGCCTCAATAAAGTATATGTCCCAGCATCAGCACAGTCTAGTACTATAAAAAAAACAGTAGACAGCCATGAGTTTTGTGGCTGACATGGCAATGATAAAATATGCAAACTAAATAATTAGGATGAAGTAAGCAAGCAGACATGTAGTAGCAATGGCAGCCCAGGAAGCATCAGTACTTCATTATAGGTAGCATGATGGACAGAAAGTACAACCTTTGCTGAACATGAACGTTTGGCCCTGGTAGCAGCAGACAGTGTGGAAGAGAGACAGCACACAGTAAGACAGAAAGACGGTTAGGTTGATTTCAAATTTGAACTCCCTTTTGGAAACAGGGAAAAAATTCCCCCATTTTCTTTTACAGCAAGCCAAAACATGGCTATATAATAATTATCCGTTTACTTTATGATAACAATATGCCTGCTATCTAAAAAGCATTTCAGCATATAGCTTTCCATATTCTCTGGCATGACAGAAAGTCCCATTGGTTTATTTTTATAACCTGCTGAGCAGGTTGGTTATTAAGACCTGTGTCATCAATGCCATTTTTACTTTGTCAGCCTTGTCCAATGCCTGTTTTAAGTCTATGCCCCCATCCTCATCCAACTGTTGTTGCTCCTTCAGTTCTTTAGTCAATTCATGCTGCATATAACATGGATAGATGCAGGGAGGCAACAAACATGTACAAATTTCAGTTCTATCTCAAATCCTCTTGCATTTTGATTAGTGAGGGAGATTACATAGTTAATCACACACATGTACCTACAAACAAATTTTGTTGCCTCTTCAAACTGCTTTTGTAAGCATCCCTCATAAGGTGGCAATTTCAAATCTCAAAATAATCCATGCTATAGTTTGGCTACTACATGATATAGTTGTTAACCATTTTGGGCTGCTAGTAAAGAAGCTCTAACATATTGTTATGGTCTGCGGAACGCACAAAATAGATAATGTAGAGAGGTGCGTTCGCAGCCCGGGGTCCACCGTGCAGGCAGAGCTTGCTACTAGTAAGATGGCGTGAGTAGCGAACTCTGTTATCCCGCAGAGTCGCTAAAATAAATGCCGTAGCGCGCTTTGGCAGTTAGTGCGAACTTTGTTAATCACAGAGCCGCTAGCAGGAATGCCACAGCGCTATATGGCGATAAGTGCGAACTCACTTAGCTTCAGTGAGTCGCAAGTAAAACGCTAGGGCACTGACTAGCGTTTTAAAGCGAACCCTGTTGCGTTACAGAGTCGCTGAATAACCCTACTGGGTCCAGGTACACGGTTAACTGCTGTGCGGATAGCAGTTCGTGATCATGCATCAGAACACAAGCAATAATCTCCTCACCGGAGTAGCCGGTATTCTAATGGCATTTTCAGCCAAGCCCTAACCACGTGCATACAATCTCCTCACCGGAGGTGCCGGTATTCGAGGGGCTTATTTCAGCCAGACCTAACCACATGCATACATGACCACACTGGCGCATGCACGAAACGGATTTGATACTAGCTCGCGGCCGTGCGGTTATGCCACCCTTTTATAGTAGCAACTGCAGGACCTATCAGAAAAGGACCAATGCGAAACCATTCCAGAACACATGTAGTTTCAGGACCTTTCTGGCGGACCAATGGGAGTCGCTGCTGTAACCGAGCATGTGACCCCTGATCTCCAATGGGAGATCTTGCCCTGGGCATGCTCAGATGGAGAAAGCAGGCACTTAGTTCCCGAACTGCCTGCTCCAGCACTGGTTATAATAGAGGAACCAGGAAAGACAGCAACAAGCCTCTGCACAGTGTTAAACTGGGCGAGACGCTGGGAACGACGTCTCTGCTGAGCAGGCTCCTCTGTGGCTGGAGATGGATGGGGGACCACAGCGGGACTGACTCGAGATTCCCCTTGTGCAGCAGTGGGAACTCGATCCCTAACACATATGTATTCTAGAATTTCAATGGTTATAAGGTCACAAATCAGATGGCACTTTGGCAGACTGTACTGTTTTTGCAGGCATCTTATTTTACAAGGTGATATAGTTGCAACTGCACCATCATCAATTTGATAAGGTGAGAGTTTAGTAGGAAAACCAGCAGCATTCCCTCATCATACAATCAGGTATGGATATTTGCTGATATGACGGAGAAAGAACAGAAATAGAATTTTTAGTATGCGTGAGCAAAGAACCCCCTGACTTTTTTCTTTCATGTAAATCATGCAGCCTGCCAATAAATTGGTGGCAACATGTCAGTTTAAACCCTATTTCATCTGTGTATAAAAGTCAACTATTAATATCTTCAACTGGAAGAAGTTGTTTTTGTGCAGTATATTCCTTTGGCCCCCGGGGTGCTGTATGTGAGAGGACTATGTGTCAGCACATAAACAGATGTCGTTTATGGAATAGAAATTCAGCTATGTACAACATTAAGCATAATGACTGTAGAGTTAATCTGAGCAGAACATTTACTCAAGCTGTAGGTGTCACTGTCAGAGGCTAAATCATGTTTCTGAGATGAATGATGTGACATATATTCCAGTACAACCTTCACTTCCTTTACCCCGATACACTTAAAATGAGATCAATTCTGATCTGAATTTAGTACTACTACTACTGGGACTGCTGCTGTCAGGAATGTTGGTGGTGCTGTTGCTGCTAGAAGCTCCATATTTTTAGTTTAGCAGTGGTATGTTTTTTTCTCTCTCACGCTATCATTTCCATTGCCATTACCACATTTTGGTGTAACATACATTTTGGACACAAGTATAACCTATAATTCATTTCCATACTGTCTTTACCAGATTTAGCCAAACCTTTAAAAATATGGAATTAACTAGAAATGCTGAGCAGAACTCACATGATGGCCAAATAGTGCAACAGGTGTGCCACAACAGACCAGCTTAGTTAATTGCTTCAATATTTGTAATAATTTATTTGCAGATTTTTAGTTATAGCAGAATAAAGAAAATATAAATAATGCCAGAATGTAAGATAATTGCCCAAAAATTCTATAACAGCCCACAGTTTATACCTCTTATACAGTTTGTTTTCCAAATTAGAATATTAAAAACACGATGTGAGAATTCACATGTCTACAGTAATAATGACTGTAGAGTTTTTTGATAAACCTAGATAACCCCTTTAAAGTGCTGTTTTTGTAGTATTTCATAGATCACTAAATTCACAGTCACACTAAATGATTATGCAAGTACTGCACCTGCATTGCCCTATATCACAAAACTGATCTAATATTCACAGACTAAGACTACCACTCTCATTTCAATGTATTTTAGCACTGCTGTAGTACAATATCATCAGATCAGGCTCCTTTCTGCACTATGTGAATCAAGTTGTTCGCTCTCACCTCTATCCTGACCCTGTAAAATCCTAAAATGCTACTATTTGGCTATCCCTCATCTTTTCTAGTCTCTCTGATAGCCCCACCTTGGGCCACTCCAGAATGGAATGTGATAACTGCAAGGTAATACAAGGAGGCCCGTATTTATATATACATATGGTAAAAAATAAAGTACATTAACATTATCTGAAGAGAAAACAAAACAAAAATGGTAATAATTTGTATTATATTCTGTTGGTTTATTTAACAAAACAATTGATAGAGTGAGAAGTTCCCTTTGAATATCAAATAAAAGAAAATGATGATAATGTCCGAGTGAAAATAAAAAAATAACAAAAAAAACTATGGCATATCATGAATTTGTCCTTCAGTAACACTAAAACAGATTGTTCATTAAATTTTAATTGTTCTAGAATTATGTTCAGAGAGGATGGTTATTAAATCTTAAGGCTGGATTTGCAAAATGTGATTTTTTTTTTTTTTTAATAAAAAATGTCCTTGATTGATCTCTTTCTTTCTTTTACTATTACAAAATACGGATATTATATGTAATCTAAAATTAGAAAATTTATTAAACCCATCCTTTATCCCTTAAAGCGTTTACCCAATACTGGTCAACCAGTTTTAAAAGCTAAACTGCACATCACATAATAAAACATTGAATACGTACCTGACTATCACCATTTTTCCAGTCGTAGTAATCTGTCCCCTGACAGTCAGATGATTTTATGCTATATGACCATTGCAGCCATTGCAGCCAATTAGCGACAACTAATTATTTCGGTATTTTATCAGTGTTGAAATCTGTAATGAGGGAATGCTGTAAAGCAGAGTGAATCTTTTAATAAGGGATCTCAAATAAATGTAATAAAATAAAAAAGCATATAATGCACATTTAAATCTTAAATATTTTTCTAAATACGTTTATTTAGCAAAAACATGTGTTTAATACAATACCAAACAAAATTAACTGAAATATAAGTTGTTATGCATGCAACATGTAGGTGCATGTTCACACTGGCCACTAAACAAACAAACCTAACATAAAAACAAAAATAGCAAATACCCTGCAGTAAGTATATAAATAGCAATAGTGCATGAAAATTACACAGGGTACTTAGTTAACATTGTTTTGATCAAAAAAACGTAAAATCCATCCCACCACATCAAGGTAATGCATCTCGGGACGGTCCTAACCTCTAGTATTAAAACCTTACCATATGTTCTTAATTAATTTACTAACCTTGTCTGGTTGGAGGTCTTCTCTTGTATGAGCTGTGATGTTGTCCTTTATACATGTCGATCCCTCATGATGTTGCTATCCAAGAATTTCTACTCCCTAAATACAGTAATTATTCTTCAGATCTATTCTTATTTGAAATTTATGCTACCCAATTTCTGATGACTTATAATTTTTTTTCATTTGATTAGGATTTTTTTGCAGTGCAGGGGTGTTTTCATGGGGGCCAAATACTCTCTATCTTTGCCGAACCTGGTAATGTCTTACTAATAGGAATGTTATCTTTATTGTCAGGATAATCCTTTTAGTTCCCATTAGTGATGAGCGAGAAGCATTGTTGCTCTGGTCTCCCCAAGCATGCTCGGGTGATCTCCGAGTATTTTGGCGCGCTCGGAGATTTAGTTTTCGTCGTCTCAGCTGCATGATTTGCGACTTGTAGACAGGCCTAATACATGTGGGAAATCCCTAGCAAACAGGAATTCCACACATGTATTAAAGCTGTCTAGCAGTTGTAAATCATGCAGCAGAGGTGAAAAAACTAAATCTCAGAGTGCACCAAAATACTCGGAGATCACCCAAGCATGCTCGGGGAAACCTGAGCAACGTGTATACTAGCTTATCACTAGTTCCTATCTATTATTGGATGGCAGATACATCGATGACCTCCCATTTATCTGTTGTTGCAATGTGTCTGCCATACCAGAATTCCTTCAATACATCAACAATAACCACGGCAACTTGTCTGTCACTCCTCTGACATATCTTTTTGCATTTACAACTGAGAGGAATTCCTTACAACACTTTTCAAATCTCTGCCTTTTTTAAACCTATGTCAGCCAACACCATCCTTCATGCTCATAGTAGTCACCCCAAACACACGATCAAATCCAAACTGCTGGGAGAAATTATGCACATTTAAAGAAACTGCAGTGCTACTAGTAACCTGGCCACGGAATTGAATCTATCACATAAAAATTAAGAACAATTAGATACCCTTAGTAGACACTAAATAGAGCATATAAATTAATACAACACAGAAATGAGCAGAGATTCTAGTGAAACACAACAATATAAAATTAAAAGTTTTATTAACTGTATTTCTCATAATGTTGTATACATTATTTGTGTACCAGATGTAAAAAAATGTATGTGGCTTCACTACAAGAAAATTGAAAGTTTGTATTTCTGAGCATTTCATTGATATACTTTGTTCCAGCAGTTCACACTATTTATTGCTCATGCCTCTCACAACAACAAAGGCATACAAACTTCCTCATGGGTTTGCATTGAAAGGGTCAATAACCCATGGAGGGTAGGAGATGTCAGGAGACACCTTTTAATAAGAGAAGCTTTCTGGATTTATAATCTAGCATTTGCTATCCAAAGGGTTTACACTCAGGCAATTTACACACAGGAAAGGAGACCGTGTTTCACTACTTATAGTTTGGAATGTTTCTGAAATTTTTTTTCTTGAGTTTTATGTTTTCTATTCAAACATTTGCATGTTGTTTTTGGCTCTTTTAGCCAATCATGCTAGTTTTAACATGTAACTGTTATGTAACCATCTTATTTGTAACTTTTCTATATAAAGCTTTACTGGTATACATTATTATTTAGCTCTGACAAAGAATGCCGGCATGGGTTCCAAACATGTTGCTCTGCACTGTGGATTTACATTATGTTTTTTAAATAAACATTTAAAGTTTAGTAACTGGAATTTTCCCACTTTTTCCAGAACAGAATGAGGCCAGGAGCGAAAGAGAACATGTATGAAGATGTTCTATGTTACAAGAGAAACATTCTTGAAGTTTTACACCCACTGTCTGCTGTATATAATTCTCACAAAGTTATTCTTCAGCAAAAAACTGTTTATTTCTGAATGGTGATCTCTAGTGATTGGCTAACGTGGTCGCATAACATCTCATCTGAGAATGCTAGGGTGTTATTGGAGTATCTTTGGCGTGCTCGTATATTATGTTCATGACCCTGTGGCTGCATGATTTGCGGTTGTTAGACAGGCTGAATGCCTGAACACATGTGGGGCTTCCCTAACAAACAGGCAATCTCTGCATGTGCTTAGGCTGTCTAATAGCTGCAAATCCTGCAGCTAAGGGGACGTGAACATAATGTATGAGTATGCCCAAGACACTCGGATAACAATCGAACATGATCGGATAAGATGTGATTAGAGATGAGCAAGCATGCTCGCCTCTACTCAGTACTCGCCCGAGCATCTCACTGTCGAGATGCTCAGAGCTCACTGAGTAATTCTGGGGTTGCTCGGCAGGAGCTCAATTACCCTCCCTGCATGTTTGGTACTCTTTAGGGAGCCAATCAACATGCAGGTATTGTCTGCCACACACTGTAAAGCCATAGCCATGTTGGTTGTGGCATTACAGTGATTGGCTGACCGCACAGCATCATCAGGTCTATATCAGACCTGGCACCACCATGCTTATCACAGTCTACTCTGGAATCAGGCAGTGTAGAGAGAGGTGCTGCTGAGCTAGGAAGAGATTTACTTATTTCTTAGGCCTCTTTCACACATCCGTTTTGCGCCTGACGGCGCGCTCGGCATTTTTTTGTCCAACCGCATCCGGAGAAATGTAATGCCAGATGCGGTTTTTTTTCCATAGACTAACATTAGTGCCGGATGACGCCGCATGTCCCTGCGGCGCGTCCGTTTTTTTTCCGGATCCGGTGTCTGGTCGCCATCCGGCGTCTGGCAAAAACATTGCATGTCACGTTTTTTGTCTGCGGCGAAAAAGCCGGAAGCGCCGGCGCTTCCGGCTTTTGTTACAATAAAAGTCTATGAACGCCGCAATGCGGCGGATCCGGCAAAAGCCGGATCCGGTGGCCGGATACAGTTTTTTAATTGAGATACCAGCCCACAGCAAACATATAAAAAAGCATGCAGTGGGACATCAGACATACCATGCACAAGAGATCAAGAGGACCATTACCACAAGAGAGCAAGAGGACCATTTCCGCAGCCAGCACCATTTCCGCAGCCAGCACCAGGATGGTCCTCCTGCGACAATATGAAATGTGCATGTTTTTTCTATCATAATGTTGATTTAAATATTTTTTTTTTATTTTTTTTGGCCTGTGATGGGGTTGCTTCTCCTGCTACTATCTGAAATGTGCATGTTTTTCTATCATAATGTTGACCTATTGTTTTATTTTTTTAAATTTTTTTGCCTGTGATGGTGTTGCTCCTCATGCTACTATCTGAAATATGCATGTTTTTCTATCATAATGTTGATCTATTTTTTTTTTATTTTTTTGTCCTGTGATGGGGTTGCTTCTCCTGCTACTATCTGAAATGTTCATGTTTTTCTATCATAATGTTGTTTTTTTTTTTTTACATTTTTTTTTTTGGATGGGGTGGTTCCCCCTGGTACTGTATCAAGTGTGCATTTTTTGCAGTGATAGGGTGGTTCCCCCTGGTACTGTTTATGGGTCCAATTAATGACGCGATGTTGTGTTCCGTACAACATAAATCTCAATCCTGTCCGTGTTTGAATCTTACATTTTAAAACAGGGACAATCAATACATATAAACACAGTTCCTTTTTGTCTGTTTATTCCACAGCAGAAGATTTGAAAGGGAGGAGTCGGCAGCAGATGAAGCTGCAGCATCACGCACACAGGACATCCTGGATGCTAGGAGGGAAGCCAGCAGAAAGTAAATATGACATCCCCCATTTCCCTAAAAATTACATGTTTGTTTTTCTCTTTCAGCCAGGGACAAGGAATAAACATATATTCACTGTTCCTTTTTGTGTCCTTACTCAACAGCAGAAGACGTCAACGAGAGGTAGCGGTGGCTGCAGCAACAGTTGAAGAGAGGGGAGGAGATGACATCCAAGCTCGGAGGATAGCCAGCAGAAAGTAACTATGACATCTCCCATTTTGCTCTAAATTACATGTTTGTTTTTCTTTCAGCCATGGACAAGGAATAGTATAGTCACAGTCCCTTTTTACTCAACAGCAGAAGATGGAAAAGACATGCGGCGGCGGAGGCGGCAGCAGCATCGAGCCGAGAGGAGAGACGGGCACAGAGGACAGCTAGCAGAAAGTAAATATTACATCCCTCATTTACCTAAAAAATAACATGTTTGTCTTTCTCTTTCAGCCAGGGACAAGGAATATACAAATATATTCACTGGCCCTTTTTGTGTCTTTCTTCCACAGCAGAGACCGTCAAACAGCTGCTGCAGCTGCCGCAATGGCGGCGTTGGCAGAAGAAGCGGCGGCGAAAGCAGCAGCAGTGGCGGCAGCAGCATCTCCATCTCCTCCCCCCCAAACACTTGAGCCAGAGCAAGACACATCTTCTTCTGGGAGCCCTCCTACCCATCGTCAGCAATTGGCGGTAATAATATCTAATTTTTTTTTTCTCTCCACAATCCATCTGTGGGATATATGTATTGATTGTCTTTTTTTAATAACAGGAATCGCAAGATGACGAGGAGCTCCCAGAGGAAGAAGGACGGGGTGGAGAGATACTCGAAGTGGGCTCACAATTCGTAAGTATCCTGCATCAATCGCAGAAGCACACCATCACACTACACACAACACATAGAAAACCATTTAGTACATACTTGACACAGCGGTCAACACATGCCAATAGCCTAATTTTTTTTTTCATTTTAGTCTCTTGGATCTGGGAGCCAAGCAACGGTTCCTCCCAGCGCCTCCCAGAGTCGTCGTCGTGAGACTGTCGGCGGTTCTCAACGTGTAAGTATTATTTTTTTTTTTTGGAATTCATATTTTTTTTTTAATCAATTTTTTTTATTGTTTCGGGCGCTTTTTTAAAATATAATTTTTCTTTTTGAAAATGTTTTAACTATTTACCATTTTTGGTAACATTTCATATAATTTTTTTTTTTTTACAAAACATATGCTATCTATAAATTTTTTTCTTAATTTTTTCCAGTTTAACATGTACAGGTCCTTCTCAAAAAATTAGCATATAGTGCAAAATTTCATTATTTTCCATAATGTAATGATTACAATTAAACTTTCATATATTTTAGAATCATTACACACCAATTGAAATTTGTCAGGTCTTTTATTGTTTTAGTACTGATGATTTTGGCATACAACTCCTGATAACCCAAAAAACCTGTCTCAAAAAATTAACATATTTCAACCGTCCAATAAAATAAAAGTGTTTTTTAAAAACAAACAAAAAAAACATCAAATAATAAAGTTCAGTTATGCACTCAATACTTGGTCGGGAATCCTTTTTCAGAAATGACTGCTTCAATGCGGCGTGGCATGGAGGCAATCAGCCTGTGACACTGCTGAGGTGTTATGGAGGCCCAGGATGCTTCAATAGCGGCCTTAAGCTCATCCAGAGTGTTGGGTCTTGCGTCTCTCAAATTTCTCTTCACAATATCCCACAGATTTTCTATGGGGTTCAGGTCAGGAGAGTTGGCAGGCCAATTGAGCACAGTAATACCATGGTCAGTAAACCATTTACCAGTGGTTTTGGCACTGTGAGCAGGTGCCAGGTCGTGCTGAAAAATGAAATCTTCATCTCCATAAAGCATTTCAGCCGATGGAAGCATGAAGTGCTCCAAAATCTCCTGATAGCTAGCTGCATTGACCCTGCCCTTGATGAAACACAGTGGACCAACACCAGCAGCTGACATGGCACCCCACACCAACACTGACTGTGGGTACTTGACACTGGACTTCAGGCATTTTGGCATTTCCTTCTCCCCAGTCTTCCTCCAGACTCTGGCACCTTGATTTCCGAATGACATGCAAAATTTGCTTTCATCAGAAAAAAGTACTTGGGACCACTTAGCAACAGTCCAGTGCTGCTTCTCTGTAGCCCAGGTCAGGCGCTTCTGCCGCTGTTTATGGTTCAAAAGTGGCTTTACCTGGGGAATGCGGCACCTGTAGCCCATTTCCTGCACACGCCTGTGCTCTGGATGTTTCTACACCAGACTCAGTCCACTGCTTCCTCAGGTCCCCCAAGGTCTGGAATCGGTCCTTCTCCACAATGTTCCTCAGGGTCCGGTCACCTCTTCTCGTTGTACAGCGTTTTCTGCCACATTGTTTCCTTCCAACAGACTTCCCATTGAGGTGCCTTGATACAGCACTCTGGGAATAGCCTATTTGTTGAGAAATTTCTTTCTGGGTCTTACCCTCTTGCTTGAGGGTGTCAATGATGGCCTTCTTGACATCAGTCAGGTCGCTAGTCTTACCCATGATGGGGGTTTTGAGTAATGAACCAGGCAGGGAGTTTTTAAAAGCCTCAGGAATCTTTTGCATGTGTTTAGAGTTAATTAGTTGATTCAGAAGATTAGGGTAATAGGTCGTTTAGAGAACCTTTTCTTGATATGCTAATTTTTTGTGACAGGTTTTTTGGGTTATCAGGAGTTGTATGCCAAAATCATCAGTATTAAAAGAATAAAAGACCTGACAAATTTCAGTTGGTGTGTAATGAATCTAAAATATATGAAAGTTTAATTGTAATCATTACATTATGGAAAATAATGAAATTTAGCACTATATGCTAATTTTTTGAGAAGGACCTGTATACTTTTTTCATTTTCAGATAATGTGTATGGTAATGTTTTTTTTGTATATTTTAATTTCACAGGCTTCACAGCGTGCTCCCGACTCGGACACGGAGGAGGGGCTGGACGTTGATCTCATGATCGATCTGGTCCGAGAAAGGGAGCCGCTGTGGAATATGGGGGACCGCCGGCATTCGGATCAAATTGTGACCCGACGGCTCTGGGAGGAAGTGGCAGCGGCAATGGTGGACCGCTGGGAGGACCTCGATGTTAGGTCCCAGACTAAACACCGTAAGTATAGTTCATGTTGCTGACTGTAAAGCTGTGTTTACCAAACTTCAGTCCTCGTGTCCCCCACGCTTCATGTTTTCATGATTTCCTTTTGTGAAACACTATGGAAATACTGAAAACATGACCTCTTGGGGACAGGAGGAATGAAGTTTGGGAAACACTGATGTTGTATACTAACCAATGTATGCTTTCTCATTTCAGGGGAGAGAATTGTGAAGCGGTGGCGGTCTGTGAGGGATCGCTTTAAGAAGGAGTTCAACAAGGAGATGCGGGCCCCGAGTGGTTCTTCAGGACGCCAGAGCAAATACAAATATGCACGAGCCCTGGCGTTCCTGCGTGAAACAATGGTCACCAGAAGGTAAATATTACCATCAAATGTTAACATCCAATGTTTTTTTGCAGCCAGGGCCATTCCACATCTGTATATTAATTTTATGTTTTTTCTTTCTTCCACAGCACGGTGACCAGCACTCGGGCGCCCGCAGAGTTGGCGCCTTCTAGAGCAATCCCTCAGGAGACCGACACCGAGGGACACTTCGACCGCCCCTCAACATCTGCACCTTCCCACACATTTGATCCCGCAGTCCCCTCCACCAGCGCTGGAGCATCGTGGCCGTCTGCATTACATGAATCTGCTGGTGAGGATATAGCATTCCCTTTACCCCACCCTTCTGACCCTGCCACCTCTAGTACAGCTGCGGGTACTGGGCGGCAGCGTCAGAGGGGTCAGGAAAAGAACTATGTGCCCGAGTTCTTGCATATGAATGCATCTTTCCAGAACTGTCTTAAGGTATTATCTGAACAACTTGCCGCAGGCATTCATCAGATAACCTCCATAGTTGGTGAGGTAAAGACACTTCTGCAAACTGTGCAGTCAGAAGCAGAGTCGGTTGCGGAGAGCATAGATCCGCTATCTGTTGACCAGCAGATGTATGTGATGCACACATGCCACGCTGCTCTAGTGCAGGTTCTCTCCCATCCTCCTCCATCCACCCCAGTCGTTCCTCCACCTCCCCCCCTACAGCCGCCGTACATCTTCCACCCCTCCACCCGCCGTCCCTCCTCCCCCTCCTATTCAATACCAGCCACCTCCCCAATTACAACCACCTCCCCAGTACCACCCACCTCCCCAACTGCAGTAACCTCTCCAATACCAGCAACCTACCCACTACCAGCCACCTACCCCGTACCACACTCCTACCTCGTACTGATCTCCTTCCCCCTTCCAATTCCCTACCATGTCACCTGCTCCTCCTGCCCAACCCTCCACTCCACCACCACCCACCTGTTCTGCCTTGTCTTCCCATTCCTTTATTCTTTCCACCCCTTCACCTCTTACTGTTCCTTCCCCACCACCATCCCGGTCGTCCCTCCACACTCCCACGGTCGAAGTGTCCCGCAGCCCCTCTAGCAGTATTTCCACCCCACACTACACTGACCTGTAGTTAAAGTGTTTCTTTTTTTTACTAAACTTCTTTCAAAAAATAAAGTTGACAAAAATAAAAATTTATTTAAAAAAATAAAGTTGACAAAAATAATAAAGTTTACTAAAAATTAAAGGTTATTTCACTGAAAATTTGTGGCACAAGGCCTACTTTTATACAAATTATATTATTTTTTTTTTTTTTAATAAATTGTTCATTGGTTTAACATTGTTGTCTGTCTTTTATTTATAGGATGTTAAGTTTTAAATTTGGTATACAGGTAAAGCTATTTGGTAACACAAACACAATTATTAAAAAACACCTAACTTTGGCTAAAAGGTTCATAAATTTAACCTTTTTGCCAAAGTTGTTTCCCGGGTTGTGTAGTATGCAAAGTATATTATCTTTTTCTCAAAATTGTGTACTTGTAGGTTATACCCTACAAGAGGGTTGCCCAACTCCAGTCCTCTAGGCCCACCAACAGATCAGGTTTTCAGAATTTCCTTTGTATTGCACAGGTGAGGCAATTATCACCTGAGCAATACAAAGGAAATCCTGAAAACATGACCTGTTGGTGTGCCTTGAGGACTGGAGTTGGGGAACCCTGCCCTACAAGGTACACTTTTTTGGACAAAAGGTGAAATACTTTTGTTAAAAAAAACAGCCAGGTACACAACTATGGCAAAAAGGTTACAGACAGTAGAAAACACACAAGAAGGTAGACAAGTTAACTTTTAAAGGTTTATTGTGGGTACAGAAATTTTTAAAACAACAAATACATTTATCACACTCTGTCATCCTGCCAGTCAACACTACCTTCTGGTGACACAAAGTATTGGGCAAAATGGTCCCTCATTCTTGAAACCGCGACTGTACTGCGAGTGGTAATGTTGCTGTAGTCGTGCAAAAGTTGTTTCTTCATTGTGGTCCTCCATAGAAATCGGTTCCTTGGTTAGGACAAAATTATGTAGGACCACGCAAGCTTTAACAACATCATCCACAGTCTCGGTCTTCAAGTTAATTGCAGTCAAAAGGACACGCCATTTAGCTGTCATAATCCCAAAGGCACACTCCACCATCCGTCTGGCTCTTGTGAGGCGGTAGTTGAAAATTCTCTTTGTATGGGTCAATCCTCTGCTGGTGTATGGCTTCAAGAGGTGTTCGGACAGCTGGAATGCCTCATCACCTACACAAACAAATGGCATCGGTGGGCCTGAGGTTTGAGGCAGTGGCCTAGGGGGTGGAAACTGAAAAGTGTTTCCGTACAGTTTACGTCCCATAGCTGAAAGTTTAAACACTTGCGAGTCATTTGACCGTCCATAAGACCCAATGTCCACCGCAATAAACTTGTACTCCGCATCTGCAATAGCCATCAGGACAACCGAAAAATATTTTTTATAGTTGAAGAATTCTGATCCGGTTCCAGAAGGCTTTTGAATGCGGATGTGTTTGCCATCAACAGCGCCCAGGCAATTGGGGAACTGGCAGATACATAGAAACTGGTCCGCTATTTCAAGCCACCGCTCTGTAGTTGGCTCTGGAAGAAATTCTCCAACCAAACTATCCCACAGAGCACGACAAGTGTACTTTATTATGCCGGATAGCGTTGATATTCCCAGGCGGTATTGGAAATGGAGCGATGACAGAGTTTCGCCAGTTGCCAGAAATCTGAAAACAAAATAGAAAATAAAAATTATTTCAGAAACACAGCATTACATACCAGAACTCAGCTATAACTATTGGAGATACCAAAAATAATAACATCAATGAAAAACACTGTTTTTTAAAACATCTTTGTCTACTGATATGGTTCCCTTGTCCTGTGATGTGATAAATTATAAAATTACAAGTGTGCTCAAGCAAACAGATCAAATACATATAGCTTACCTTATAGTGACCAAGAGACGCTCCGCCGGAGAAATTGAGAACTGTCAATAGGTGTCCGATTTTTTAATTTGGTCTCCAACACGCTCCAGCAAATCGTCAAATTTTCTTTCTTCATCCGCAGATAGGCAAAAAACTTCTCTGGATTTTCTCGCAGCTCCATGTTCAGTGTAGAATACACACCACGAGTTAATCTCGGTGCCGTGATGGGGTGGATCCACATACGGCGTCGTCTTCGCTGGTGCTGACGCATAATGCGCTGCTCAATCTTTCGCTCCTTCTCCATAACTATAAACCTCAAGCGATTCGCCTCCGCAGTAAAATCAACAAGGTTCTTGAAGATATTGCCGATAATGACATCCATGATCGCCAATCACTTGCTACTTGCTCTTCTCTGCAACCTGCAACTTGCTCCTATACAACCTGTCAAAGATGAGCTGTAGGAACAGTGTATATATAGGATTACAGTAGCCAATCATGTTTGGAACCCCAAAAAAGGGCGTTCTTAAAAACCGGATCCGGCGCATTCCGTCGAAAACGGATGCAAAACCGGATACAGCAGATGAGACGGATCCGTTTTTTTTAAGGAGCACAGAACCGGATCCGGCGAAAAACCGGATGCGTCTTATCCGGTTTTTCATACTAGTTGCCGGATGCGGCGCTGCGGCAAAATGCCGGGGGTGCCGACAGGCGCAAAACGGATGTGTGAAAGAGGCCTTAGTTAGTGTAGGTATATTATACACATATCCATCTCAACTGACAGTCCTTCTGAGGACTAATCCAGCTGCATAGATATCAGTGCTAGGCAGGCAGGCAGTGTATGTAGCAGACTGCAGTGCATATAGCAAGAGGGTCCATTCCTTTTCTGTCTGCTGTTGCTGCCTATTACAGATATTTATAGAAATAGCCCCTGGTATCAAGGGCAAGAAATATTTTTTTTTATCTTAATTCTGATTATTTGCTTCAAAAGAAATCCAGAGAACACCATTTTTATGTTCCATTTCCTTGTTGGCACTGCAGAATACAGTCAGATCCTTTCCATATTACAGCATTAAAAATCCATCCATTTAAAACTGTGGTTTGTCTGTCACACAGATCACATATAGGTGCGCTCAAAATTCTGCCATTTCTGGACTCCATTTAAATTTTGTTGCAGTGTGTTAGCAAAGTTATTGACACCAGTTTGCTGTTTAAAATAGTTACCTACAGGTCAGCTATTTAAAATTGTGGTTTGTCCGTCATACGGCTCAAATATAAGTGCGCTTAAAATTCTGCCATTTCAGGCCTCCATTTACATTTTGTTGCAGTGTGTTAACGAAGTTATTGCCATAAGTTTGCCTTTAAAAAAGTTACCTACAGTCCAGCTATTTAAAACTGTGGTTTGTCCGTCACACGGATCACTTATATGTGCGCTCAAAATTCAGCCGTTTCTGGCCTCCATTTAATTTTTGTTGCAGTGTGTTAGCGAAGTTACTGACACCAGTTTGCTGTTAAAAATAGTTACCTACAGGCCAGCTATTTAAAACTGGTTTTCCGTCACACGGATCACATATATGTTCGCTCCAAATTTTGCCATTTGCAGTGAACATGGAAAATATTGCCCTTCAATTAAAATGAGCAAGGCGCATGGCAAGGGACAGGGAACTGGACGTGATGGTGATGGTGCCTGCAGAAGCCGAGGCTGTGGGCAAGCTGAAATTGTGCCAGAACAAACATCCACATCTTCTCGCCCGATCTTCCTTTCCCAATTACTAGGGGACCACAGCATAACACTATTGAACCCAGAGAAGTGACAAAAGGTTAGTGATTGGATAGCGGATAATGCTTCCAGTCACTTTGCCACCACCACCACCAAGTCTTCCACACAGTCATGTCTCAGTAGCCGTGAGTAAGGACCGCATGCACCTCACCCTGATCCTCCTTCCTCACACCATGCCGAGTGCCCGGAGACAACTGATCCCACACTTGGACACTCTGAAGAGCTGTTCTTTTCCATTTATAGATTCAGGCCTCTCACCTGGTACACTTGAAGTGGGACAAGAGGAGATCGCATATAGCGATGCCCTAATATTTGAGCAGCCATGGTCACATAAAGGCAACAGTGGGAAAGTCTCACAAGAAGAGGACGATGATGAGACACAATTTTCAGAAAGTCAGGAGAAGGACGAGGGTGCTGAAGTGGAAGACTAGGTGGTGGATGACTAGTAACTGACCCAACATGGCAGGAGAACATGCAGAGCAAGGACAGCAGCACAAGGGGAGGGAGATGTAGCACCCCTATAGACAGGAAGAATTAGTGTGGTTGCCGCAGACAAAAGTCGGGCAACCATGCCCCGTAACACCAACATGATGGAAGTTGCCAGTCTGGTTGCATTTTAAAGACTCTGCCGATAACCCCAAAAAGGCCATTTGCAACACCTGCCATACCTGCATCAGTAGGGTTAGCAAAAAAAAACAGCCTGACCAGCAGCAGCATGATCAGGCACATGGCAGCAAAGCACCCGACTTTGTGGGACGAACCCCAGGGTCCAGGAACAGTGCCTGCGGGTGACACCACAACTTCTTCCTCTGTTGTGCTTTCAAGCCAATTCCCTGTCCATAGTGCATGCAAAGATGCCTCATGCTCTGCACTTGTAGTTGCACACATTGAACTGGTACCATCAGCAAGCACGCCCACGTCCTTGTCCCAGTGCAGCGCTCAGTTGTCCATACCTCAGTCCTTGGAACACAAGTGCAAATGCGCAGCCAACGCCTCACAGGCCACACTACTAAATTCCAACATTTCACAACTGCTTGCTCTCAAAATGTTGCCTTTTAGGCTCGTGGAGATGGAAGTTTTTCGCATGGCAGCGGCCGTCCCTCGGTAGTCGGTCCCCTGCCCCAATATTTCTCCCGGTGTAACATCAGCATATTACACAAGCAAGTGTCCCACAACATTTGCTATGTCCTCAACAATGCAGTTACTGGGAAAATCCACCTAATCACAGACACGTGGAAAAGCGCTTGTGGGCTGGGAAAATACATCTCGCTGACAGCACAGTGGGTTAACATAGTGGAAGCCCTTGAGATGGAACACATTCTCCCGACACTGGGGATTGAGGGTCTTAGGTCAATCAGGGCTGCCTCCACATTCTACAGCTCCTGCACCTCCTCCTCTTCAGCCTCCATCTCCGAAATGACCAAATCAGTCACAAGCTGGAAGCACTGCAGTACTGCCTCAGCCAAGCGGCAACAGGCTATGCTGAAGCTAATATGCTTAGGTGACAAACTGCACAATGCTGAAGAGTTGTGAAGAGCTCTGAAAGAGCAGGCAGATCTGTGGCTGACACCACTGAACCTACAGCCACTTATGGTCGTGTGTGATAATGGCCGGAACCTGGTGGCGACTCTGAGGCGAAGCGACCTCAAACACATACCATGCCTGGCCCATGTGTTTAACCTCGTGGTTCAGCGGTTTCTCAAAATCTACATGGAGCTGCCGGATCTGCTTATCAAAGTACACCGCCTATGTGCCCACTTTAGAAAGTCAGCTACAGCTTCAGCCGCCCTTGCCGTGCTTCAGAAGCATTTGCAGCTTCCGGCTCACTGACTGGTGTGTGATGTCCCCACATGTTGGAACTCTATACTGCAGATGTTGGAAATGATTTGTGTGCAGAAGAGGGCAGTTGTTGACTACCAGCATCAACAAGGCAATCGGTATTCAATTCAGACTAGACACATGAGACCTCAGGAGTGTACATAGACATCAGACGTAAGTACAATCCTCCAAAGCTTTGAGAAGTTCACCAAGATGGTGAGCGGCGATGACGCCATAATTAGCATCACCATCCCACTTTTCTGTGTTCTGAAATGCTCTCTGTTCACAATCAAAGAGGATGCATTGCTGGCAGAGCACGATGAGATAGAGCAAAGGATCAAACAAGGTGATTACACACAGCCCAGCCTCATCTCATCCCAACGTGGATTGAGTGGCAATGAGTAAGAGGAGGAGGAAGAACAAGAGCTAGTTTCATGCGCTAAAGACGGTACTACATGCACAACTGTCATACCGTCTATTCAGCTTGGATGGCCCGAGGACAGGGAGGAGGAGAGAATGGTCAGTTGTCCTCTTCGTGAGGACACGGAAATCTTGCCTGTTAGCAGTCTGGCGCGCATGACTGACATTACGTTAACATGCCTTTACCGTGACCCTAGCGTTCCCAAAATTTTGGGTGACAGTCATTACTGGTTGGTGGCACTTCTAGACCCTTGCTACAAGGAGAACTTTCAATCTCTTATTCCCGAGGCGGACAGGTCTAATAAATGGTGCAGTACCAGAATGCCCTTGTTGTTGAATTATTAAAAAAAATCCCCTCCGAAAACGCTGGCTGCAGAGGTCACAGTTCGTTGGACAACCCAGGAGTACTGGCAAGAGAGGCACAACTCCAATCCAGTAGAGATAGGGGAACACTGTCAAAGTTCTGGGAGTGTTTTATCAGACCCTCTCACTGCACAGGCCCTAATGTGCGGGGTCCTCTAACAAGAAGTGCAAAATTTTGAAAGATGCTGAGGGAGTACCTTGCTGACAGTACTGAAATCCTCCATGATTCCTCTGTGCCTTATAATTATTGGGTATCCAAGCTGGACATGTGGCATGAACTGGCTCTCTAAGACTTGGAGGTCCTGGCCTGCCTTGCCGCTAGTGTTTTGTGAGAGTGAGTTTTTAGTGCCGCTTGTGGAATTATAGCTGATAAATGCATCCGATTTTAAACTGAAAATGCTGACAGGCTGACTCTTAGAAAAATGAACAAGGGCTGGATTGGGCCAGACTTCTCAACACCACCAAATGATAACAGCGAAACAAAAACTCAAATCCAGTATTTTTTTTTGAGAAGTCTATTCCCATGCAGCAATTCACAGCCACACATGCGTATACGCTTCCTGATTATGGCTATTTGCTCTTGTCCTCCTCGCTCTCCTCATTCTCATCCTCCACCACCATATCACCAGGGTGACCGTGATCCATGATGCGACACCCACATATTTTTTTTTAAAAGGGTGTTTATGATGGCCGAAAAAAAATTTCTATACAGTATGTTCACATATACCCCCCAAGGGTAAATGTTTGTCAGCCCATATATTTAGTGCATGGGCATTACACTTATAGGAGACCCGCTACTTTCTAATGGGAACATTTTTTTATGAGGCCCTCCTCCACGTTTCTCCCAATGGGCATTGGAGTGCCTCCAAATTTTTGGCAGCCCTTGCATTCACTACATAGACAAACACTATGGGAGACCCAAATCCTAATAATGGGAACAATTTTTCATGAGGCCCTCCTCTACGTCTCTTCAAAGGGGCATTGGAGTGCCTCCAAATTTTTGGCAGCCCTTGCATTCACTGCATTGGCTAACAGAATGGGAGACCCACTTCCTAATAATGGGAACATTGTTTTCAGGAGGTCCTCCTGGTCGTCTCTTCAAAGGGGTATTAGGGTGCGTACAAATTTTGGGCAGCCCTGCCACTCACTATATATGCAATAACAGTATAGGAGACCCACTGTTTAATAATGGGAACAACAAAGCATAGTGGGCTGAAGGCTCTCTAAGAATAGTGAGGGCTGACTGCTGGCCATTTAAAAAAAGTAAAGGCCATCTGATGGCCATATAAAAATAGGCTTTGTGGCTTTCAGAGTCCCTCCTTCATAAATGAAACAGGATGTGTCTGATGATGTGTCACACACCACATGGCCAGATAAGGTTGTAAAATGTTGAAATGACATTTCCCAGTGAATGCATTTGTCTTAATTGAAAGAAATTCTAAAGTTGAAAAACGTATCAAAAATGCTACGTGTGAAGATAGCCCAAGGTGTGGAGGAGCATTTTTGATTTTGATTATTTATTTTGTCTTATATTCAAGTCATTACTCTGGAAAGGATGTTCCTTAACATATTTCCCAGGAAAATCCATTTTGGTTTCATTTTTGTATGATTTATTGTGAGTCTGTAAAAGTTGCGCATCACACTGACAACATTGTTCACAGCAGTGACCTGGGAGTCCGAAATGCTTCCAGGGGTTTTCCCCATGCTGTTACCATCCCATTTGTGCACTGTTCCCATCGATTTCCGCAATTTCTAGTCCCTCTGCAGACCGCCGGGAGGCCGCCAGAAAAATTCTCGAGTTTCCCATAGATTTACATTGGGCTCGTTGCTCGGGGAGAGCATCCGAGCATTCCAATTTGCTCAACCCGAGCAACGAGCACCAGAGCATTTTAGTGCTTTCCCATAACTAGACATTATCCGAGCACATTCGCTTATCAGCAGTGGTCTCCTTTATTGAAGTTTGGAACATTTGGTCCTGGCCAGCTGAATGAAACAGCACCATGTGGTCAGCAAAGGCGTATCGCCACCATAACTAAAGTCCACACACCCATCCAAGACCTTCATTTTTCATGTAGGGTGCCAGGGTGTGAATCACAAGTGTCTCGCCCCATAGTTAAAGTCACACAACATGCTACACTTGGCATAATTGCAACAGCAAGAACAAAAGAATGCAGGAAAGGCTTGAAGTATATGGAACATGACAAAAAAGTTGTGTCTCAATATGGCACCGAGAATGGACTCTATGATAGTAGTTTTTATTACTAAAATAAGAAACCACCCATCATGGCTTAGAGGACAAGAATGGGCATGAAGCAATGTCCAGCCCTCCAGAGATTCCACCTCCAGGAGGGAGTGCCCTACAGAGAGATGTCAGTCCATAGTGAGAGATGCCCACTCAAAGAAAACAAATGGAGAGACAAAGAGGAGGATGGTATGACATGCCTGAAAAAGTCCCACCCAGTGAAAGACAGAGTAGTAAAGGGAAGTGCACAATGATGAGGTTTGTTGTGCAGAGAAAGAAAAGGATTTAGCAATTGTGAAAGAAGTCCATAAAGGTGATGGCTGGAACACTTTGATACCCTTTGAGTCCAAAGCGACCCTGGCTCAGCTGGCAGGTGAGATGGATGCAGGAGAATAAGATGGCTCTGGGAAAATGACAGAAGTAGAGCTCAAACTCAGTGTGCAGTCAGGTGTTGGAGGAAGGCATAGTCAATTGCATCACCTTATGGAGCTGTTGGAGAAGAAGTTGGAGATAGACAGAATGGAGGGAGAAATCACCCGCTAGCTGGCGAGATGCTGGTATCACTTGAGAAGAACCTGAATTTAAGAAAGGCCAGAAAAAAAGGACCCAGTATGAGCTAGAAGTTGGAGGAGCTAATGCTGTGTTCGTTGCAGCCCAATGTCTGGAGCATTTAAAGACTTCAGGGTAGTAGAAATCCAGCAAACCTTTAGTAAAATAGTCCAGAACTTTGAGGCAAGATTGTTTTTTCCCTGACAGCTGAGGACATCTGAATTACTTGTTTCTTTGATTTTGTTGTTCCTGTTGTGCCTTACCTTGCTGGATCAAAAGGCAAAGAAGCAGCTGAAGGGTCTTAAACTCTTAGTTTGGGAATGAGCCAAATCCAAGACTACTGGTTATTTAATGAACTGTACTCCTGCTTTACGGACTGTTGTGGAGGTGATAAACTGTGTCCCTGTCAAAAGGACTGATGCTGGACTGATGGATAGTGCCATTATACTATGAATTGCAGTTACAAGAAAAGACAGTAATGTTGTTTTGTTTCAGGTCCCTTACCAAGAAGGGCCAGATAAATCTGATGGACTGATTCTGGATTAAAGGACTTCTTCGTGTCCTGGGGTCCTTACTAGTGATGAGCGAGCATACTCGGTAATGCTCGGTACTCGCCCGAGCATCGCTGTACTCAGACTGCATTTCCGGGATTGTTCAGCGGGAGTTCTGGTCCACGCCATGCATTTTTTGCCGCTCTTTAGAGTGCCAATCAACATTCAGGGATTGTCTGCAATGCCATAGCCATGTCTATATCAGATCTGCCACTGCCCTGCTCATCACATTCAGCTCTGGAATCAGCTTTTGTAGGGAGAGTTGCTGCCGAGAGAGTCAGATATGGGGGTTTCAAAGTTAGTGTGGGTCTAATATAATAGAATACACAAATCCAGCTAAATCAACAGTTCTTCTAAGGACTAATTAAGGGGTATATAGATTGCAGTGCTAGGTAGGCAGGGAGTGTCTGTGGGTATAAACATATCAGTGCAAGGCATGCAGGCACTATATGTGTGTATATAGATAACACTGCTAGTCAGTCAGGCAATGTATGTGGCATACTTCATTGCAAACATCAAGAGGGTCCATTCCATTATTGTCTGCTGCTGCCTATTACATATATTGACCGTACAGCCCAGACCAAATGTTTGGACACATTTTCTGTTAGGCATCGGATGGATTTGAACTTGAATCTGAGGCATCAGTGGTGTCTCATCCAGGGCAGATGCTGCTTAGCTTCGCCATCGTTCCCAACACCTAGCCAGTACAAGAGAGTACAAACTGTCTCCAGGATTTTTCTTAATAGTAGCCTGAAGCATAGGTTACAGAAGAAGACAGGGCTGTTATAGCCTAAGCCCAGAAATGCCTGCACTGAGCATGTCCGTGACACAGCGAACCAAGATTGGTGGTTAATGTCAGGTGATCCTCTGACCTGGCACCGCCTGATTGGTCACCGATGACGTCATCGGTGATGCGATTGATGAGATGGCTGGGGGTGGAGCTAAGCCCTTAAAAAGCTTGTCTGTCCGCAGTCAGATCATACTAAAATAGGCAGTGCTCATGTGTGGACGTACCAGAATCTGGGCTCCACGTTCGCTCTAGCTTTGTTCTCCGTGACCTGCCGATGCAAGAGTTCGCTCGGCTAATTAGCACAGGTCCTTCAGGCAGGTTAAGCTTATGCCAGGCAGGTAGCTAATGTGGCGCAGTCTTGCTACGAATATAGGGTAGCTATACACCCTGAGCAGATTGCGGGGCGCGTAACCTGTAGCCAATGTGGTGCAGTCTTGCTGCGAATACAGGTTAGCTATACAACCTGAGCAGACTGCGGGGCTCGAAATCTGGGCAGCGCCTGCCAAGCTGAACAGAGAGTTGCTCAGTCCGGTCTCACGCCGGCTGGTAGCACGTACGCCTGGAGTTAGTCGCACGCACTTCCTAGCAGCTGGCACGTAGCTTCTGTGCAGTCAACAGGGCTACGTCTATAATAGCTTGCAGCACATAGTGCAAACCTAATATCTGGCAAGTGGCTTCTGTGCCATTAACAGGGCTACATCTACACCAGTCGACAGCACATCTCCCGTGACGGTAAAGGAGACAGTGCCAATTCTACATCTCCCCTAGTGTGAAGTAACACAGGAGAGATTTAATGTTATATTTCTGTTGTCAGATTTACCCTCATACCCAAGGGGTGTTCGACAGCAGTGACTTGAACTGCATCACGGACCTCGGGTTCGGTTGCAATCCATTATTTAATAAAGTTGTTGCAACCAAGCTCATAACACCTTCTCATTCAAAGATTTTTCTGTATTTTCATGACTATGAAAATTGTACATTCACACTGAAGGCATCAAAACTATGAAGTAACACATGTGGAATTATATACTTAACAAAAAAGTGTGAAACAAATCAAAATATGTCTTACATTCTAGGTTCTTCAAAGTAGCCTTCTTTTGCTTTGATTACTGCGTTGCACACACTTGGCTTTCTCTTGATGAGCTTCAAGAGATAGTCACAGGAAATGGTCTTCCAACAGTCTTGAAGGAGTTCCCAGAGATGCTTAACACTTGTTCGCACTTTTGCCTTCACTCTGTGGTCCAGCTCACCCCAAACCATCTCGATTGGGTTCAGGTCTGGTGACTGTGGAGGCCAAGTCATCTGGCATAGCACCCCTTCACTCTCCTTCTTGGTCAAATAGCCCTTACACAGCCTGGAGGTGTGCTTGGGGTCATTGCTCTGTTGAAAAATAAATGATGATCCAACTAAATGCAAACCGGATGGAATAGCATGCCAAAAGACAAAAAAACATTAGTCTGGATGTGCCAGTCAGGTTTTTTGTCTTTTGAAGGTTAGCTTACTGACCAGGCACTCCGCCCCCACCAGGTGGTGATTTTAATTACAGCAGGTCCCTACTTACTTACCCATGAATGCAGGCATTACTGACAGAGGTGCCACTTTCACCCAGAAATTCAGACATCAGCCTAAGAGAGGTATGTTCACATTAGGTCAGGGATTCAACAGAATTGAGACCACCTTGACAATGGTTGATAGGCTTTTAATAATTGGCCAAATGTTTATACTAAGCATCTCAAATTTTTCCTTATACTCCAAAGCCATAATGCTATTCAAAATTTCATGCATTCTATGTTGTCATGCTTTAGTATGATAGAGTGCAGCCTTTTCTTGTATGTTTTACATGGGGTTGGTTCCCCTTGGTTTGCACCTAGTTCACATTAGTCTGGATGTGCCAGTCAGGTTTTTTTGTCTTTTGAAGGTTAGCTTACTGACCGAGCACTCCGCTCCCACCAGGTAGTGATTTTAATTACAGCAGGTCCCTACTTACCCATGAATGCAGGCATTACTGACAGAGGTGCCACTTTCACCCAGAAATTCAGATATCAGCCTAATAGAGGTATGTTCACATTAGGTTAGGGACTCACCAGAATTGAGACCACCTTGACGATGGTTGGTGGGCTTTTAATATTTGGCCAAATGTTTATACTAAGCATCTCAAATTTTTCCTTATACTCCAAAGCCATAATGCTATTCAAAATTTCATGCATTCTATGTTGTCATGCTTTAGTATGATAGAGTGCAGCTTTTTCTTGTATGTTTTACATGGGGTTGGTTCCCCTTGGTTTGCACCTAGTTCACATTAGTCTGGATGTGCCAGTCAGGTTTTTTTGTCTTTTGAAGGTTAGCTTACTGACCGAGCACTCCGCCCCACCAGGTAGTGATTTTAATTACAGCAGGTCCCTACTTACCCATGACTGCAGGCATTACTGACAGAGGTGCCACTTTCACCCAGAAATTCAGATATCAGCCTAATAGAGGTATGTTCACATTAGGTTAGGGACTCACCAGAATTGAGACCACCTTGACGATGGTTGGTGGGCTTTTAATATTTGGCCAAATGTTTATACTAAGCATCTCAAGTTTTTCCTTATACTCAAAAGCCATATTGCTATTCAAAATTTCATGCATTCTATGTTGTCATGCTTTAGTATGATAGAGTGCAGCCTTTTCTTGTATGTTTTTCATGGGGGTAGCTCCCCTTGGTTTGCACCTAGTTCACATTATTCTGGATGTGCCAGTCAGGTTTTTTTGTCTTTTGAAGGTTAGCTTATAGACCGAGCACTCCGCCCCCACCAGGTGGTGATTTTAATTACAGCAGGTCCCTACTTACTTACCCATGAATGAAGACTAGTGTTGAGCGATACTGCTCGATATCTAAAAATATCGGATCGGAATGGTATCGCCGATATCACTAAATATCGTCGATATCCGATTCCGATACCGGAAGTCCAATGTAAGTCTATGGGAACCAAATATCGACATTAAAAAAAACATTCTTGCCTTGTTGGTTAATTGTACATGAAGGAAAACAACAAAGACTAATGTAGAATGTATTGGGGGAGGTTGAGGAGACAATAAAGGCATACATGTTTAACCCAATGCATTGGAGTATCATTAATATATTTTTTTTTGGAAATATGTTTGGATTGACTAACAAATTGACAATGTTGTTAACCTTTTTTCTATTTTGGCAAATATGTATGTTTCACAACTTCCATGCTCTTCACCTTTTTAACTTTTGCCAGTGCCACACTTTCTCCTTCATAATCTTCAGCAGCAGCATCATCTTTCTCATCAAATTATTCTTCATCTTCACCTTCTTAATCTTCTTCTTAAACTTCTTGCTATTCATGTTTTTGTTTACATTACTCATATTGTTATTATTAAACTAATTAATCTTCTTCATATTCAAATTCTTCATCTTCTTCCTCTTCATCTTCTTCATCATATTCTTATTTGTGACAGAGATTCCTGTACTTGTAATCTGTAAAAGTATGAATTGTTCATCCTTCCGTTCTTGCTGTCACAAAAGATTTAAATTACAACAGTATTTGTCCGTGTTCAGTTTAGCCTGCAGCAGCAGGCATTTTCCAGGGGCACCACGAGGAGGAACGGACTCACCCCCATACACTGCTTAGTCTTCTTCTGCTTAGAATTTAGAGCATATATTTTGCTCTTCATTTTGGTCTTATACTTCATGTTCTTCTGCTTTTTGATCTTCTGCTTATTGTTCTTCTGTCTCTTGTTCTGTATCTTGTAGTTTGTCTTAACCTTCTTTGTCCTGTTGGTGATCTTCTTCTGGGTAATCTTTTATTTTTTCTTTGTGATGGTGTTCAGGCTGGTTGGCTTCATGCTCGTCGTCCTTGTTGTCGTCATCTTCTTCTGGGTGGTCTTTAAGGTCGTCTAATTTCTGAGAAACAGCTGACGTTACTGGAACCCTGACGGGTATCAGATGGAGCAAGAGACAATGGAAGTAACGAGGACCAGCTGACTGTGCTGACCCCGGACGGGTAGCAGAAGGAAAAGAGGCAATGTCACAACCGAGTACCAGCTGACGTTACTGTGACACGGTTACTAAGCAGGAGGTACCTGTGCTCCAAAGCACTACCAAGGACCAGCAGACGTTGGTGGAACTCGGATACGGAGATGGAGGCACCTAGGCCAAAGGCACTGGGGAGAACCAGTTGACGGTACTGGACCCCGGACTGGTAGCAGAAGGAAAAGAGGCAATGTCACAACCGAGTACCAGCTGACGTTACTGTGACACGGTTACTAAGCAGGAGGTACCTGTGCTCCACAGCACTACCAAGGACCAGCAGACTTTGGTGGAACTCGGATACGGAGATGGAGGCACCTAGGCCAAAGGCACTGGGGAGAACCAGTTGACGGTACTGGACCCATGACTGGTAGCAGAAGGAAAAGAGGCAATGTCACAACCGAGTACCAGCTGACGTTACTGTGACACGGTTACTAAGCAGGAGGTACCTGTGCTCCAAAGCACTACCAAGGTCCAGCAGACGTTGGTGGAACTCGGATACGGAGATGGAGGCACCTAGGCCAAAGGCACTGGGGAGAACCACTTGACGGTACTGGACCCCGGACGGGTAGAAGAACGCACCCATGAAAATGTAAGTTGACAGGACGCAAGCCGTCCGCAGTTACCGAATCACACAGTCCTACAGTGGGTGCTTGTCCTATTGTCACAATGGAAACCGCCTTTATTTACATATCCCACAGCACACATAGGAATCACCTAAACTGCAGGCACCATAGAGTCGGCTAACCCGAATACAACACGACAGCACAACTTATTGGAGGATAATTGACGTTCACACTGCCAGGAAACAGCTGTCGTGCTGTAACCAGGCTGGCCAGGAGTCAGTACCCCTGCCAATTACTTACGAGCAACAAATGGCGGTGTTGTAGCCCAGGGAGTAGAGTTCAGGTGGTAGAAAGATGAACATAACAGGAGACATGGAAAACGTTGCCAAACAGTTATTTAATCTGAAAACGGACAGGCAAATTCAGGTGAGATCCATGCCTTGTTCATTTTCAGAAAAGTAAGCGGTCTACATTCTCTGAGGATAGTCGCATGCGACGGTCTGTTACTACACCACCTGCAGCACTAAAGACACGCTCAGATAATACACTGGCAGCAGGGCAAGCCAGCACCTCCAATGCATACTGGCTAAGCTCTGGCCATGTATCCAACTTAGAGACCCAAAATTTGAAAGGGGAAGAGGCATCTGGGAGTACACTTAGAGGGAAAGCCAAGTAGTCTGTCACCATCTTACGGAAACGTTTCTTCCTGGTGACTGGAGCCGTCTCGGATGGTGTAGACCTTGCTGGCGCTGTCACAAAACTTTGCCACATTTGTAACATACAGTTCTTGCCCTGTGCAGAGGCGCTGCTTCTGCTCCCTCTTGTAGAGGTGTCTACACTGCCTCGACGCACAGAGCTGCTTTGTAAAGCAGTAGCAGCAGCAGCAGCTTTCTCGGCTGGAAAGTACAACAGTATGGATTGCACCAGTGTGTCTTGGTACTCCTGCATTTTACGGTCCCTGTTCACCGGTGTGATGAGGGTTTGTAAGTTGTCCCGGTAGCGAGGGTCTAGGAGGGTGTACACCCAATAATCTGACGTGCTGAGAATGTGGGCGATGCGGCGGTCGTTTCTCAGGCACTGAAGCATGAAATCAACCATGTGCTGCAGACTCCCAACTGGCCAACAAAGGCTGTCCTCTGGAAGAGGCGTCATCTCTGCCTCCTCTGCATCACCCCACCCTCGCTCTACATACTGACTAGAGCCTTGTGTACCTCCCTCTGTAGGGATTTCTTCCTCCTCCATTGACTCCTCCTCCTCCTCATCCTCCTCAGAAAGTGAGCCCTGCCCAGCCCTTTGTGAGGAACCACGTTGCGCTGACTGTCCTGAAGGTAATTGAATTTGTGACTCCTCATCCTCCACCTCTTCCAAAACCTCTTCCTTTAGTGCTTTCAGTGATTTCTGAAGCAGGCAGATAAGGGGGACAGTCATGCTGACTAGTGCATCATCTGCACTCGCCATCCGCGTTGAGACATCAAACGCACGCAAAACGTCGCAGATGTCCTTCATAGAGGCCCACTCAGTAGTGGTGAAGTGTGAACGGCGCAAATTGCGAGTTGATTGCGCCTGTTGCAGCTGATACTCCATTACTGCTGGCTGCTGCTCACACAACCGCTCCAACATATGTAACGTGGAATTCCACCTGGTGGGTACGTCACATATGATGCGATGTTCAGGAAGGCAAAATCTGACTTGCTGAGCTGCAATGCGCGATCTGGCCATGCTGGAACGTCGCAAGTGAGCACACTCTAGGCGGATCTTGTGCAGCAGTGCATCAAGATCCAGATAGTCCCTCAAAAAACTCTGCACGACCAAGTTGAGCACATGTGCCAGACATGGTATGTGAGTGAGGTTGCCAAGGCCCAGAGCTGCCACCAGATTTCGGCCATTGTCACACACTACCAAGCCTGGCTGGAGATTAGCTGACAAAAACCACAAGTCGCTCTCCTGCTTGATGGCATCCCAGAGCTCCTGAGCTGTGTGGCTTCGATTCCCCATGGAAATTAATTTCAGGACGGCCTGTTGACGTTTGGCCACGGCTGTGCTCATATCGGTCGCAACAGGTAAGCGTTCACGGGTCCATGTGGAGGTATACCGTGACGGCTCGTGCAGCGATGATTCTGAGGAACTGGAGTAGGAGGAGGAATCAATGTGTACAGACTGGATTCCTGCAATCCTTGGAGTTGGCAGAACACGTACAGCACCACTGGCAAGATCGGTACCCGGCTCCACAACATTGACCCAATGGGCAGTGAGGGAAAGGTATCGTCCCTGGCCATGGGTACTGGTCCACGCATCGGTGGTCAGGTGGACCCTGCTACTGACAGCGTTTAGTAGCGCATGTTTAATGTTTCCCTCGACATGTTTTTGCAGAGCAGGGACAGCTTGTCTGCTGAAATAAAATCGGCTTGGCACATTATATTGTGGGACTGCCAATGCCATAAAGTTCCTGAAACTGTCAGTCTCCACCAGCCTGAATGACAGCATTTCAAGGGACAGGAGTTTTGCAATGCCAGCATTCAGAGCCTGTGCTCGTGGATGGTTTGCCGAGTATGGCCGTCTTTTATCCCATGCCTGTGGTACCGATGGCTGTTTTTTTTTCTGGGAGTGTGATGATGACTGTGAACTTGCTGCTGTGGGTGGAATAACAGTTTGTCTATGGACAACAGTGACCAAGGTTCTTCCATGGAGATCCTGTGAGGAAGCCGAACCAGGTGTGTGTGAGCTGGAGGTAGAGGCTCGAACACGACCTGAAGATGTAGGTGCTGCTGTAGGTTGGCCTACATCTCCAGTGTGTCTTTGTAACTCAGCTACGTACTTTTTCCGTACATGTTTCCACATATTTGTGGTATTCAGGTTACTGATATTTTTACCTCTTTTAACTTTTTGCTTACACAGCTTGCATTGAACATAGCAAATATCATCTACAAGTCTGTCAAAAAAGGACCACGCAGTGCAAGTCATGGGAGCGCCAATTTTGACATTTCTAAGAGAACTGCTCCCAACAGGTGCCAAACTGGAGGCTACAGGCAAGCGAGTCTGCAGCCTACCTCTCCCTCATCTTTGTACCGTTGGGACAATCTCTTCCTCAGAGCTGCTCCCACCACCTTCCTGTTGCTCACGCCATGTTGGGTCTCGGACTTCATCATCTCCACTACCCTCTTCCAACACCTGCTGCTGTTGGATGGTCTGGGCAGCACCATGCTCCACAAAACCTGGCACCTGAGTCTCATCATCATCATAAGATGCGTTCTGCGGTGTGCTGTCCATCGGCACTGGCTCACCCGCCTCTTCAGATTGAGAGAGACACAGCTGTTGCGCATCACTGCATACTCCCACTTCTTCAAATTGCAGAATGCTGCTTGCCTGTGCCCGTGTTTGCGAGCCAACAGATTCTGAGAACAGAAGCAGAGACTCAGCTGGCTCCTGTACAGAACTCTCTGACTGCCTGGGCAATTTGACAGGCGGTGAACAGACAGATGGTTGCTCAACAGTGTTGTGTTCCTGAGAGGAGGTGGAAGGAATTGAAGTCGATGCATTGGCTGCCATCCAACCAACAACGGCTTCAATTTGTTCTTCCGCAGCAGGGGGGTACGCTGAGCTCCTACCAAAGTGCGCATAAAGGAACGCTCATGGGTAAAACTGGTGGATGCTGTGTCACTGAGGGCGGCAGCAGCCACAGAATCCCCACGTCCTCTCCCTGCTGAAACTCCACGGCCACGACCACGTGCCTTACTCACTGACTTCTTCATCTTGGTAGATTGATAAAGAAAGTCAGAAAAGTTATAAGGCCTAAGTGTGGTTATTACGCAGAGACTGAAGTGAACACTGAAACACAACTGTTCACAATCTGTGAAAGGCTACTCCTTTGTCTACTTCTATAGTGTTTGCAACCAATGTATTGGATACGGATGGAAGCGCGTCACACTAATAGATTATATTTTAAATGGAATGGAGCAGAACCAATTGGAGATAAATGAAAAGGATGAGGCACTGAGACACGCTCAGCAGAGTACAAGCAGCAGTGCTTGAACAAGTAACTGGAGCGTGATGTGCACTCAAAAATAAAAAACAGACTGAAGTGAACACTGAAACACAACTGTTCACAATCTGTGAAAGGCTACTCCCTTTGTCTACTTCTATAGTGTTTGCAACCAATGTATTGGATACGGATGGAAGCGCGTCACACTAATAGATTATATTTTAAATGGAATGGAGCAGAACCAATTGGAGATAAATGAAAAGGATGAGGCACTGAGACACGCTCAGCAGAGTGCAAGCAGCAGTGCTTGAACAAGTAACTGGAGCGTGATGTGCACTCAAAAAATAAAAAACACAGACTGAAGTGAACACTGAAACACAACTGTTCACAATCTGTGAAAGGCTACTCCTTTGTCTACTTCTATAGTGTTTGCAACCAATGTATTGGATACGGATGGAAGCGCGTCACACTAATAGATTATATTTTAAATGGAATGGAGCAGAACCAATTGGAGATAAATGAAAAGGATGAGGCACTGAGACACGCTCAGCAGAGTACAAGCAGCAGTGCTTGAACAAGTAACTGGAGCGTGATGTGCACTCAAAAAATAAAAAACACAGACTGAAGTGAACACTGAAACACAACTGTTCACAATCTGTGAAAGGCTACTCCTTTGTCTACTTCTATAGTGTTTGCAACCAATGTATTGGATATGGATGGAAGCGCGTCACACTAATAGTTAAATTGCATGGAGCTGCAAGAATTACACTGAAGAAAAAAAAAGAGTCTGTGAGTGACACGTGCAGATGCCTACAGACAGCGTTGCATGCAGAGCAAACTGCAGTTCACCTGCACTCACATACACCTTGCAGAGCTGTTAAAACAACACTGCAGGCAAAAGGAAGCTTTACACAGCGGTTGGTGCTAGCCTGCCTACAGCACAGTACACTAAATCACAATCTCTAACTGTCCCTCAGAGTCAGCACAGCAGCGTTCTGTCCCTTACTGAATTCACAGCACAGTGACGCTAAAATGGCGGCGGCGCCTTTTATAGTGCATTCTGACATCATTTCAGCATCCAATCACAGCCATGCCATTAGTTAACATGACCGCAGCAGTACAGGATGTGCCCACACTTCTTAGGATTCCTCATTGGCTGACTAAAATCACATTGCCTCTCAAAGAATTATTGGAACTTCCGATTCCGGTATACGATATCTGGAAAATATCGAAACTAAGTATCGAAAGGCCGATAGAGGTAATATCGGCCGATACACGATACTTGCGGTATCGTATCGCTCAACACTAATGAAGACATTACTGACAGAGGTGCCACTTTCACCCAGAAATTCAGATATCAGCCTAATAGAGGTATGTTCACTTTAGGTCAGGGACTCACCCTGGAGTCAGCGGAAGACACGGGTATGGGCACCGGAACCCGCGGATGCTGACCATAGTTCAGGAGGAATGGAGTCTGTCTGGTGGAGTCAGCCACAGCATTGTTTAGTGCAAACTCAGCCCATGGTAGCAAGGATGCCCAGTCATCCTGCCTGGCTGAGACAAAATGTCGTAGATAGGTGACCAAGGTCTGGTTGGCCCTCTCTACCAACCCATTCATCTCAGGATGGTACGCTGAAAAGAGATTTAACTCAATACTGAGTAGACGACAAAGCTCTCTCCAGAACCGAGACACAAACTGGGGACCTCGGTCACTGACAATTTTGTCCGGCATGCCGTGAAAACGGAAGATGTGCCTAACGAACAATGCTGCCAGAGCCCGTGCAGAAGGTAACTGTGGTAGCGGCACCAGATGCACCATTTTGGAGAAATGGTCGGTGATTACCCAAATGATGGTGCAACCCCGAGACTTGGGCAAGCCCATCACAAAGTCCATCCCAACCATCTCCCAGGGCCTGTCTGCCACTGGCAAAGGGTAAAGTAACCCAGCTGGCCGTTGTCGTGGAGACTTATTCTTGGCGCAGGAGACACACGCCCGAGCATAGTCCCCAACATCATGGACCATATGCGGCCACCAGTGTGTCCTCGCCAGCAATTCAGAAGTCCTCTTTGCCCCAAAGTGTCCACCCACCCTGGACGAATGTGCCCAAGAGAGTACCTCCGGTCGCAAATTGGTAGGCACAAAAGTCTTGCCCTGGGGCACAGACTCTAGCGAAACCGGGGCCACTGTTCTCAGGCTCTCTGTGGGAACAATAAGCCGAGGCTCCTCCACCTCCTCCTTAGTGGACACCACAGAGCGAGAGAGAGCGTCGGCATGAATGTTCTTCTCTCCCGAAAGGAAATGGAGTGTGAAATTAAACCGGGAGAAGAACAAGGACTATCTGGCCTGGCGAGATTTAAGCCGCTGGGCTGTCTGTATATACACCAGATTTTTGTGGTCGGTGAAGACTTGGAAGGGAAAGCGGGCCCCCTCCAACAGATGTCTCCACTCAGAGAAGGCCAACTTCATGGCTTGCAACTCCCTATCCCCGATGGAATAATTCATCTCCGCTGATGTGAAGGTCTTAGAGAAGAAGAAGCAAGGATGCTTCCGACCTTGAGCATCCTTTTGGAAGACGTCTGCTCCAGCACCAATGGATGAGGCATCCACCTGCAATAAAAATGGCTTATCAACATCGGGGCGATGTAGGATGGGAGCGCTAGCAAAATGAGACTTAATAGAAGTGAAAGCCTTGGAGACCTTTTCCGACCACAATTTGGGATTTGCTCTCTTCTTGGTGAGGGCTACCAAGGGAGCTACCAAGGTAGAGAAATGGGTAATGAACTGGCGATAGTAATTAATGAACCCTATAAAGCGCTGCACCGCTTAAAGAGAGTGGGGTTCCTGCCAGTCCATCACAGCCTGTAGTTTGGCCGGATCCATAGCCGATCCCTGGGTTGAGATGATATAACCAAGGAAAGGTAAAGACTCCAGCTCAAACATACATTTCTCTAACTTAGCATAAAGGGAATTAGCTCGTAAGAGGTCGAAGACTCTGCAGACATCACTCCGGTGGGAGTCAATATCTGGAGAGAAGATGAGTATATCATCCAGATAGACTACGACCGAGGTGGAGAGCATATCCCGGAAGATGTCATTGACAAAGTCTTGGAAAACGGCTGGGGCATTACAGAACCCAAAGGGCATCACCAGATATTCGTAATGCCCATCCCTGGTATTAAAAGCCATCTTCCATTCGTCCCCCTCACGGATGCGAATCAGGTTATAAGCACCACGCAGATCTAGTTTAGTGAATACCCTTGCTCCCCGAAGCCTATTAAAGAGCTCAGAAATCAGGGGCAACGGGTACTTGTTTTTAACAGTGATGGCGTTAAGATCCCTGTAATCAATACACGGACGTAATTCTCCGTTCATCTGCACGAAAAAGAATCCCGCCCCTGCCGGTGACACCGACTTCCTAATAAATCCTCTTGCCAGGTTCTCCTGAATATATTGCGACATGGCCTCTGTCTCAGGAAGAGGAGGGGATAGACCCTTCCCCGAGGAGGTTCTGCGCCAGGTAAGAGGTTGATAGGACAGTCATAGGGGCGATGAGGCGGAAGAGTCTCCGCAGCCTTCTTGGAGAACACGTCTGCATATGACCAGTAGCACTTGGGAAGTGGAGTAAGATCTGCGGGTAACTCAGTAGTGGTAACCTGAACGCAACTCCTGACACATCTGCCTCTACATGCATCACTCCAACCCAGTATCCTACCCGAGTTCCACTCTGTATGTGGGGAGTGGAAACGGAGCCAAGGTATACCTAGTAGGATCTCGTCTATTCCCTCGGGAAGGACGAGTAGGGAAATAAGTTCCTGATGGGAAGGAGATACAAACAATGCAAGTGGAACAGTCTGGTGTGTAATTTGTGAGGGCAATGTCGACCCATTCACTACCCAGACAGTCACTGATTTGTCAAGTGCCACCAGAGGTATTGCGTGACGGCGAGCAAAGTTAGAGGACATGACGTTCCCCTCTGCTCCTGAGTCCATGCAAAGGTCGGCGGTGAGAGTGGAAGTGCCTACAGTGATTGTCCCTTTAAGTGTCATCTTGGAGGAAAATGCCGCTGTCTCTAGTGAACCTCCTCCCAGGGTCACAAGACGCGATCGCCTCTGCGATCGCTGTGGACATCTGTTAGTATAGTGTCCTGCCTGCTGGCAAAAATTACAGACCACCATTGCTTGAGCGGTCCGGGACTTAGGTCCCGCTTGAGAAACCTCCATGGCTTCGGAAGAATCGGACGCCTGAACGGAAGATTCCAGAGGTTTGGCGAAGGTGGGAGCCAACCAAAACCTCTGCCTGCACTGGATCCGCTCTAACCTCCGCTCGTTAAAATGGATATCAATGCGGGTGGATAGGGAAATGAGTTCCTCCAGTGTTGCAGGAATCTCCCTGGTGGCCAAAGCATCCTTCACATGATCCGCCAGTCCTCTCCAGTACACTGGAATGAGGACTTTATCCGGCCACTCTAGCTCAGAGACCAGAGTCCGAAATTGGACGGCGAACTGGCTGACCATGGATGAACTCTGTGATATTGCCAGCAGTTGGAGCGCCGTATCGTGGGTGACATGAGGTCCTAAGAAGACCTGTCTCAGAGCCTCCTGGAAAAGAGAAGCACTCTGTACCACACGATAGTCGCGCTCCCACAGCGGCGTTGCCCACTCCAACACCCTGCCCGACAGGAGGGATAAGACAAAACCCAATTTTGCCCGTTCCGTGGGAAAACGTGCAGCCAGATGCTCAAGATGAATGGAGCACTGACTCACGAATCCCCGACATTGCTTGCTGTCACCAGCAAACTTGTCTGGAAGCGGAAAACGGGATTAAGTCGGAGCAGGAGTGGCAGAGGACAAACTGGCTGCAGCCACGCTAGCAGCCTGTACAGCGACAGCTGTAACATCCACAGCTGAGGTTGTGCGCTCTAGAGCCGCCAACCTACCCTCCAGCTGCTGGATGTATTGCTGTAGATGCTGGTCGTCCGCCATTTTACTAGGCAGACCCTGGCGCTAGTATTATGTTAGGGTCTGCGGAACGCACCAAATATATGAGGTAGAGAGGTGCGTTCGCAGCCCGGGGTCCACCGTGCAGGCGGAACCTGCTGCTAGTAAAAAAGCGCAAGATGCGAACTGTGTTATATGGCAGAGTCGCCAAAATAAACACCGCAATGCGCTGTGGCAATATGTGCGAACTCTGTTATTTCACAGAGCCACTAGAAGGAGTGCCGCAGTGCTATATGGGGATGTGTGCAAACTCACTAAACACAACTGAGTCGCAAAATAAACACGCTAGGGCACTGTCTAGCATTGAAAGCGAACCCTGTTACGTCACAGGGCCGCTGAGAAAAAGTTCTGTGTTCTGTCAGGCACCCAGGTACACAGTTAAGTGCTAAGCGAACATAGAACGTGATCATGCCCTAATGTCCTCGCGGGAGACACCCGCAATCTATGGCGTCTGAACGCCAGTCCCTGAATACGGCAATCAAACTCCTCACCGGTTATGCCGGTAATCTAGGGCATCTAGGACACCAACCCTGACCAGCTAGCATACCAAATTCCTTACCGATTAAGTCGGTATTCTAGGGGCTTATTTCAGCCGGGCCCTAACCAACACATGCATTACCACACTGGCGCAAAGCATATAATGGTTGATACTAGCGCATGACGGCTCAGCATTGCCACCCTTTTATAATAACAGCTACAGGACCTGCCAGAAACAAGGATCAATGAAACTTGTTCCAGAACACCAGCAGTCACAGGACCTTCCTGGCAGACCAAAAGGAGCTGCTGAAGCACCCGAGCATGTGACCCCTGATCTCCAATGAGAGATCTCACCCTGGGCATGCTCAGAAGGGAAAAACAAGGACTTTGTCCTAAAGACGTCTGCTCGCCGCTAACCAGTACTGGCCACAATAGCAGAGTCTGGAGGAGCAGCAGTAATCCTCTGCACACTGCCAGACAGGGCGAGATGCTGGGACTGATGTCTAAGCTGAGCAGAGTCCACTGCGGCTGGAGACGAATGGGAGACCGCATGCAAATTTCATGCATTCTATGTAGTCATGCTTTAGTATGATAGAGTGCAGCCTTTTCTTGTATGTTTTACATGGGGGTAGCTCCCCTTGGCTTGCACCTAGTTCACATTAGTCTGGATGTGCCAGTCAGGTTTTTTTGTCTTTTGAAGGTTAGCTTACTTACCGAGCACTCCGCCCCCACCAGGTGGTGATTTTAATTACAGCAGGTCCCTATTTACTTTCCCATGAATGCAGGCATTACTGACAGAGGTGCCACTTTCACCCAGAAATTCAGACATCAGCCTAATAGAGGTATGTTCACATTAGGACAGGGACTCACCAGAATTGAGACCACCTTGACGATGGTTTGTGGGCTTTTAATATTTGGCCAATTGTTTATACTAAGCATCTCAAGTTTTTGCTTATACTCCAAAGCCATGTTGCTATTCAAAATTTCATGCATTCTATGTTGTCATGCTTTAGTATGATAGAGTGCAGCCTTTTCTTGTGTTTTACATGGGGGTAGCTCCCCTTGGTTTGCACCTAGTTCACATTAGTCTGGATGTGCCAGTCAGGTTTTTTTGTCTTTTGAAGGTTAGCTTACTGACCGAGCACTCCGCCCCCACCAGGTGGTGATTATAATTACAGCAGGTCCCTACTTACTTACCCATGAATGCAGGCATTACTGACAGAGGTGCCACTTTCACCTGTCCATTTATAATGACCACGGACAAGATAAAGATCCCCAACTCACATCAGGACTACAAGATACCAGGTACTTTCAGATGCATCACATCTAATGTTGTGTACCTAATTATATGTACTAAATGTCCAACTGGGGGTCTGTATGTGGGGGAGACCGGGCAAAAACTGAGAACAAGGATGAATTCTCATCGCCACGCAATAAGAGAAAAAAGAATGGATCTACCTGTGGCAAAACATTTTTGCTCCCCTGATCATAGCATGTCAGATATGAAAATACTGGTACTAAGAAGCAGATTCACATCTCAGAGGCAGAGAAGAATTTGCGAATACAAATTGATGGTGACCTTTGACACTCTTAATGCTGGAATGAACCTGTCACATGGTTTTATGGCCTATTACATCAATTAAGGAATTTACTCCAAATACCCTGTGAAAACATCACAAAACATTACCAGACCCCAATCAGAGGGTAATAAAACTTTCTCTCCTTATCTATGAATTGTTCCAATATTTATGCTCATCCCTCTGCCATAATGACTATTCTGCTTCACATCACTTGTCTTACCTATTGCATTTTTTCTGTGTTTTTGTGTATAAATATGTGATTCTTCAGATTTTGTATTAGTTCAGCCTGATGAAGAGACCTGAGTAGTCTCGAAAGCTTGCAATTTGTTACCATCTTTTCAGTTAGCCATTAAAAGGTATCAACCACTGAGGACTCTCAACTCTAAATATTTTTTTACTTTCACCCAGAAATTCAGATATCAGCCTAATAGAAGGTCCATTTTCACCAGCACCCCTGAGCTCTTCTATCTGACCCGTGTGCACACCCATTCCCTACCACATTAGGTCAGGGACTCAACAGATTTGAGACCACCTTGACGATGGTTGGTGGGCTTTTAATATTTGGCCAAATGTTTATACTAAGCGTCTCAAATTTTTCCTTATACTCCAAAGCCATATTGCTATTCAAAATTTCATGCATTCTATGTTGTCATGCTTTAGTATGATAGAGTGCAGCCTTTTCTTGTATGTTTTACATGGTGGTAGCTTCCCTTGGTTTACACCTAGTTCACATTAGTCTGGATGTGCCAGTCAGATTTTTTTGTCTTTGTCTTTTTTTGTCTTTTGAAGGTTAGCTTACTAACCGAGCACTCCGCCACCACCAGGTGGTGATTTTAATTACAGCAGGTCCCTACTTACTTACCCATGAATGCAGGCATTACTGACAGATGTGCCGCTTTCACCCAGAAATTCAGATATCAGCCTAATAGAGGTATGTTCACTTTAGGTCAGGGTTTCGATACTCCCGTATC
This sequence comes from Oophaga sylvatica, assembly GCA_033576555.1. Taxonomy (NCBI): domain Eukaryota; kingdom Metazoa; phylum Chordata; class Amphibia; order Anura; family Dendrobatidae; genus Oophaga; species Oophaga sylvatica. The sequence continues at coordinate 593,663,132 of JARQOD010000001.1, read as the reverse complement.
TTAATCATGGGGTACTGTAGAGAGATCAAAGAAAACAGGCTTTAAGATATAGCATAGGAACATGACACACAAAATAATATAAACATATATACATATATACATAATTACATATATACAAAATTACACTAATAGTGGTAATATAGAATTAAGTAAGAAATGTAACTGCATAATGTCAGATAAAGCAAAATAGTATCGCTATATAATCTCAGATATTAATCAGATCAAACAATGTATAAGCAGTAGCAATGCTCAGTTCTATGAGAGTCTATAAGTTGCAAATCGTTTAATAATTGGATTCAAGATACACTGGAGAGAAGTGCAAGGAGACTATAAAGTACCTTAGTAGTGGGTATATTTAGACTGAGGCACTAGATGAAGACAGAATTAAACGCCCCTTTATGCGGTTCCAGGTACTAGGATAAAGAAAGAGGTACACAGTGCATAAATATATAAATAGGAACATCACCTACTATCGCCGTCCTCCCAGTAAGTATGGTTTTACCTGTCACTATGTCTAATGTAGTAGGGGCAGGAGGTGTTATAAGTCAAAAAAGCAGAGTTGCTAGAGGGAAGAAAGGAGATAGCTTGCGGTTATATTGAGTGCTATCTACTAATTAGGTGCACTTGTGCCCATGATTTGAGATCAGAAAGTACCTGTGAGTGGGGTAATCAGAACGGCGATGCACCAGCATCCTGCCACGGCTGCAGTTTTGTGAGGAAGCAGGGCGGGCCCTGCTTTATGCGATTGGCCAGACAGGATGTTAGGGTTCGATTTCCCGTTGCTGCACAAGGGGAGTCTCGAACCCGTCCCGCTGCGGTCTCCCATTCATCTCTGGCCACAGTGGAGCCTGCTCGGCAGAGACGTCGGTCCAGGTGTCTTGCCCACTCCTCTACTGTGCAGTGACTTGCTGCTGCCTTTCCTGGATCTGCTATTATAGCCAGTGCTGGAGCAGTCGTCTTTGAGACAAAGTCCTGCGTTTTCCCATCTGAGCATGCCCAGAGTGAGATCTCTCATTAGAGATCAGGGGTCACATGTTTAGGTGCTGCAGCGGCTCCTATTGGTCAGCCAGGAAGGTCATGTAGCTACGTTTGTTTGTAACAGCTTCTCATTGGTCCTTGTTCCTGGAAAGTCCTGTAGCTCTTGCTATAAAAGGGTAGCATGGCTGGGCCGCCATGCGCTAATATCAATCATTGTATGCTATGTGCCACTGTGGTCATGTGTATGTGTGGATAGGGACCCGGCTGAAATAAGCCACTAGAATACCGACTTAATCGGTGAGGAGTTTGGTATGGTAGCTGGTCAGGGTCGGTGTCCTAGATGCCCTAGATTACCGGCATAACCGTGAGGAGTTTTGATTGCCGTATTCAGGGTCTGGCGTTCAGACGCCATAGATTGGGGTGACTCCCGCGAGGACATTAGCACATGATCACGCTTTATGAACGCGTAGCACTTAACTGTGTACCTGAGAGCCTGACAGGACACAGTACTTTTTCTCAGCGGCCTTGTGACGTAACAGGGTTCGATTTTAACGCTAGACAGCGCCCTAGCGTGTTTTCTTTGCCACTCAGTTGTGTCTAGTGAGTGCGCACACATCGCCATATAGCACTGCGGCTCTCCTTCTAGCGGCTCTGTGGAGTAACAGAGTTTGCACCTATTGCCACAGCGCATTACGGCGTTTATGTTGGCGACTCTGCGGGATAACAGAGTTTGCTTCTCGCGCCATTTCTACTAGCAGCAGGCTCCGCTTGCACGGTGGACCCCGGGCTGCGAACGCACCTCTCTACTTTATATATTTGGTGCGTTCCGCAGACCCTTAACATAATATTAGCGCCAGGGTCTGGCTAGTAAAATGGCGGATGAACAGCGTCTATCGCAGTTCATCCAGCAGCTGGAGGGTAGGTTGGCGGCTCTTGAGCGCACAACCTCAGCTGTGGATGTTACCGCAGTCGCTGTTCAGGCTGCTAGCGTGGCTGCAGCCAGTTTGTCTTCTGCCACCTCTGCCCCTACATTTTCCCACCTCCCGCTTCCTGACAAGTTTGCCGGTGATAGCAAGCAATGTCGGGGATTCGTGAGTCAGTGCTCTATACAGCTCGAGCTTCTGGCTGCACGTTTTCCCACGGATCGGGCACAAGTGGGTTTTGTACTTTCTCTACTCTCGGGCAGAGCGCTGGAGTGGGCAACGCCGCTGTGGGAGCGCGACGATCGTGTGGTGCGGAGTGCTCCTCGTTTCTTGGAGGCTCTTAAAAAGGTCTTTTTAGGACCTCAGGTCACCCACGATACGGCGCTACAACTGCTGGCATTGGCTCAGGGTTCGTCTTTGGTCAGTCTGTTTTCCGTCCAGTTTCGGACTCTAGCTTCTGAGCTAGATTGGTCTGATAAAGTTCTTATTCCAATCTACTGGCGAGTACTGGCTGACCATGTTAAAGACGCTTTGGCTACCAGGGAGATTCCCGCCACACTGGAGAAGCTTATCTCCATATCTACCCGCATTGACCTCCGTTTTCACGAGCGGAGGTTGGAGCGGGCCCGTTGTAAGCAGAGGTTTCGGTTGGCTCCCACCTTTGCCAAACCTCTCGAATTTCCTGATCTGGCGTCCGAACCCCAAAAGGCCACAGAAGTTCCTCATGCAGGACCTAAGTCTCGGTCCGTCCGAGTGTCCGTGGTCTGTAACCGTTGTCAGCAGACAGGACACTATGAAAACAAATGTCCACAGCGATCGGGGAAGCGATCGCGTCTAGTGGCCCTGGGAGGAGGTTCACTAGAGACAGCGGCATTTTCCTCCAAGATGACACTTAAAGGGACAATCACTGTTGGTACTTCCATTCTCACCGCCGACCTTTGCGTGGACTCAGGAACAGAGGGGAATATCATGTCCTCTAGCTTTGCTCGCCGTCATGCAATATCTCTGGTGGCGCTTGACAAATCAGTGACTGTTCGGGTAATGAATGGGTCGACATTGCCCTCACAAATTACACACCAGACTGTTCCACTTGCATTGTCTGTATCTCCTTCCCATCAGGAACTTATTTCCCTACTCGTCCTTCCCGAGGGAATAGACGAGATCCTACTAGGTATACCTTGGCTCCGTTTCCACTCCCCACATATAGAGTGGACTTCGGGTAGGATACTGGGTTGGAGTGATGCATGTAGAGGCAGATGTGTCAGGAGTTGCGTTCAGGTTACCACTACTGAGTTACCCGCAGATCTTACTCCACTTCCCAAGCACTACTGGTCATATGCAGACGTGTTCTCCAAGAAGGCTGCGGAGACTCTTCCGCCTCATCGCCCCTATGACTGTCCTATCGACCTCTTGCCTGGCGCAGAACCTCCTCGGGGAAGGGTCTATCCCCTCTCTCTTCCTGAGACAGAGGCCATGTCGCAATATATTCAGGAGAACCTGGCAAGAGGGTTTATTAGGAAGTCGGTGTCAACGGCAGGGGCGGGATTTTTCTTCGTGCAGAAGAAAAACGGAGAATTGCGTCCGTGTATTGATTACAGGGGTCTTAACGCCATCACCGTTAAAAACAAGTACCCGTTGCCTCTGATTTCTGAGCTTTTTGATAGGCTTCGGGGAGCAAGAGTATTCACTAAACTAGATCTGCGCGGTGCTTATAACCTGATTCGCATCCGTGAGGGGGACGAATGGAAGACGGCTTTTAATACCAGAGATGGGCATTATGAATATCTGGTGATGCCCTTTGGGCTCTGTAATGCTCCAGCCGTTTTCCAAGACTTTGTCAATGACATCTTCCGGGATATGCTCTCCACCTCGGTCGTAGTCTATCTGGATGATATACTCATCTTCTCTCCAGATATTGACTCCCACCGGAGAGATGTCTGCAGAGTCTTCGACCTCTTACGGGCTAATTCCCTCTATGCTAAGTTAGAGAAATGTATATTTGAGCTGGAGTCTTTACCTTTCCTTGGTTATATCATCTCAACCCAGGGATTGGCTATGGATCCGGCCAAACTACAGGCTGTGATGGACTGGCAGGAACCTCACTCTCTAAAAGCGGTGCAGCACTTTATGGGGTTCAATAATTACTATCGCCAGTTCATTCCGCATTTCTCTACCTTGGTAGCTCCCTTAGTAGCCCCCACCAAGAAGGGAGCAAATCCCAAATTGTGGTCGGAAGAGGTCTCCACGGCTTTCTCTTCTATTAAGTCTCATTTTGCTAGCGCTCCCATCCTACATCGCCCCGATGTTGATAAGCCATTTTTATTGGAGGTGGATGCCTCATCCATTGGTGCTGTAGCAGTCCTCTTCCAAAAGGATGCTCAAGGTCGGAAGCATCCTTGCTTCTTCTTCTCTAAGACCTTCACTTCAGCGGAGAGGAATTATTCCATCGGGGATAGGGAGTTGCTAGCCATGAAGTTGGACTTCTCTGAGTGGAGACATCTGTTGGAGGGGGCCCGTTTTCCCTTCAAAGTCTTCACCGACCACAAAAATTTGGTGTATCTGCAGACAGCTCAGCGGCTTAACTCTCGCCAGGCCAGATGGTCCTTGTTCTTCTCTCGGTTTAATTTCACACTCCATTTCCTCTCTGGAGAGAAGAACATTCGAGCCGACGCTCTCTCTCACTCTGTGGTGTCCTCTGAAGAGGAGGTAGAGGAGCCTCGGCTTATTGTTTCCACAGAGAGCCTGAGAACAGTGGCTCCGGTTTCACTAGAGTCTGTGCCCCCGGGCAAGACTTTTATGCCTACCAATTTGCGACCGGAGGTACTCTCTTGGGCACATTCGTCCAGGTTTGTTGGACATTTTGGGGCAAAGAGGACATCTGAATTGCTGGCGAGGACATATTGGTGGCCGCATATGATCCGTGATGTTGGGGACTATGTTCGGGTGTGTGTCTCCTGCGCCAAAAATAAGTCTCCACGACAACGGCCAGCTGGTTTACTTTATCCTTTGCCGGTGGCAGACAGGCCCTGGGAGATGGTTGGGATGGACTTTGTGGTGGGCTTGCCCAAGTCTCGGGGTTGCACCATCATTTGGGTAATCACCGACCATTTCTCTAAAATGGTGCATCTGGTGCCACTACCACGGTTACCTTCTGCACGGGCTCTGGCAGCGTTGTTCGTTAGGCACATCTTCCGTCTACACAGCATGCCGGACAAAATTGTTAGTGACCGAGGTCCCCAGTTTGCGTCTCGGTTCTGGAGAGAGCTTTGTCGTCTACTCAGTATTGAGTTAAATCTCTCTTCAGCGTATCATCCTGAGACGAATGGGTTGGTAGAGAGGGCCAACCAGACCTTGGTCACCTATCTACGACGTTTTGTCTCTCCAGGCAGGATGACTGGGCATCCTTGCTACCATGGGCTGAGTTTGCATTAAACAATGCTGTGGCTGACTCCACCGGACAGACTCCTTTCCTTCTGAACTACGGTCAGCATCCGCGGGTTCCGGTGCCCATGCCCGTGTCTTCCGCCGACTCCAGGGTGGCAGACTGGGCTGTGGAGGCACGGGACATTTGGGACTGTACCCAGGATGCCATTCAGTCATCCAAGGAGAGGATGAGGTCCTCTGCCGACGCACATCGGCGCCCCGCTCCAACATTTGCTCCTGGGGACTTGGTGTGGCTCTCCGCCCGTAACATCAGGCTGCGAGTTGAGTCCACTAAGTTGGCACCCCGCTACCTGGGTCCTTTCAAGGTCCTCGAGCAGGTTAACCCTGTGGTATACCGTTTGGCTCTTCCACCACGCCTGGGTATCTCCGACACCTTTCATGTATCCCTCCTGAAACTCGTGCTCATGTCCCGGTTTTCTGAGTCATCTGCCGGGACATCGGGTTCATCTACGGATGACCATGAGGTGAACGCCATCGTAGGGTGTAAGGTGGTACGGGGCAAAAAGTTTTATTTGGTGGACTGGAGGGGCTATGGGCCTGAGGATAGGTCTTGGGAGCCTGCCGAGCATATTCACGCTCTGAAGCTCATCGCTGTCTTTGAACGCAGCGAGGCCCAAAGAAGGGGGGCCCTAGGAGGGGGGGTAATGTTAGGGTTCGATTTCCCGCTGCTGCACAAGGGGAGTCTCGAACCCGTCCCGCTGCGGTCTCCCATTCATCTCCGGCCACAGGCTTTAAGATATAGCATAGGAACATGACACACAAAATAATATAAACATATATACATATATACATAATTACATATATACAAAATTACACTAATAGTGGTAATATAGAATTAAGTAAGAAAGGTAACTGCATAATGTCAGATAAAGCAAAATAGTATCGCTATATAATCTCAGATATTAATCAGATCAAACAATGTATAAGCAGTAGCAATGCTCAGTTCTATGAGAGTCTATAAGTTGCAAATCATTTAATAATTGGATTCAAGATACACTGGAGAGAAGTGCAAGGAGACTACAAAGTACCTTAGTAGTGGGTATATTTAGACTGAGGCACTAGATGAAGACAGAATTAAACGCCCCTTTATGCGGTTCCAGGTACTAGGATAAAGAAAGAGGTACACAGTGCATAAATATATAAATAGGAACATCACCTACTATCGCCGTCCTCCCAGTAAGTATGGTTTTACCTGTCACTATGTCTAATGTAGTAGGGGCAGGAGGCGTTATAAGTCAAAAAAGCAGAGTTGCTAGAGGGAAGAAAGGAGATAGCTTGCAGTTATATTGAGTGCTATCTACTAATTAGGTGCACTTGTGCCCATGATTTGAGATCAGAAAGTACATGTGAGTGGGGTAATCAGAACGGCGACGCACCAGCGTCCTGCCACGGCTGCAGTTGTGTGAGGAAGCAGGGCGGGCCCTGCTTTATGCGATTGGCCAGACAGGATGTTAGGGTTCGATTTCCCGCTGCTGCACAAGGGGAGTCTCGAACCCGTCCCGCTGCGGTCTCCCATTCATCTCCGGCCGCAGTGGAGCCTGCTCGGCAGAGACGTCGGTCCAGGCGTCTTGCCCACTCCTCTACTGTGCAGTGACTTGCTGCTGCCTTTCCTGGATCTGCTATTATAGCCAGTGCTGGAGCAGTCGTCTTTGAGACAAAGTCCTGCGTTTTCCCATCTGAGCATGCCCAGAGTGAGATCTCTCATTGGAGATCAGGGGTCACATGTTCTGGTGCTGCAGCGGCTCCTATTGGTCCGCCAGGAAGGTCATGTAGCTACGTTTGTTTGTAACAGCTTTTCATTGGTCCTTGTTCCTGGAAGGTCCTGTAGCTGTTGCTATAAAAGGGTAGCATGGCTGGGCCGCCATGCGCTAATATCAATCAGTGTATGCTATGCGCCAGTGTGGTCATGTGTATGTGTGGATAGGGACCCGGCTGAAATAAGCCACTAGAATACCGACTTAATCGGTGAGGAGTTTGGTATGGTAGCTGGTCAGGGTCGGTGTCCTAGATGCCCTAGATTACCGGCATAACCAGTGAGGAGTTTGATTGCCGTATTCAGGGTCTGGCATTCAGACGCCATAGATTGCGGGTGACTCCCGCGAGGACATTAGCACATGATCACGCTTTATGAACGCGTAGCACTTAACTGTGTACCTGAGAGCCTGACAGGACACAGTACTTTTTCTCAGCGGCCCTGTGACGTAACAGGGTTCGTTTTCAACGCTAGACAGCGCCCTAGCGTGTTTTCTTTGCCACTCAGTTGTGTCTAGTGAGTTCGCACACATCGCCATATAGCGCTGCGGCTCTCCTTCTAGCGGCTCTGTGGAGTAACAGAGTTCGCACCTATTGCCACAGCGCATTACGGCGTTTATGTTGGCGACTCTGCGGGATAACAGAGTTTGCTTCTCGCGCCATTTCTACTAGCAGCAGGCTCCGTTTGCACGGTGGACCCCGGGCTGCGAACGCACCTCTCTACTTTATATATTTGGTGCGTTCCGCAGACCCTTAACACAGGAAGTGTGTGGCAGGAACCGGAAGTGACGTCGCGCAGTGTACTGGAATGACTGCGGTCGCCATGTTGGATTCTGGCAAGGAGTAAATGGGCGTAGTAGGGAGAAGGAGGGCGGAGGAGATGTATGCTGGTAATTGTAAAGACCAACTGGAGATAAATAGTGCGAGAATCAGAGGAGAATGGACTGGTAGTAAGGAGATTTAATAGGGCCCGCTGATTTCAGAGAGAAAAAAAGGAAATAAAATAAAAGTAATCGACAAAATTGAAGAAAAAAGTGAAAATGAAAATGAAGATAAAAATAAAAATATTTTTTTTTTATTCTGCTTATGGGATCTTATAAGATTATTGAAAATAAAATAAAAAATAAAAATATAAAAATATGAAATAAAAAAATGAAAATTGATGAAAAATGAAAATTAAAGGTAAAAATAAGATAAAAAATAAAAATACACTAGGAAAATGAACTTACCAGTTAAGGATAGAAATCAGCGAGTCTGAAAATAGAGGAAAAGGTAATTAGTTAGAGAAGCCAGTTAATCTCCCTGTTTAGGCCCTTAGGGGACAACGTGTCCAGTTTATAAATCCAGTAAGTCTCCCTCAGTTTCAGACGTTTGACCTGGTCACCACCCCTCCGTGATTTTGGTACCTGTTCAACTACTTGGTACTTCAATTGTGCTACCGAATGTTTACACTTACTGAAGTTGTCCGGTAGGGGTAACCATGTTTTGCTGGTTCGAATGGTCGACTTATGGCTAGCAATCCTGTCTCTAACGTGTTGTGTGGTTTCACCCACGTACAGGAGGCCACAGGGACATTTTATGACATAGACCACAAAGTTCATATCACAGGTATAGAAGCCTTTTATAGGAAAAGACTTACCTGTACGTGGGTGAGTGACCATGTCAGATTTTATGACATTAGAGCATGAGGCACAGTTCAGGCAGGGAAAAGTACCATTGCGACGTGCCAACAAATGGCGTTGTATTGGAATGGAGTGGGTACTCCTAATGTCTGCCCGTACTACTTTATCCCTAATATTAGGTGCCCTTCTGTTGCACATGAGAGCAGGATTAGAGAAAGTCTGAATAGATGGGTACGCTCTTGATAGTAATGACCAGTGTTTACGGATAATCATGTGAACCTTAGACATCAGGGGTGACAGGTATGGACGAACGGAATTCGTTCTTGTTTTGTCATAGGTGGGTTGGGATCTGGGGGGTTGAAAATACGACTTTTCTCAGATTGAAGAAGTCTGGTAGGATAGCTACGTTCCTCAAATTTGGTTGACATATGGTCCAGACGAGTATTTAGAAGGTCGGGGTCAGTCACAATCCTGGCTATATGTGAAAACTGTGATCTAGGAAGACTATTTTTTATTGATCTCGGATGACTGCTGGAGTAGTGCAATAAACTATTGCAGTCAGTCGGTTTGGTATATAAATCAGTGGTTAGTCTACCATTTGGATCTTTCAGGACCAACGTGTCTAGGAATGAGATGCTTGTAATGTCATAATGGATCGTGAATTGCAGATCAGGATCAATTGAGTTCATGAAGGTGTGGAATGATGTTAATGCTTCATGAGGACCGGTCCAGATAAAGAATATATCGTCTATATAACGATGGTAACATTTGACATGGTCCTGGTATATCTGTGTGGAATAGAGATGATCCATTTCGAAGGAGTGCATGAAAGCATTGGCATAGGCTGGCGCCACGTTACTTCCCATTGCAGTCCCTCGTGACTGAACGTAGTAGGTATCCTCAAACAGAAAAAAAATTTCATAGAGAATCAAATGGAGGAGGTCAAGGCAAAATTCTATGGAGTTATTAGATAAATTAGAGGTTTCTAGTAAACGTTTGGTTGCTGCTATACCCTTAGTATGGGAAATGGAGGTATATAAGCTGTTAAGGTCCATAGTAACCAGTAAGCTATCAGGTGGTGCAGTTTCAAATTCCTTAATTATTCGTAAGAAATGACTGGTATCTAAGAGGAAGGAGTCAGTGGTTTTGACCAGTGGTGTTATGATCTTTTCTAGATAGATTGAGAGTGGTGAGAGGATGGAGTCTGTAGACGCAACGATAGGTCTACCTGGGGGGTTATTGAGAGATTTATGTATTTTGGGGAGGATGTAAAAGACTGGGATTATTGGATGTGGATTGGTGAGGTACGTTGCAGTTTTGTTGTCAATTGTGTTGTTATCCAGAGAAGTTTTTAGTAGGGCCTGTATCTTGGAATTGATCTCAGATGTAGGGTCTCTGGAGATGGTTCTGTATGTCTGTAAGTCAGATAATTGACGTCTAACTTCTCTGGTATGAAGGGAGTTATCCATGACGACCGTGGCACCCCCTTTATCTGCCGGTTTAATGACAATTGATTTATTACTTTGTAATGAAGCTAGTGCTTGATTCTCGATTGCAGTCAGATTCGGTAGCACAATTGAAGTACCAAGTAATTGAACAGGTACCAAAACCACGGAGGGGTGGTGACCAGGTCAAACGTCTGAAACTGAGGGAGACGTACTGGATTTATAAACTGGACACGTTGTCCCCTAAGGGCCTAAACAGAGAGATTAACTGGCTTCTCTAACTAATTACCTTTTCCTCTATTTTCAGACTCACTGATTTCTATCCTTAACTGGTAAGTTCATTTTCCTAGTGTATTTTTATTTTTATCTTATTTTTACCTTTAATTTTCATTTTTCATCAATTTTCATTTTTTTATTTCATATTTTTATATTTTTATTTTTTATTTTATTTTCAATAATCTTATAAGATCCAATAAGCAGAAAAAAAAAAAAAATATTTTTATCTTCATTTTCATTTTCACTTTTTTCTTCAATTTTGTGGATTACTTCTTATTTTATTTCCTTTTATTTTCTCTGAAATCAGCGGGCCCTATTAAATCTCCTTACTACCAGTCCATTCTCCTCTGATTCTCGCACTATTTATCTCCAGTTGGTCTTTACAATTACCAGCATACATCTCCTCCGCCCTCCTTCTCCCTACTACGCCCATTTACTCCTTGCCAGCATCCAACATGGCGACCGCAGTCATTCCAGTACACTGCGCGACGTCACTTCCGGTTCCTGCCACACACTTCCTGTCTGGCCGATCGCATAAAGCAGGGCCCGCCCTGCTTCCTCACACAACCGCAGTCTGCAGCCGTGGCAGGACGCTGGTGCGTCACCTTTCTGATTACCCCACTCACAGGTACTTTCTGATCTCAAATCATGGTCACAAATGTACCTAATTAGTAGATAGCACTCAATATGACCGCAAGCTATCTCCTTTCTTCCCTCTAGCAACTCTGCTTTTTTGACTTATAACGCCTCCTGCCCCTACTACATTAGACATAGTGACAGGTAAAACCATACTTACTGGGAGGACGGCGATAGTAGGTGATGTTCCTATTTATATATTTATGCACTGTGTACCTCTTTCTTTATCCTAGTACCTGGAACCGCATAAAGGGGCGTTTAATTCTGTCTTCATCTAGTGCCTCAGTCTAAATATACCCACTACTAAGGTACTTTGTAGTCTCCTTGCACTTCTCTCCAGTGTATCTTGAATCTAATTATTAAACGATTTGCAACTTATAGACTCTCATAGAACTGAGCATTGCTACTGCTTTTACATTGTTTGATCTGATTAATATCTGAGATTATATAGCGATACTATTTTGCTTTACCTGACATTATGCAGTTACCTTTCTTACTTAATTCTATATTACCACTATTAGTGTAATTTTGTATATATGTAATTATGTATATATGTAAATATATGTTTATATTATTTTGTGTGTCATGTTCCTATGCTATATCTTAAAGCCTGTTTTCTTTGATCTCTCTACAGTACCCCATGATTAAGATACGGGAGTATCGAAACGTTGGGTATTAATCTATGTATGGGTATTAATGTATGGGTATTCAATCCTTTATTTCTATTTTGTATGTGGCATGTAGCATTTCAGGGGATATAGCTCTAGGATCGCTGTCTGGGTAGACAGAATGGCACGGAAACAGTTCATTCAGACAGCAGTTTGGTGAAAACTGGCCGCAACCAGTTTTATTAAAGTCCACAGCACACAGATAAAAACAAAGCATAAACAAAAGACCTGGGCTTGTCTAGCCTCTAATTACACATAGATAGATGGCCCTCTCTATCCGGGACCCAGACTCTACCAGTCTGTGCCCAAAACAACACATGTGATATATGTTACCAGTATGGAGTTTCACAGACACTCCTCTTTATGTCTGAAGGCAACTCCAACGTCCAGACTTGAGAGAGGTCACCTCCTATTCAGTAGCCACCAGCATGGAGTGTCGCAGAGTCTCCTCTTTGTGTCCGGGGTACCTCGAGCACCCAGACAGAGAGAGCCCACCTCCCGGAGTCTCCTTCCGTGCCTGGACTCCTGTCCAGACTGAATGAGCTCTCTGACTGTGCTCCCAAGCACCTACTTCTGGCTTTCTAATCAACACCTGAGTGGATTCAGGTCTGAGCTGCAAGCGTGTACTGAATGGCAGGTGTAGTGACCTTTCTTTACCACCAGGTTTACAAAGCCACACATTTCGCTCATACCAGTCAGCAAGGTACTTAGGTGAAATATACACCTCATTCACCACATATTCCTTCACTGTCTCACATATCCCCTCCCTCTTCTCCAGACCGGAGGGCTGGTCATCCAGACCGGAGGGCTGGTCAACAATCCAACAGAGACAGTGAACTCTGGACCAGTCATGGCCCTCATCAGCTTCATCCTCACCACTGTCATAGCCAACATCAGTTTTCTCTTCATCTGAAGCATCCGCACTACCCTGTACCCTCCCAGGCCTATACTCTCTGCGGGCCTCGGGTATCCTGCACGGTTTCATCTTGACTTTAGTGCCAGCCTCAGTCTCGGTATAGTGGCTCACCAGATAAGTACGACCAGGCACGTCAGAACAGCTCTGCTGATTCTTCCTCAGAAACTTTCGTACCTCCTGTTTTTGGGGCACTGACCCTGTGTCACCAACTGTCACAGGAGGTATAGGGGTTTTCTCTAATTCCCCCTGAACTTTCTTTAGCACATCTACTTTCTTAAATATCAGTTGATTCATAAATTCTACCTCACAGAACCCAAGCGCCTCTGTCATGGTCTCTGACCATTCCGAGCCACACTGTTCAAACGATTGGCACTGTAGAGGGAGCTGATCGTTTTTCTTGGTCGGTACACATAATTTATCCTCTTCTGGTACAGGCTCACTTTGCATAAGACTCAGAGCTCTTACTTCTTTCTCCAGGAGATCCTCATGGCTACGCATCTTCTCCTGTAGTTGTTGGACGTCCTTTACGTCTTCGGCCCTTTCTTCAGGCTCTTCTGGTAGGACATGCTCAGAAGCCCTACCATCAGTCTTCTTTTCCACCACGTTCTGCATCCCATCTGAGCTCCCGTGTATCTGCAGCGGCAACGGAGCGACACATCGCCCCTCCCACTCACTAGGATGTGGTTCAAGTGTAGACTCCATGAAAATGCGCCTGAGCTCACCAAGGCCAACCTGAGGTCTCAAAATCTCATCTTGGGATTTATCCAGATCCTTTGGGTCGCTCGGGAACTCCGATGGCGCAGCGGGCGCCGAACTTCCGGACCGAGCTTCGCAAGTCGCAGCCACGGATCCGGACAGTACACCGTCCACGCCGCTGTCTCCAGCAGAAACATATTCCGGGGCAGAGTCATTCCCCACATCTTCAGTCTTGTTCCTCACAGCTTCACTTGAGACATCAGCCTCTGGTGAGGCACCTGGCCTGGTGTCCACCACTTCCATGGCTTTCTCCACCTCTGCAGCATCACCTTCCGAGTCCTTGGCCTGATGCAGATCCACACCATACATTGATAACTTCTCATTTTCAACAGCATCCACTTGTACTGTGTTCAGTTTCAGAGTCCTGTCTTTCACCTTAGTCTTCGCCAGGGAACCGGCCAAGGTACAACATCTTCAGATGCCATCCTCCGTCCGACTGCAAGGTCAGCCTCAGCCTTCCTCTCAGGACTCTCAATCTCCTCTGCTACCATGCCTTCCTCACTTGCACTGGTTGCTTTATTGTCATCAGATGACTCACTATCACCACCACTATCCCTGTCTGACCCCCTTTTCTCAGCCACATCTGGCTCACTTCCAGGGTTAGACACTTCATTTTCATTCACATCCGGCTCACTGTCAGGGTTATACAATTCATTCTCATTCACATCTTGATCTGGAACCTTAGTTAACATGTCATCCACAACATTAACTTCACCATCTGGTCCCTGGTTTCCCTCAGGTGGTCCCTCAAGTATGTGACTATGTGATAACCCCAGCACTATACTTCCATATAGCTCAGATACCAGGAGCTGACTTACGACCTCTCCCTGGACTTCAGTGTCCCTATACAATAGGTTATTGTTCATGGCAGCATGAGGAAACCTCTCCTCAGAGCCAGGCTCTTGGGGAACCTCATTCAGAACAATTACATTTTCCTGTGCCGTTTTAAGAGTGGGGTCTCGCACCGGCTCACTCCCAAAATTGTCACAGGAGCCAGGCAGGTCAGGGACACTCGGTTCCCGAGAACCACCATCCTCGTCTCCCAACATCACCTGCAAAGAAATGTCATCTTTATCACGGTCATCATCAGTATCATCACTATTATGATTAGCATTATCATCATTATCAATATCAGCATCCTCATCATGGTCATCATCATTATCATGATCATCATTATCATTATCAATATTATCATGGTCATCATCATTATCACATAAGTTTAACGGCCCACTAGCATTGTGTTCCGCCCCTCGGGACTGTGCACCCTCAGTAGGAGCTTCATCACACTGTCCATCAGAAACATTTTTCCCCCAGAGATCCTTAGACCGGGGAAAGTCATTACCCAATATAACGGGGTGCACCAGGGTCTTCACTAACCCCACTTCATATGAAACCTCCCCGAGTTTGGGGACCAAGTCCACGGCAGTCTCTGGGTAGACTTTGGTGTCTTCATGGATGTACACCACACTCAGGTGCTTATCAGGGATGAAGTCCCTATCACTCAGGCTGTCACATACGGAAGTCACTGGACTCTCTGAGTCCAAGAGGGCCTGTGCTGGGCAGTCATTTACAACCACCGGGGACCCCTGTGGTCCAGTCTCTTCGGCTGAGGTGGACACACACACAGGCTCTGCGCAGGGAGAGAGGGATCTGCCAACATCAAAAACACATAGGCTCCCCCTCTATTGGACAGTTGGCTGCAATTTCACGCCAGCTCCAACACTGTCCATCACACTCTCCCACCCACATGTCCCCTCGGGCCTGAACCCGCTTATCAGCATACCCCATGTCCCCAACAGCTGGAACGCTCTTACCGCGAGAGTTCAGCGTCCGGGAACTCCGAAGTGACGACCTCTCAGACGGCTGTACCTCAGGAGGACGTGCTTGGGTGTAGCGGTCCACTATCACCTTTTCAACTCCATAATCAGGCCTGCTGACTGCAGACTCCCAACTGTATCTCCAGTCACGAACTCCCCTGGCACGGGCTGTCACCGTAACACCCAGCCGGGTAAGAATCGCCGCTTTCAACTTGGCATAGTCTTCGCTGTCCTGCTTGCTCAGGTCAGCCCAGACTTTTTGGGGTTCCCCAATCAGATAGGGTACGACCGCCATGGCCCATTCAGATAGTGGCAGATTCTCCTTCTCTGCCAGTCTCTCAAACCTAGTAAGATATACCTCCACATCATCACGAGGTGTCATTTTTCTCAAGGACCGTCTTACCGCCTTCTTTATAGCGGACAACGCCGGTGCCTTCACAACATTACTTCGGGACGCGGCACCGAAATCCTTTTTTGGTGCTGTCATCTGCTCAACAAATAACCGGTTATTCTCCTGCTGCTGCAGGAATTGCTGCTGGGCCTGCTGCATGTGCTGCTGGTGCTGCAGGCGCTGCTGCTCCATGCTTCGCTGGGCCTGCACCAGGTACTCAACGAGCTCCTCCATACTGCCGGACTCATCTGTCTCAATCACAGCAGTCTTATGTTGCATATTAACTTGCGCCATTTGTTCAAACAGCGCCTCCATGCTGTCAGATATCTCTGTCTTCACAACGGCAGACTTCAGTCAAGGCATACACACTACACAGCTTTTTTCCACAGAAAATTCAGCCTTGCTGTGCAAACACCCTTTTTTTTTTTTTTTTTTTCTTTTGCAAAGTCTATTAGGGCTACTGTCTCTTTAAGACTGCTCCACAGACGTTTCTCTTGCTGCTGCACATTCCACAGTCATTTTCACAACAAGTTCAGCTTTGCTGTGCATACATTTTCTCTCTGCAGACCCTATCAGGGCCACTGTCTCTCCAAGACTGCTCCAAACAGACGTTTCTGCTGACACACTTCTTTTTTTTTTTTTTCTGCTGCTATTTCAATAGACTTCACCTTTATTGCTGTCTCTAATCCACTGTGCTGCATACACACTCCAGCACTAACTGTATCAGGCACTGCGCTGCCCCAGCATTCTCCGCCAATTGTAGCATTTCAGGGGATATAGCTCTAGGATCGCTGTCTGGGTAGACAGAATGGCACGGAAACAGTTCATTCAGACAGCAGTTTGGTGAAAACTGGCCGCAACCAGTTTTATTAAAGTCCACAGCACACAGATAAAAACAAAGCATAAACAAAAGACCTGGGCTTGTCTAGCCTCTAATTACACATAGATAGATGGCCCTCTCTATCCGGGACCCAGACTCTACCAGTCTGTGCCCAAAACAACACATGTGATATATGTTACCAGTATGGAGTATCACAGACACTCCTCTTTATGTCTGAAGGCAACTCCAACGTCCAGACTTGAGAGAGGTCACCTCCTATTCAGTAGCCACCAGCATGGAGTGTCGCAGAGTCTCCTCTTTGTGTCCGGGGTACCTCGAGCACCCAGACAGAGAGAGCCCACCTCCCGGAGTCTCCTTCCGTGCCTGGACTCCTGTCCAGACTGAATGAGCTCTCTGACTGTGCTCCCAAGCACCTACTTCTGGCTTCCTAATCAACACCTGAGTGGATTCAGGTCTGAGCTGCAAGCGTGTACTGAATGGCAGGTGTAGTGACCTTTCTTTACCACCAGGTTTACAAAGCCACACATTTCGCTCATACCAGTCAGCAAGGTACTTAGGTGAAATATACACCTCATTCACCACATATTCCTTCACTGTCTCACAGGCACTACAAGTTTGAAAGTGGAGAACTGTAATAAATATCACTACTTGGCATCAACATTATCTCTTCTTTTTATGTGTGCGATGAATTATACTCTTTCAATTGTTGTGGAACCTTCACAGGTCCATTTTCACCAGCACCCCTGAGCTCTTCTATCTGACCCGTGTGCACACCCATTCCCTACCACTTTAGGTCAGGGACTCACCAGAATTGAGACCACCTTGACGATGGTTGGTGGGCTTTTAATAATTGGCCAAATGTTTATACTAAGCGTCTCAAATTTTTCCTTTTACTCCAAAGCCATATTGCTATTCAAAATTTCATGCATTCTATGTTGTCATGCTTTAGTATGATAGAGTGCAGCCTTTTCTTGTATGTTTTACATGGGTGTAGCTCCCCTTGGTTTGCACCTAGTTCACATTAGTCTGGATGTGCCAGTCAGTTTTTTTGTCTTTTGAAGGTTAGCTTACTGACCGAGCACTCCGCCCCCACCAGGTGGTGATTTTAATTACAGCAGGTCCCTACTTACTTACCCATGAATGCAGGCATTACTGACAGAGGTGCCACTTTCACCCAGAAATTCAGATATAAGCCTAATAGAGGTATGTTCACATTAGGTCAGCGACTCAACAGAATTGAGACCACCTTGACGATGGTTGGTGGGCTTTTAATATTTGGCCAAATGTTTATACTAAGCGTCTCAAATTTTTCCTTTTACTCCAAAGCCATATTGCTATTCAAAATTTCATGCATTCTATGTTGTCATGCTTTAGTATGATAGAGTGCAGCCTTTTCTTGTATTTTTACATGGGGGTAGCTCCCCTTGGTTTGCACCTAGTTCACATTAGTCTGGATGTGCCAGTCAGTTTTTTTGTCTTTTGAAGGTTAGCTTACTGACCGAGCACTCTGCCCCCACCAGGTGG
The DNA here is from genome assembly GCA_033576555.1 of Oophaga sylvatica. NCBI lineage: Eukaryota > Metazoa > Chordata > Amphibia > Anura > Dendrobatidae > Oophaga > Oophaga sylvatica. The sequence continues at coordinate 593,645,143 of JARQOD010000001.1, read as the reverse complement.
TGATTTTAATTACAGCAGGTCCCTACTTACTTAACCATGAATGCAGGCATTACTGACAGAGGTGCCACTTTCACCCAGAAATTCAGATATCAGCCTAATAGAGGTATGTTCACATTAGGTCAGGACTCAACAGAATTGAGACCACCTTGACGATGGTTGGTGGGCTTTTAATATTTGGCCAAATGTTTATACTAAGCGTCTCAAATTTTTCCTTTTACTCCAAAGCCATATTGCTATTCAAAATTTCATGCATTCTATGTTGTCATGCTTTAGTATGATAGAGTGCAGCCTTTTCTTGTGTGTTTTACATGGGGGTAGCTCCCCTTGGTTTGCACCTAGTTCACATTAGTCTGGATGTGCCAGTCAGGTTTTTTTGTCTTTTGAAGGTTAGCATACTGACCGAGCACTCCGCCCCACCAGGTGGTGATTTTAATTACAGCAGGTCCCTACTTACTTACCCATGAATGCAGGCATTACTGACAGAGGTGCCACTTTCACCCAGAAATTCAGATAGCAGCTTAATAGAGGTATGTTCACATTAGGTCAGGGACTCACCAGAATTGAGACCACCTTGACGATGGTTGGTGGGTAGAGTTGAGCGATACTTTCCGATATCCAAAAATATCGGATCGGAATGGTATCGCCGATATCACTAAATATCGGCGATATCCGATTCCGATACCGGAAGTCCCATGTAAGTCTATGGGAACAAAATATCGCAACTAAAAAAACACTTTCTTTCCTTGTAAACACAAAATATACACACATAGAATACATATATATATATATATATATATATATATATATATATATACATGTCATTGTGACATATACATATATTTATAGTTTATTCACTTCTACATAGTAAAATAGCCTCTGATTCAATTGCCGGGTAAAGCCGGCATTTGTGAAAAGACAGAAGCACCCGAGGGTCCAGTCGCCACAGAGATGTTGCATCGCACCAAGCGGTGTGACAACTTACTCTCAGGTAAGGAGGAAACACCCCATTGACTCCAACCACTGCATTCAACAGTACACTATGCCAGCTGAGTGTAGGCGGACCCAATGGGATGGTCTAGCTCAGGCTGGTTAGAACAGGGTGTAGCTAGTTGGATGGGAGGGGTTGAGGCAGCCTTATGCTGCATGTCTTTGTAGTAAGAATTGTTTCCTTTCCTGCTTTCTTACTACGTCGCATACTCCACTCTGCTACATCACTCTGCACCATTGCTCTATCTCACATCTATCTGCCCTGAAAGGATACCGTCTTACCTGTAGAAGACTTATCACCTAGCTGCACTACACCATCCCTGCCAGAGGACCTGCACAGCAGCGCTGGTCACCCTGACAAGGTACTACAGGTGGCGTCATGACAAACTACACAAACATTCTATCATCCCCTGGAAATATCCCACATTCCAGTGAGCGACCAGGGCACGGACATAGCTGTGCTACCCGTCACATCCCCCATAGAAGTCGACGGGCTTGGTGCCGAGTACCCCCAAAACCTGTGGCTCTGTGCGACTCAACTTTGGCGTCACGAACAGGATTCAGAAGCTCGCTATAAGCGAGTCCTGTGTGCCTTAATTGAACTGTTTTTTTGCTTGAGAATTGCAAAAATCATCATAGACTGTATTTGCCATTTTTCCGTCATATCTGCGCCACGAGGCACAGGTGAAGAATAAGGGCGTGCTCTCGTGGGCGTACACTCACTCCGTGGCGCGAAAACGATGTCCGCCCACTCTAAATGTTACTGCAATCTAAGATCGTGCCCCACAGCTCTGGAGTTCCGCCTCCTCATCCTCCTCAGTGGGCGGAAACGAACGTGAAGGTCCCGCCTCCCTACAAAAGATGGCGCCTCTCCTGATGCTAATGACACATGTGACTTGGCAGAGATGGCGAACGGACGTGAGCAGAAGTGGGAAGGGATGGAGGAGTCAGAGCTCTCCCCCCACGGAAGCGACCCGATCGCCATGGAGCCACCGTTTGGCACCCGGCCTGGAAACCCTCCTACGCTGGAAGAAGCGGAGGATACCCTGAGAGACCTGGCCCGGCACCGGGAGGAGGTCGCCAGGATGGAAGCGAGCTGGCGGGCCCTAAAACTACACTTGGAGCGGCGCCAATCCCTCTTACCCCCTGAAGTGTCTGTACCGGAAGGTGAGGCACCTGTTCCAGTAGAGGAGGCCGTGCGGGCATCCCAACCCTTGCAATCTGAACCGGTTGACAGTATCTCAGTGGAGGCACCCGTTCCAGTAGAGGAGGCCGTGCGGGCATCCCAGCCCTTGCAATCTGAACCGGTTGACAGTATCTCAGTGGAGGCACCCGTTCCAGTAGAGGAGGCCGTGCGGGCATCCCAGCCCTTGCAATCTGAACCGGTTGCCAGTATCACAGTGGAAGCACCCGTTCCTGCAGAAAACGCCGCACCAGCACCCCAGATCCCGCTGTCTGCCCCCGTCGCTGAGGCAAAAGAAGCGACACCCGTCCTCATGGAGGAGGCCGCGCAGGCACCAGAGCTCTACCTGCCTGTACCGGAGCCCCGACCGTCATCTGTTCCAGAGCCGGCTGCTTCCGCCACAGGTGAGCGCCGCCAGGACTGGCGGGCGCCAGGAGAGCTGCCGCAAACCGGACATCGTAAGCTGGCATTTGATGGTGGAGACATGGAGCTGCTGGTGGAGGAGAATTACAACCGGCATCAGGAGGAAGAGTGGAGACGTCGGGAGCGGGAAGCAGAGCGACAAAGGGAGCAGCTAGAATCCCAAAAGCTTCGGCAACGTCACCTGGAGAAGGACCTGGCAGAGAAGGCACGTATGAGAAAGGATAAAAGTACGCTGAGGGAGCGGCGGCGTAAGGGTGCAGTACGGAACTTTAAGTTAAAAGGTGGTTGGGGCTTCATCCAGGAGGCTGGACTTTATTTAGAAGTCTTTGTAACCCGGCGGGATGTGGAGGCTCACCTCCCAGAAGGACACCCGGGGAGGGACCTGTTGGCAGGAGACTTGGTGACTTACACCCGACACTGGGGTTACAATGGATGGTACGCCCTAAATGTTACCAGGTGCGACCCCTACTCCCCAGAGTGTCAGGAAACTGACAGACCCTCCGAGCCTTCAGCCTCCCCCAACCAGGCCTCTGCACAAGTGCCCACCCCATGCCATAAATCTCCCCAGCCTCCCTCAGTGGTCTCCTCAGCAGCCCCAGCTATGGACATGATAATGATAGCTGGACCGTACCCGGCGCCTGTTAGGCCCCCTGGGGTTCGTACAGTCCGGGACATAGGGTTCCAGACCCGGAGGGAGACGAAAGAGGTGGCCACACAGACCCAGATAGCGGGTCACGACGTAACTGTACAGGCCACACGACGTCATCAGGTCTGGGTGGACCCTCCTGTCACGGATGTTTGGCAAGCTCCAGAAGAGTACCAGGTGGTACCTGTAAAGGCCAGCCAAAGAAGTCTAAATAACCCGGACAGGGTCTCTGTATGTAAATCGTTAAATTATTGATGTACCCGGACGGGTGAATGTTCATAAAAAGAAGTTTATTGTTGCCTTAATATACCCATGTTGGGCAATGGTTTGATGTACCCGGACGGGTGAATGTTCAGAAGAACAAGTTTATTGTTGCCTTTATATACCCAGGTTGGGTAATGGTGTTTCAATGAAATCAAAATGTTGAACTTTGAAGCCATGAACTGTACTGGCTCACAAACTTTTCTGTAAATAGTTGGCACTTCGGTGCTCCATCTTGGTTTTACAAAAAACTTAACTGTGCACTATTTTCAACTACCTCAGAAACTAAAAACCCGTTTGGTGTGGCCGAAAGTGAGGTCTGCTCAAGGAAAGTCTTGCAGCCCACCCAAGACCACAGTTGGAGGTTTGGAGCGGGTCCTCCACAAGCACAAGTAAAGGACACTGTGAAGTTACCCCTGTGGGGGTAGTCCTAAGAAGTCTCAACGAACTTCGCAGTAATGCTATTTGCACTTTTGTAATGTTATTATTAAAAATTTTATTATGCAACGTTTAACTTGAAGTGTTTCCTGCTTTCTTACTATGTCGCATAGTCCACTCTGCTACATCACTCTGCACCATTGCTCTATCTCACATCTATCTGCCCTGGAAGGATAGCGTGTTACCTGTAGAAGACTTATCACCTACCTGCACTACACCATCCCTTCCAGAGGACCTGCACAGCAGCGCTGGACATCCTGACCAGGTACTACAGGTGGCGTCACGACAAACTACACGAACATTCTATCATCCCCTGGAAATATCCCACATTCCAGTGATCGCCCAGGTCACGGACCGAGCTGTGCTACTCATGACATCCCCCATAGAAGTCGACGTGATCGGTGCCGAGTACCCCCAAAACCCCTGTCTCTGTGCGACTCAACTTCCCTCACTGTGCTGGCACTTTACATTTACAATGCCTCTGGGTTTTTTTTTTTGGGGGGGGTGGGGAACATTCAGACTTTTGCTATGGGGCCCCATGATTTATATGTACGCCCCTGCTGCTGAGGCATGGTATTTAAGGCTGTTAAGGAGCCAACATACATGGACCTTGCCAGCAGCGTCGGACTGGAGTACCTTGGGCCCACCAGAGAAAATATATTCTTGGGGCCCACCATCATACTTCCCAACCTTTGAATAAGGGAAAGAGGGACAAAGGCTGTGGCACGCTGTGCATGCTGCAGAAAATTTTAGGCCATGCCACGTTGCACCACAGACTGTCCAGGAGTTGGTGGATGCTTTAGTCCAGATGTGGGAGGAGATCCCTCACGAGACCATCCGTCGCGCTCATCAGGAGCATGGCCAGAAGTTGTAGGGAGGTCATACAGCATACCTCCCAAATTTGGAAGACAGGAAAGAGTATTAAAGGCTGCGGCGCGTGTCGGGCGCCGCTGAAAATTTTAGCCCACGCCCCGACAACACCCATTTCACAGCTAATCACACCCATATCCTCGCCCCAAGCGTAACCATTTAGCACTGCTGATCACACTGACTGGTAATGAGGGCACAGTGGCTGGTACTGAGGAAAAGAAAGAAAGAGCAGCGAGAGAGAAAGAACAAACAGAGAAAGAAAGAGAGGAAAGAAAGAAAAGAGAGAAAGAAAGAACAGAGAGAAAAAAGAACAGAGAGCGAGAAGGAAAGAACAGAGAGCGAGAAAGAAAGACTAGAGAGAGAGCCAGAGGCGTAGCTAGGGTTTTGGTTTAGTGGGGGCAAAACTTCTGAGTGGGCCCATCATCAGAGAACCTCAGCAAATGACCGCGCTGTTTTCCAAAATAATCTATATATAAAAAGACCAATATTGATATTACCGCCATATGGTCTGTGTTAAATAATACCAGTCCTACAGAACATATAGATTACAGCACAGGTACAGATAATGACTTACTTCTGATGTTCTTTCTAATGGAATTGTTCACTTTTCATGTCTTTTCCATCTGGCCCACACCGACATGACGACTTCTCCAGCCAGGACTCGACTGCACCCCCATTAAAAAAAAAATAAAAAAATACTCACCTCCCGGCTCCTGTGCTGCTCACTGTTCTCCCTCTCAGCGTCTGACAGCGGGCGCCGGCAGGTGATGTTATTGCGCCCGCTGTCATATGCTGAGGGGGATTATGGGAGAGAAGGAGCTCTCGCTCCTTCTCTCTCTATGCGGTCAGCTTTATCGGCTGGATGCCGATACAGCTGACCCTCCGATGACGGGTGGGGGGCCCACTGCTGGCACCGGGCCCCCCCAACGCCAGGCCCCATAGCTTCCGGGCGGCAGAGCAGGGAGAGAGATTCTCCCTGCTCTGCCGCAGAATGTAACTGTATCGTAGCTCCGGGTGGACCCCTCAGAGCGCGGGCCCCGGGGCCACCGCCCCTCTGCCCCGCGACCTATCCTTTCAAATCAGGGCCCACCACGCAAGAGCTGGGGCCCACCGTAGGTTTCTCCGGTGTCCCGGTGCCTCAGTCCGACCCTGCTTGCCAGCCTGATAATACCAGGCCACAGCAGTCTGCTTATCTTTGCTGGTTAACAAAAATAGGGGATCCCCTCGAAAAAAAATTGACGTGGGGTCCACCCTATTTTTGTTAACCAGCCAGATGAAGCAGACTGCTGAGGCCTGGTTTTTCAGGCTGGTAATGAGCCAATATCCATGACCTTGCCAGCCTGATAATACCAGGCCACAGCAGTCTGCTTAGCTTGGCTGGTTAACAAAAATAGGGGATCCCCTCGGAAAAAAAAACGGCGTAGGGGTCCCCCTATTTTTGTTAACCAGCCAAGTAAAATGCAGACTGCTGCGGCCTGGTATTAAAAGACTGTCAAGGCCCATGGATTTTGGCCCTCAACAGCCTGATAATACCAGGCTACAGCAGCCCCACATTTGGCGCATCAAAAGATGTGCCAATTGTGGCACTTTACCCGGCTCTTCCCACTTGCCCTGTAGCGGTGGCAAGTGGGGTAATAAGGGGTTAATGTCACCGTTGATTGTACGGTGACAATAAGCCCGGTTAATAATGGAGAGGCGTCAATAAGACACCGATCCATTATTAATCCCAAAGTTTTTAAAAGTATAAAAAAAAAGACACAGGAAGAAAAAAGTATTTTAATGAAATAAGAGACAACACAGTTTTCATTTCTTTTATTATACTCTCATTCCTGCGACGCCATCGATCTCCTGTAAAAAAAGGAAAAAAACAAACCAACAGTATACCACCTGTCCGACGCAGTCCATAGTAACGACTGTCCCACGACGATCCAGCTCTGCTACATCGGAATGACAGGCAGAGGCTGTCATCCCGGCGCAGCACAGCTGATTACCTGCTTCCCCGGCGGTGACGTCATCGGACTGACTGCTTTACGGCCGGGATTACCCAGCAGTCAGTGCAGATATCGCGAGAAACTGCATGTGACCGCCGGGGAAAGATGATGGCGGCCATTAACCAGTCCAGGCCGTGACCACCGGAGATCTTCTGCCAGGTAAGTGCCGCTGACTCCTGACAGACCCGACCGACAGACACTCACAGTGACAGTGACAATTCCGATTCCGGTATACGATATATGGAAAATATCGAAACTCAATATCAAAAGGCCGATACAGCTAATATCGGCCGATACCCGATACTTGCAGTATCGTATCGCTCAACACTATTGGTGGGCTTTTAATATTTGGCTAAATGTTTATACTAAGCGTCTCAAATTTTTCCTTATACTCCAAAGCCATATTGCTATTCAAAATTTCATGCATTCTATGTTGTCATGCTTTAGTATGATAGAGTGCATACCTCTTGAATCTCATCAAGAGAATGCCAAGAGTGTGCAAAGCAGTAATCAAAGCAAAAAGTGGCTACTTAGAAGAATCTAGACTATAAGACATATTTTCAGTTGTTTCACACTTTTTTGTTAAGTATATAATTCCACATGTGTTAATTCATAGTTTTGACGCCTTCAGTGTGAATGTACAATTTTCATAGTCATGAAAGCACAGAAAAAGCTTTGAATGAAAAGGTGTGTCAAAACTTTTGGTCTGTACTATATATACATAGCCCCAAGTATCAGTGGCCAGGAATAGTTTTTTTGCCATCTTAATCCTGATTATTTTATTCCAAAGCAATCCAAAGCCCTCCTTTTTTCATCATTTGATTGTTGACACTGCAGAATACAGCCAGATCCTTTTCATAGAACAGCATGAAAATCCAGCTATTTTAAATGGGTTTGCCTATCCTAGTCATCACATCTGAGTGCGGAGAAAATTCGGCCATTTTGTGGTACTGCAAAAAATTTTTTGAAGAGTCTTATACAATTTCTTGACACCATTTTGCTGCCCAAAAAATATTTAGCTGCCAAAAAATATTTAGCTACAGGGCAGATGTTTTGCACTGTGTTTTGTCCGCCACATGGATCGCATATCATTGTGCTCAAAATTGTGGCATTTCAGGCCTCAATAGAATTTATTTTGTTGTGTCTTAGCCTACTTATTGACACCATTTTACTGGCCAAAAAAAAATAATACAGGCCAGATATTTGAAGGTGGGCTATAAGTCACATGTCTGATCTCTCTGTGAGCTACAAATTGTGGTATTTCAGTCCTCCATTCAACTGTTTTTGCTGTGTGTTACCCTAGTTCTATACACTAATTTGCTGAAAAAAAAAACTAAAAAAGCAACATATTTTACAGTGAGGTATCTCCATTACACGCCTCATCTATCTGTGGGCTACAAATTGTGGTATTTGAGGCCTCCATTCAACTGTTTTTGCTGTGTGTTACACTAGTTCTATACACTATTTTGCTGTAAAAAAAAACAAATTTAAATCTACTTTGTCCAAAAATAACAACAGAAATGACACTTCCATTTACAATTCTTTCATCATAAGGGCAGTGATTAGACTGTCACTCAACCAGAAGAAACCCATATATGAGTAAAAAATCTTATTTTATTATACCAACATTAAAAATCCATAAAAAACAGCTACATTATTCATTGTTTCAGTAACATACCCCAAGGGGACAATGCCCACCACAGATCACAACGGCAATAAGAAATATATGATACTGCAAATAGTACATATATAAGGTTATAGATTTTCAGTCAGAAAATCATATATCAACAGAATAGCAAAAGTTATTTGCATGTATTCTTTGCCCTAGGCATTAATAATATGCTACCAAAAGATGTATCCCAAATAGTTATATTAAATATCAGACAGAGAAACCTCCTTATTCCATCCAATGTCCGACCGCTAAATTCCAAAGAATCCCAGTAATGATAAGTAGAACTAATGCAATGATACTTACAAAGGTGACAATGGAATCGCTGGTAGTGGTGGTGGTAGTGGTGGTAATGAGCCCCTGCACCTCGACGCGCGTTTCGCCCGTTCGCTTATTGCAGTTGTAATCTGTTTTGGGTATTGTCCCCTTGGGGTATGTTACTGAAACAATGAATAATGTAGCTGTTTTTATTGATTTTTAGTGTTGGTATAATAAAATAGATTTTTTATTCATATATGGGTCTCTTCTGGTTGAGTGACTGTAAAAAAAACATAAAATACAGGCCAGATATTGAACAGTGTCGTAACATCATCACACACCTTATCTATCTGAGTGTTACCCTAGTTCTATACACTATTTTGCTGTAAGAAACAAAAAATACAGGTCCTATATTTAATAGTGTGGTATCTCGGTCACACGCCTCATCTATCTGTGGGCTACAAATTGTGGGATTTCAGTCCTCCACTCAACTGTTTTGCTGTATGTTACCCTAGATTTATACACTATTTTGCTGTAAAAAAACTAAAAAAGCCACATATTTTACAGTGTGAAATCTCCGTCACATGCCTTGTCTATATGTGGGCTCCAAATTGTGTCAATTGAGGCCTTCAATTCAACTGTTTTTGCTGTGTGTTACCTTAGTTCTATACACTATTTTGCTGTAAAAAAACAAAAAAATACAGGACACATATTGAACAGTGTGGTATCTAAGTCACACGCCTCATCTATCTGTCGGCTACAAATTGTGGCATTTCAGTCCTCCATTCAACTGTTTTTGCTGTGTGTTACCCTAGTTCTATACAATATTTTGCTGTAAAAAAATTAAAAAAGCTCACATATTTTACAGTGTGGTATCTCAGTCACACGACTTGTCTGTCTATGGGCTACAACTTGTGGCATTTGAGGTGTCCATTCAACTGTTTTTGTTGTGTCTTACCCTAGTTATTGCCACCATTTTGCTGACAAAAAAAATTGTAACTTATAGGCCACATATTTCAAACTGTGGTATTACTGCACATGGATCACATATAATTTCACTCCAAATTCAGGCATTTGTAGTGAACGTGGAATATATTGTAGTCCATTTAAAATGGGCAAGGTGCGTGGCAAGGAACGGGGAAGTGGACGTGATGGTGATGCTACATGCAGAGGCTGAGGCCGAGGTCTTGGGCAAGCTGAAAGAATTTGTGAGCAGAAGAGGACAGTTGTTGACTACCAGTATCAACAAGGCTGTCATTATTCAGATCAGACTTCAAACATAAGACATCAGAAGTGCACATGGATGTCAGACATATGTACTATCCTAAAAAACGTTGACGTGTCCACCAAGATGGTAAGCGGCGATGACGCCATAATTAGCATCACCATCCCTCTTATCCGTATTCTGAAGAGTTCTCTGATCACAATGAAAGAAGATGCATTGCAGGCGGAGCATGATGAAATGGAGCAAGAAACCATACAGAGTGATTACACACAGCCCAGACTCATGTCATCTCAACGTATATTAGTTGACAATGAGGAAGATGAGGAGGAGGAAGAACAGAAGATACTTTCTTGTGCTATAGGCGGTACTACAAGCACAACTTTCACACCGTCTGTTCAGCTTGGATGGCCTGAGGACAAGGAGGAGGAGAAGAAGGGGGAGGAGGAAGAGGACAACAGGGTCAGTTGTCCTCTTGGTGAGGACACGGAAGTCTTGCCTGTTAGCAGTCTGGCACGCATGGCTGACTTTATGTTGCACTGCCTTTCCGTGACCCTCACATTGTCAAAATATTGGTTGACACTCATTACTGGTTGGTGAGACTTCTAGACCCACGCTACAATGAGAACTTTTGCTCTCTTCTTCCAGAGACAGACACGTGTACTAAAATGGCGCATTACCCGAGGACCATTGTTGCGGAATTATTTAAAATATTCAAATTTGAAAACACTGGCAGCAGAGTTCGCTGGACAACCAATGAGTACAGGCAAGAGAAACCCCAACTCCAATCCAGCATAGGCAGAGGAACACTGGCAAAGTTCTGGGAGAGTTTTTTTCAGACCCTCCCATCTCATTTGCCCTGAGGAGCAGGGTACTCTCCCAAGGAGTGCAAAGTTTTAGAGGATGGTGAGGAAGTACCTTGCTGACCGTACCAACGTCCTCCAAATGATAACAGCGAAACATAACCTCAAATCCAATCTCTTTTTTTGGGAGGTGTATTCCCATGCAACTCTTCACACCATCACATGGGTATACGCTTCCTGATTTTGGCTATTTGGTGTTATCCTTCTCCTTATCCTCATCATCCACCACCACTTGATCACCAGAATGAACATGTTACGTGATACAACAGCCACATTATTTTTTTCAAGGGTGTTTTGATGCCTGTAAAAAAAATGTTTACACAGTATGTTGATGTGTACCCCCAGGGGGAAATGTTTTTCAGCTCATACACTTAGTGTATGGGCATTACAGGTATTGGAGACCTGCTCCTTTAAATTGGGAAAAGATTTATAGGAGGACATCCTCAACATCTATTCAGACACCAACACTAGATCACCAAGGGGAATGTTTTCTGTGATGCAAGAGCCACATTAGTGTTTTCAAGGGTGTTTATGATGCCCGTAAAAAAATGTTTACACAGTATGTTGATGTGTCCCCCCAGGGGGAAATGTTTGTCAGCCCATACACTTAGTGAATGGTTATTACAAGTATAGGAGACCCACTCCATTAAATTAGGCAAAGAATTTTAGGAGGACATCTGCCACGTCTCTTCGAACACCATCACTGGATCACCAGGGTGAACGTTTTCCGTGATGCAACAGCCACGTTATTGTTTTCAAAGGGGTGTTTGTGGTCTCAGCAGAGTTCACGTGTCGCTTCTTATGTCTCCCCAACTCCCAATGAGGAGTTCGAATAAATATCAATTTAAAAAATGTATAGGGTTATACAGGAAGAGCAAATAGATAGACGTGGTATGGCACTGCGCACTGCCAACCCTAGAGTAATTTTTTTTAATTACCAGCATTAAATAAATTTTTTTAAGTGCAGATGAAGTTGATAGAAAACCACAATCTATGACCTCCCAGCATTCCTCTGTACACATCTCATTATTTATATCACTAGTAGCGTGATCTATTTACCATCAGCATTTCTCTGTCTTTAGATCACAGATATCACAACATGCTTCAGGCGCAGGGCAATAAGTATTGCCTATGATTGAACAGTTATGGATGACATTTTTACAGTGTGAAACATTAATTAGGCATAAAAAATGTATTCGTCTATAACACATTCGGTGGTCATTTAGTAATTCCCCCCTTAATAATTGGAATATGATTGTCTTGAGATCCATTTTTAAGAATCCAGAAATTAAAACTTCAAAACAACAAAGATTATCTTTTAAATAGATACAGATTATTGAAGAAATTTAAACAAGTTATTCTATCTCTTGATAGAACAGTAGAACCATGATCGTACTGTATCACAATACTAGAGCAAGGGGAAAACAGAAATTCTTGATGCAATAACGCAACTGCCTCAAAACAAAGGTAAACTGTACTACAATGCTGGGAACAGGATTAATTGTCCGACGTCTGATGCCAGACTCCTTCAAACATCAACTACCTGCTGGTGATCATCAGCGCTAAACAAAAACCAAAATGAAAAATGAAGGTTTTTTTAAAAAGAATCTCTGGGTCCATATGTGAATTTTATATCTCTTTTATTACAGTCTCATATTTGTGTTGGTGTCATCAGAGCTTAATCTTAATTGCAGGTGGTTGGATGACTGCTGATGACCTTGAGGATTTAAAGAGTGCTTTTAAAATAGTATCAGGATCAACTTCAGCTGGAGGATTTTAAGCAACACTGGAGGAGTAGGTTGTGTTTCTTCTAGATTCACCTTCCTTCTTTGATAGGGTGTCACTTAATCGTAGAAGTATGGACTGGTCTGATGTTATCACATTACCATTCAAAGGAAGATTGAATTTCATTGGTTGTCCACCTAGGTATCTGTTTTTGTATTTTTGTAGGCACCAACTGCATCTTACTTTCTTACAAACACAACCTCTGCAACTCCGGAAGTCAACAAGCAGAAAATACACAAAAAAGCTCCATGATATCTTCCTCTGTGACTCTTGAAAGCAAATTATTAATGGTCATTTTTGTGCCTTCTAAAGGGCTAAGGTGTTATTGGGGTGAGTGTAACTTTGGGGCAAGGAAGGCCTTGCATTCACTGCATAGCCAAACAGTATGGGAGACCCAGTTCCTAATAATGGGAACTGTAGGGGTTGGTCAGCTGCTTCAATAATGCAATTCTCCACTTTTGGGTCTTCATCCTCAACACTGCAATTCTACACTTCAATTTCTTTAGCCACAACACTGTAATGCCCCACTGCCAGGTCTTCAGCCTCAACACTGCAATTCTCCATTCCAGGTTCTTCAGGCTCACTACTGGAATTCACCATTGTCAGGTGTTCTTTAGCCTAAACACTGCAATTCTCTACTCCAAGTTCATCAGCCTCAAAACTGCAATTCTCCACTGTCTAGTGTTCTTTAGCTTCAACACTGCAATTCTCTGTTAAGGGCCTGCGGAACGCACCTAATAGATATTAAGGAGAGGTGCGTTCGCAGCCCAGGGTCCACCGTGCAGGCAGAGCCTGCTGCTAGTAAGATGGCGTAAATAGGCAGTATTAGCGAACTCTGTTATCCCGCAGTCGCAGATGTAAACACCGTAGCACTATATGGCGATATAAGCGGACTCTGTTAAATCACAGAGCCGCTGTAACAAAGACTGTGTCCTGTTAGACTCACAGGGAACACAGATGACTGCTAAGCAGATTGCAGTCTGTGGTCATGCAATCAGAACCCAAGCAATAATCTCCTCACCGGAGTCGCCGGTATTCTAATGGCGTTTTCAGCCGAGCCCTGAACACATGCATACAATCTCCTCACCGGTTGTGCCGGTATTCTAGGGGCTTATTTCAGCCAGACCTAACCACATGCATACATGACCACACTGGTGCAAGCACGTAACAGATTTGATACTAGCGCATGGCGGCCCGGCCATGCCACCCTTTTATAGTAGCAACTGCAGGACCTATCAGAAAAGGACCAATGCGAAACCATTCCAGAACACATGTAGTTTCAGGACCTTCCTGAAGGACCAATGGGAGTCGCTGCTGTAACCGAGCATGTGACCCCTGATTTCCAATGGGAGATCTTGCCCTGGGCATGCTCAGTTGGAGAAAGCGAGGACTTTGTCCCAGGACTGCCTGCTCCAGCACTGGTTATAATAGAGGAACCAGGAAAGACTGCAACAAGCCTCTGCACAGTGTTAAACTGGGCGAGATGCTGGGACTGACGTCTCTGCTGAGCAGGCTCCACTGTGGCTGGAGATTGATGGGGGACCGCAGCGGGACTGGCTCAAGATTCCCCTTGTGCAGCAGTGGGAACTCAATCCCTAACAACCAGTGCAGGCCTTTAGATTGTGGAAATCTATACCTGTATAACCCTCAAAACATTTGGGATTTCTGGTGGGTGGAAGAACCCATGACTAGAGTTGAGCGATACTTTCCGATATCCTAAAGTATCGGAATCGGAATGGTATCGCCGATATCACTAAAATATCGGCGATACCCGATATCGATACCGGAAGTCCCATGTAAGTCTATGGGAACAAAATATCGAAATTAAAAAAAAACCCATTCTTGCCTTGTTGGTTAATTGTACATGAAGGAAAACAAGAAAGAGTAATGTAGAATGTATTGTGGAAGGTTGAGGAGACATTAAAGGCATAGATGTTTAACCCAATCAAATGGAATAGCATAAATATTTTTTTTTTTAAAGATGTTCGGATTGACGAAGAAATTGACAATGTTAACGTTTTTTATATTTTGGCAAATATGTATATTACACAACTTCCATGCTCTTCATCTTCACCTTTTTAACTTTTCACACACTTTCTCCTTCATAATCTTCTGCAGCATCATCTTTTTCATCAAATTATTCTTCATCTTCACCTTCTTTATCTTCTTCTTAAACTTCTTGCTATTCATCTTTGTTAACATTACTCATATTCTTCTTATTAAACTATTATTCTTATTCATATTCTGCTTCATCTTCTTCATCATATTCTTATTTGTGACAGAGAATCCTGTACTTGTAATCTGTCAAAGTATGAATTTTTCATCCTTCCGTTCTTGCTGTCACAAAGATTTAAATTACAACAGTATTTGTCCGTGTTCAGTTTAGCCTGCAGCAGCAGGCATTTTCCAGGGGCACCACGAGGAGGAACGGACTCACCCCCATACACTGCTTAGTCTTCTTCTGCTTAGAATTTAGAGCATATATTTTGCTCTTCATTTTGGTCTTATACTTCATGTTCTTCTGCTTTTAGATCTTCTGCTTATTGTTCTTGTGTCTCTTGTTCCGTATCTTGTATTTGTAGCACAATCTTGTACCAGCTGATGTTACTGGGACACGGTTACTAAGCAGGAGGTACCTGTGCTCCAAAGCACTACCAAGGACCAGCAGACGTTGCTGGAACTCGGATACCAAGATGGAGGCACCTAGGCCAAAGGCACTGCGGAGAACCAGCTGACGGTACTGGAACCCGGAGGGGCAGCAGAAGGAAAAGAGCCAATGGCACAACCGAGGACCAGCTGACGTTACTGAACCCGGAGGGGCAGCAGAAGGAAAAGAGCCAATGGCACAACCGAGGACCAGCTGACGTTACTGGGACACGGTTACTAAGCAGGAGGTACCTGTGCTCCAAAGCACTACCAAGGACCAGCAGACGTTGCTGGAACTCGGATACCAAGATGGAGGCACCTAGGCCAAAGGCACTGCGGAGAACCTGCTGACGGTACTGGAACCCGGAGGGGCAGCAGAAGGAAAAGAGCCAATGGCACAACCGAGGACCAGCTGACGTTACTGAACCCCAGTAACACAGGAGCAAGTGTTGACTGTGCTAACAGCACTTCCGAGCAACAACTGGCGGTGTTGGAGCCCAGGGTCAAGGAGGATGTTTAAATACTAGATAAAGTAATTTCCTTGTTACCTGTCAATTTTAAATGTCTATACTTCAAACAAGAGAAAGATAACCTTTACTACCATAAGATGATGATTTCATTTAAACTAATATCTAGATAAATAAAGAATTGACAAACATAAACACATACATTAACATGTTGAACAGCAATGCAAACCACAAAATAAATTAGTTAAGGAATCTGCTATACGGTTGTACATAAAAGCATACAAGTACATATCTGAATCCATTAATGATGGATAAGTAACAGTATGTACACCATTTTTATTGTATAGACAATGAATGTCTGACTTCAAAACATCATCAGCATTACAAGTTATCTGTGACATTACTAAAATGTTACATTTGCTGAATAATGTCACTAAACAGTTTATACAAAATTATACAATTTCCATCATGTAATACTCATAATATGTGGCAATAATCATGTTTATTAACAAACATAACCTTTAAAAAGTGCATAGTGCATAGTGAAAATTGCTATTTATGCCTGACTGTCGACTTGCAAGCATGACAACGGATAGATAAGGTATATATAGATGAGACTGCATAGCCACAGATGGTGAATGGCGATGTAATACTGTACCTCAATAAAGTGTGCGTCACTACTACATAATTTTTTTTATATAGCTTTATAAACAGGGTACGTGGATGTATGCTTGCGCCTTTGTTTTGACGCACAGACTGCCTTCCTGCTGAGACGCGTTGGGTAGTGAACAGTTGTGTGCAGTGTTCACTGTAGTCTGAGGTTTTCCTTTTTGGAGTGCAGATCACGCTCCAGTTAGTTCTTCAACCACTGCTGGTTGTAGTCTGCTGAGCGTGTGTCACTGGCACATCCTTGAAATTTTTCTCTAATTGTTGCTGCTCCACTCTATTACAAATAAATAAAATCTATTAGTGTGACGCGCTTCCATCCGTATACAATACATTGGTTGCAAACACTATAGAAGTACACAAAGGGGCCTTTCACACCTACTGAACAGTTGTGTGCAGTGTTCACTGCAGTCTCTGCGGAATAACCACACTTAGGCCTTATAACTTTTCAGACTTTCTTTATCAATCTACCAAGATGAAGAAGGCAGGGAGTAAGGCACGTGGTCGTGGAGTTTCTTCAGGGAGAGGACGTGGGGATTCTGTGGCTGCTGCGGCCCCCAGTGACACAGCATCCACCAGTTTTCCCCGGGCCGTGAGCGTTCCTTTATGCGCACTTTTGTAGGAGCTCGGAGTACCCCCTGCTGCGGGAAGAACAAATTGAAGCCGTTGTTGTTTGGATCTCAGCCAATGCATCGACTTCAATTGCTTCCACCTCCTCTCAGGACCACAGCACTGTTGGGCAACCATCTGTCTCTTCACCGCCTGGCAAATTGCCCAGGCAGTCAGAGAGTTCTGTACAGGAGCCAGCTGAGTGTCTGCTTCTGTTCTCAGAATCTATTGGCTTGCAAACAGGGGCCCAGCCAAGCAGCATTCTGTAATGTGAAGAAGAGGGAGTATGCAGTGATGCGCAACAGCTGTGTCTCTCTGAATCTGAAGAGGCGGGTGAGACAGTGCCGATGGTCAGCACACCGCAGAACGCATCTGATGATGATGATGAGACCCAGGTGCCAGTTTCTGTTGAGCATGGTGCTGGCCAGACCACCCAACAGCAGGTGTTGGAAGAGGGTAGTGGAGATGATGAGGTCCAATACCCAACATGGCATGAAGAACAGGAAGGTGGTGGGAGCAGCTCAGAGGAATAATAATAATATTTATTTATATAGCGCCATCATATTCCGCAGCGCTTTACAGTTTAGCAGTTTCAGAACACAAGTCATAAGTAACAACGTTAACAATACAATAATTTAAGCTAAATAAGTCGCCCCTGCTCGTGACAGCTTACAATGTACAATGAGATGGGGGAGATACAAAGTATAGGTGTTTATATACAATGGTGCATTTACAATGATGTTCCAGCCATCTTAAGGGACTGAGGGATGGAGATAGTGAATGGGCTAGAGACACACACACACTTACACAGAATACATAGAATGACTTTGATTAGTGAATGTGATAGGCCGCTCTGAACAAATGTGTTTTGAGGGAGCGCCTGAAACCATGCAAATTGTGGATAGTCCTAATTTCTTGGGGTACAGCATTCCAGAGGATTGGCGTAGAGCAGGAGAAGTCTTGGAGTCGGGAGTGGGAGGTACGTATTAGTGCAGAGGTTAGTCGAAAGTCGTTTGCAGAGCGCAGCAGTCGGTTAGGCCGATAGATAGAAATGAGGGAGGAGATGTAGGAGGGGTGCTGCACTGTGGAGAGCTTTGTGGGTGAGAACCAGTACTTTGGTTGAAAGCTGGGAGAGGCCTAGAGAAATGGTTAGTGATAGAAGGAAGATAGAGGAAGACATTGCCCCAACGGTACAAACAGGAGGGAGAGTTAGGCTGCAGACTCGGTTGCCTGTAGCCTCCAGTTTGGCACCTGTTCGGAGCAGTTGTGTTCCAAAAGTCAAAACGTGCGCTCCCAGGACTTGCACTGCGTGGTCCTTTTTTCACACACTTGCACATGATATTTGCTATGTGAAATGCAAGCTGTGTAATCAAAAATTAAAAATAGCTAAAAGTGTCAGTCACCTCAATACCACAAATATGTGTAAACATGTGCGGACAAAGCACGTAGTTGAGTTACAAAGACACACTGGAGATGTAGGCCAACCTACAGCAGCACCTACATCTTCAGGTTGTGTTGAAGCCTCTTCATCGAGCTCACACACAGCTGGTTATGCTTCCTCACAGGATCGCCATGGAAGAACCTCGGCCACTGTTGTCCAGAGACAAACTGTTATTCCACACACAGCAGCAAGTTCCCTGTCATCCTCACACTCCCAGGCCACAAAACAGCCAGCGGTAGCACAGGCATGGGATAAAACACGGCCATACTCCGCAAACCATGCACGAGCACAGGCTCTGAATGCTGGCATTGCAAAACTCCTGTCCCTTGAAATGCTGTGATTCAGGCTGGTGGAGACAGACAGTTTCCGTAACTGAATATCATTGTCAATCCCACAATACAATGTGCCAAGCCGATTTCATTTCAGCAGGCAAGCCGTCCCTGGTCTGCAAAAGCATGTTGAGGGAAAAATTAAACATGCGCTACTAAAAGCCCTCAGTAGCAAGGTCCACCTGACCACCGATGCGTGGACCAGTACCCATTGTTATGATCTGCTACAACCAGTAAGGAAAGAAGGGAATTCTGTCCCTACAATACAACTAAGCTGAATCCCTACGATGTAACGGGGAACCTGATCCTGCGACCAGACCCGCTAAAGTCCTCATCTAGTGTGAACGAAGACCTATAGTTGCGAGGGAGTAATCCCTACAAGATCTAGGGACTGGGAGAAAAGGTGGACACCTCCTAGTCCTAACATAAATTGTAGCATGGATAATTAAACAGAAAAATAAATACTTTGTGATCCTAACATCAAGCAAAACTCACAGATTAAGGCACCTAAGCACCCGGCTAGCTTAACAGTAGATAATACAATGAAGTCAAGCAAAGCCAGAAGGGCGGAGCCAGACTAAATAGGGAAAAAAGGTCATGTGACCAGCAAACTGAAACAAAACCTAACAAGAGGGTTCTAACACCCATGGCCAGGGACAATACCTTTCCCTCACTGCCCATTGGGTCAATGTTGTGCAGCCGGGTACTGATCTTGCGAGTGGCGCTGTACGTGTTCTGCCAACTCCAAGGATTGCAGGAATCAAGTCTGTACACATTGATTCCTCCTCCTATTCCAGTTCCTCAGAATCATCGCTGCAGGAGCCGTCACGGTCTACCTCCACATGGACCCGTGAACGTTTACCTGTTGCGACCGATATGAGCACAGCCGTGTCCAAATGTCAACAGGCCATCCTGAAATTAATTTCCATGGGGAATCTTAGCCACACAGCGCAGGAGCTCTGTAATGCCATAAAGCAGGAGAGCGACGTGTGGTTTTTGGAAGAGAATCTACAGGCAGGCTTGGTAGTGTGTGACAATGGCCGAAATCTGGTGTCAGCTCTGGGCCTTGGCAACCTCACTCACATACCATGTCTGTCATATGTGCTCAACTTGGTCGTGCAGAGTTTTTTGAGGGACTATCCGGATCTTGATGCACTGCTGCACAAGGTCCGCCTAGAGTGCGCTCACTTGCGACGTTCCAGCATGGCCAGATCGCTGATTGCAGCTCTGCAACGCAGATTTCACCTTCATGAACATCGCATTATATGTGACGTACCCACCAGGTGGAATTCCTCGTTACATATGTTGGAGCGGTTGTGTGAGCAGCAGCCAACAGTAATGGAGTATCAGCTGCATCAGGCGCAGTCAACTCGCAATTTGCGGCGTTCACACTTCACCACTACTGAGTGGGCCTCTATAATAAGAATAATAATATTATTTATTTATATAGCGCCATAATATTCCGCAGTGCTTTACAGTTTAACAGTTTCAAAACACGAGTCATAAGTAACAACGTTAACAATACAATAATTAAAGCAAAATCAGCCGCCCCTGCTGGTGAAAGCTTACAATCTACAATGAGGTGTGGGAGATACAAAGTACAGGTGTTTATATACAATGGTGTTTTTACAATGATGGTCCAGCCATTTTAAGGAAGTGAGGGATGCATGGAGATAGTGAATGGGCTACACACACAGAATTACACATAGAATGACTTTGATTAGTGAATGTGATAGGCCACTGTGAACAAATGTGTTTTGAGGGAGCGCCTGAAACCATCCAAATTGCGGATAGTCCTAATTTCTTGGGGTAGAGCATTCCAGAGGATTGGCGCAGCGCGGGTGAAGTCTTGGAGTTGGGAGTGGGAGGTACGGATTAGTGCAGAGGTTAGTCGAAGGTCGTTTGCAGAGTGCAGCAGTCGGTTAGGCCGATAAATATAAATAAGGGAGGAGATGTAGGGGGGTGCTGCGCTGTGGAGAGCTATGTTGGTGAGAACCAGTAATTAGAATTGGATCCTATAATGAATGGGCAGCCACTGCCAGTGTAATGAGTGGCGAATAACTCTATGAAGGATATCTGCCACGTTTTGCGTGCGTTTGATGAGTCAACGCGGATGGCGAGTGCAGATGATGCACTAGTCAGCCTGACTGTCCCCCTTATCTGCCTGCTTCAAAAAACACTGCAAGCACTAAGGCATGAGGTTTTGGAAGAGGTGGAGGATGAGGAGTCACAAATTCCATCACCTTCTGGACAGTCAGCGCAACGTGGTTCCTCACAAAGGGCTGGAGGACTTTCAAAGTACCATGCTGTATCAACAATTGAACCTCCAGAGTCGCTGTCTATATTTTCATAACCATTACAAACTTTTAATGTATTTACAAAGCACATAATGTACATTTTTTGTCTATCCTTTTGTAATGCTATTGTGTTTCCATAAACTGATGTTACAGAATTATGATACAAAGTTTTTAAATTTTGAGTTTTAAATTTTGTAAATTTATATGTATTTGAAGGACTTTGTGAGGAGGATGAGGAGTCACAAATTCCATCACCTTCTGGACAGTCAGCGCAACGTGGTTCTTCACAAAGGGCTGGAGGACTTTCAAAGTACCATGCTGTATCAACAATTGAACCTCCAGAGTCGCTGTCTATATTTTCATAACCATTACAAACTTTTAATGTATTTACAAAGCACATAATGTACATTTTTTGTCTATCCTTTTGTAATGCTATTGTGTTTCCATAAACTGATGTTACAGAATTATGATACAAAGTTTTTAAATTTTGAGTTTTAAATTTTGTAAATTTATATGTATTTGAAGGACTTTGTGAGGAGGATGAGGAGTCACAAATTCCATCACCTTCTGGACAGTCAGCGCAACGTGGTTCTTCACAAAGGGCTGGAGGACTTTCAAAGTACCATGCTGTATCAACAATTGAACCTCCAGAGTCGCTGTCTATATTTTCATAACCATTACAAACTTTTAATGTATTTACAAAGCACATAATGTACATTTTTTGTCTATCCTTTTGTAATGCTATTGTGTTTCCATAAACTGATGTTACAGAATTATGATACAAAGTTTTTAAATTTTGAGTTTTAAATTTTGTAAATTTATATGTATTTGAAGGACTTTGTGAGGAGGAGTCAATGGAGGAGGAAGACATCGCTCCAGAGGGAGGTAGACAATGCTCTAGTCAGTATGTAGACCAAGGGTGGGGTGATGCACAGCAGGCGGAGATGACGCCTCTTGCAGGGGACAACGTTTCTTGGCCAGTTGGGAGTCTGCAGCACATGGTTGATTTCATGCTGCAGTGGCTGAGAAACGACCGCCGCATCGAACACATTCACACCACGTCTGATTATTGGGTGTACACCCTCCTAGACCCTCGCTACCGGGACAACTTACAAAGCCTCATCACACCGTTGAACCGGGAGCGTAAAATGCGGAAGTACCAAGACACACTGGTGCAATCCATAATGTTCTCCATTCCAGCCGAGAGCACTGCTGCTGCTACTGATTTACAAAGCAGCTCTGTGCGTCGAGGCAGTGGAGACAGCTCTGCAACAAGAGGGAGCACAAGCAGCGCCTCTGCACAGGGCAAGACCAGTATGTTCCAAATGTGTCGAAGTTTTGTGGCAGCGCCACCAATGTCTACACCATCCGAGACGGCTCCAGTCAGCAGGAGGCAACATTTCCGTAAGATGGTTACAGACTACATGTCTTGCCCTCTCAGTGTACTCTCAGATGGCTCTTCCCCATTCAAGTTTTGTGTCTCTAAGCTGGATACATGGCCAGAGCTTAGCCAGTATGCATTGGAGGTGCTGGCTTGATCTGCTGGCAGTGTATTATCGGAGCGCGTCTTTACTGCTGCAGGTGGTGTACTAACAGACCGTTGCATGCGACTATCCTACGATAATGTACAACGGCTTACTTTTCTGAAAATGAACTAGGCATGGATCTCGCCTGAATTTGCCTGTCCGGTTTCAGATTAACTAACTGGTTGACAACGTTTTCCATGTCTCCTGTTATGTTCATCTTTCTACCACCTGAGCTATACTCCCTGGGCTACAACACTGCCAGTTGCTGCTCAGAAGTGTCGTGTCCACAGACCAATACACAAGCTATAGTAATAGTGGGGTTCAGTAACGCCTGCTGTTCCCCTGCTGTGTGTCCGGCAAAAATTACTGCTACCTAGCTACACATGTTTAAAAAACATGACATGTTAAAGTGGCTAGTGCTACACATAGATATCAGGCTACACCCTTATTTCTAAGCTGTAAACAAGTGAAACGTCAAATTTAAAACCATTCAATGATTAGTGTTGGTAACAAATCTGTAACTAAATAATTGTGACATATTATGGCAGATATCCACATGTCTAACACAAATGCTAACACAAAAGCATACTTATGCTATAGGGTACTGATGGTGAACCTTCTCACTCCATAACTTTGACCAATCCAACTCACATCATGCCTCAAATGCTGCAATGTTGGAAGTGCATAATGTGGGTTGAACTTTGACAACAGCTGCAGTGCGAAGGTTATCCTTCTGTGTTCTTGGCTTTTAAATAAAAGCATACAAGTAAATATAATAATACATTGTTGATTAAGGGACATGATGTACACCTGTAATATTGTGCAAACAATGGATGTAGGACTATTCCTCTTCAACATTACTTATATTTGTGTCATTTGAAAAAATACATATTTTAGTTAAAAATTAAAAACCCATGTTCAGTAGCTGTGAAAGGCCCGTTTGTGTACTTCTATATTGTTTGCAACCAATGTATTGTATACGGATGGAAGCGCGTCACACTAATAGATTAGATTTATTTTAAATGGAATGTAGCAGAACCAATTGGAGATAAATGAAAAGGATGAGCCACTGAGACACGCTCAGCAGAGTACAAGCAGCAGTGCTTGAACATGTAACTGGAGCGTGATCTGCACTCAAAAAAGTAAAAAACACAGACTGAAGTGAACACTGAAACACAACTGTCCACAATCTGTGAAAAGCTCCTTTCTGTACTTCTATAGTGTTTGCAACCAATGTATTGTATACGGATGGAAGCGCGTCACACTAATAGATTAGATTTATTTTAAATGGAATGTAGCAGAACCAATTGGAGATAAATGAAAAGGATGAGCCACTGAGACACGCTCAGCAGAGTACAAGCAGCAGTGCTTGAACATGTAACTGGAGCGTGATCTGCACTAAAAAAAGTAAAAAACACAGACTGAAGTGAACACTGAAACACAACTGTCCACAATCTGTGAAAAGCTCCTTTCTGTACTTCTATAGTGTTTGCAACCAATGTATTGTATACGGATGGAAGCGCGTCACACTAATAGATTAGATTTATTTTAAATGGAATGTAGCAGAACCAATTGGAGATAAATGAAAAGGATGAGCCACAGAGACACGCTCAGCAGAGTACAAGCAGCAGTGCTTGAACATGTAACTGGAGCATGATCTGCACTCAAAAAAGTAAAAAACACAGACTGAAGTGAACACTGAAACACAACTGTCCACAATCTGTGAAAAGCTCCTTTCTGTACTTCTATAGTGTTTGCAACCAATGTATTGTATACGGATGGAAGCGCGTCACACTAATAGATTAGATTTATTTTAAATGGAATGTAGCAGAACCAATTGGAGATAAATGAAAAGGATGAGCCACTGAGACACGCTCAGCAGAGTACAAGCAGCAGTGCTTGAACATGTAACTGGAGCGTGATCTGCACTAAAAAAAGTAAAAAACACAGACTGAAGTGAACACTGAAACACAACTGTCCACAATCTGTGAAAAGCTCCTTTCTGTACTTCTATAGTGTTTGCAACCAATGTATTGTATACGGATGGAAGCGCGTCACACTAATAGATTAGATTTATTTTAAATGGAATGTAGCAGAACCAATTGGAGATAAATGAAAAGGATGAGCCACTGAGACACGCTCAGCAGAGTACAAGCAGCAGTGCTTGAACATGTAACTGGAGCGTGATCTGCACTAAAAAAAGTAAAAAACACAGACTGAAGTGAACACTGAAACACAACTGTCCACAATCTGTGAAAAGCTCCTTTCTGTACTTCTATAGTGTTTGCAACCAATGTATTGTATACGGATGGAAGCGCGTCACACTAATAGATTAGATTTATTTTAAATAGAATGTAGCAGAACCAATTGGAGATAAATGAAAAGGATGAGCCACAGAGACACGCTCAGCAGAGTACAAGCAGCAGTGCTTGAACATGTAACTGGAGCGTGATCTGCACTCAAAAAAGTAAAAAACACAGACTGAAGTGAACACTGAAACACAACTGTCCACAATCTGTGAAAAGCTCCTTTCTGTACTTCTATAGTGTTTGCAACCAATGTATTGTATACGGATGGAAGCGCGTCACACTAATAGATTAGATTTATTTTAAATGGAATGTAGCAGAACCAATTGGAGATAAATGAAAAGGATGAGCCACTGAGACACGCTCAGCAGAGTACAAGCAGCAGTGCTTGAACATGTAACTGGAGCGTGATCTGCACTAAAAAAAGTAAAAAACACAGACTGAAGTGAACACTGAAACACAACTGTCCACAATCTGTGAAAAGCTCCTTTCTGTACTTCTATAGTGTTTGCAACCAATGTATTGTATACGGATGGAAGCGCGTCACACTAATAGATTAGATTTATTTTAAATGGAATGTAGCAGAACCAATTGGAGATAAATGAAAAGGATGAGCCACTGAGACACGCTCAGCAGAGTACAAGCAGCAGTGCTTGAACAAGTAACTGGAGCGTGATCTGCACTCAAAAAAGTAAAAAACACAGACTGAAGTGAACACTGAAACACAACTGTCCACAATCTGTGAAAAGCTCCTTTCTGTACTTCTATAGTGTTTGCAACCAATGTATTGTATACGGATGGAAGCGCGTCACACTAATACTATTAGTCTAATAGATTAGATTTATTTTAAATGGAATGTAGCAGAACCAATTGGAGATAAATGAAAAGGATGAGCCACTGAGACACGCTCAGCAGAGTACAAGCAGCAGTGCTTGAACATGTAACTGGAGCGTGATCTGCACTAAAAAAAGTAAAAAACACAGACTGAAGTGAACACTGAAACACAACTGTCCACAATCTGTGAAAAGCTCCTTTGTGTAGTTCTATAGTGTTTGCAACCAATGTATTGTATACGGATGGAAGCACGTCACACTAATAGATTTGATTTTTTTTTTCTAATATAATGGAGCTGCACCAATTCCACAAAATAAAAAAAAAAAAAAAAAAAAAAAGAGTCAGTGACACGTGCAGATGCCTACAAACAGCGGTGGATGCAGAGCAAACTGCAGCGTCACCTGCACTGTCACACACACACCTTGCACAGAGCTGTTAAAACAACACTGGCAAAATGAAGCTTTACACAGCGGTTGGTAAACTAGCCTGCCTCAAGCACAGTAGTACACAAAATCGCAATATCTAACTGTCCCTCAGAGTGAGCAGAGTAGCGTTCTGTCCCTTACTGAGTTCACAGCACAGTGACGCTAAAATGGCGGCGGCGCCTTTTATAGTGCATTCTGACATCATTTCAGCAGCCAATCACAGCCATGCCATTAGTTAAGATGACCGCAGCATTACAGGATGTGCCCACACTTCGTAGGATTCCTCATTGGCTGACTAAAATCACATTGCCTCTCAAAGAATTATGGGAACTTCCGATTCCGGTATACGATATGGAAAAAGTATCGGAATTAAGTATCGGAATTCCGATAACGCGAATATCGGCCGATACCCGATACTTGCGGTATCGGAATGCTCAACACTACCCATGACTGTGGCATATCTGGCAAAACAAAAAATTGATAACAAAAATTATCATGCATATAGTTTATATAATTATAAGTATATAATTTATTTCTGCCTGATGATTTAACTTCCAATATTTCTCTCAAAATTCATAAACACACATTTCTTGTGAAATATGCTAGTTGACATTTTCTCACTGGGGATTCTAAGCAGCAACAGGTGTGAAAAGTGCTGATAAATCCAAGCAAGAAGCTTGCAGATGGCTATGCTATAAATTTTGCAAAGTGAGGTTGATTAATTGATTTTGATGGTAAGGGTCTGGCGCTTGTTTTCATCACAATGTTACAATTTATTCATCAAGTAAGAGAATATTTCTTTTCTTGTATCAGACTCTCCCAGAAGACTAATCATGAATGAATATTGTCACAGTTTTATTTACTTGAATGATGTGTTCTCACACTGTTGCAGATGGGAACAACGTGCTTTTCTGTTGATTACTTTGATTGATTACTCTCAAATTAAAGTCAGTGTTTAGGTGCACTCAGTTGGTTTTAGTCTAACACATCTGCCATTTCCACACAGCTGACAGATGTCATTGGGTCTATTTCCACTTGGTTATGGTATTCAATCACACCGTCTTAAATTATATTTTTCATATAGATCTCTCTAGGGATCTCAGTATGCTGGTACTGATGCAATTACATGACTATTTGAAGCTTATCCTTCAGGCAGTGGAATGGACAATGTATATGAACTGCTGTCAATAACAATTCCACAATATATATATATTGCATCTTGTGTAACATGATCAAATAAGTTAAATAAAAAGATTTAACAATTTATTTGTCACACGCTGGTTTTGAAGGGTAACATTAAAATATATTCTCAAAGTATCATACAGTACAAACATTGTTGGGTACAGTCTTTTGCATATACAGCACAGATATTAGATATTTTATATAGATGACTGACACCTGTCATGGCAATGTTTTTTTCATAATGCAGGTAATACTTTCAGCATAGCATGCTCCTAAATTAACTTTTTTCATATATATATCTTCCAAGCTTATGAAGTGGGTGCAATATGAAAGGGTTTGTCTTATAAAATGCTTATTATCTGTACGGGATATGCTAAACATTTCTATTGGATGTTGTTCCCACCTCTTGGACCTGACCTTATCTTTAGCACGTGGTAGCCAAACCATATTGAACCCCTGTCTATAGAGAAGGTACTGTTTGTTTGGCTGCATTAAAAAATTCCAAAGAAGTGAACAGACACAGCAATGTATTAGCAGTCAAGTTTCCATTCAAAGTAGGCATGAGACAAAACTTGAAGCCTCTCATTTTAACTTACATTCATGAACATTTAAGTAATATGCTGAGAAAGTTTGGAATAGCCCTTTTCTATTTTCTTTTACCTAACTTTGAATTAATGTATTTATGTTGAATATTAAGCATTAATCACAATCAAATCTTGTATACTCAACCCAGCTACACAATTTGCTGTTATCATCACCTGATAAGCTCAGGATCAATAGGCACCCAATACATACTACTCTTGATAATTAGTTTAAAATTGGTCAACTTTTCTTAGGATACTGTTGGTCATCAACATTAGGTATATGGGAGTCTAGCAATCTGCAATCCCAATGCTAAGCTATTTTGAACTTTGCAGGTGGCTAGATGTACATATGGAATGGAAGAGCAAAACTCCATATTGATGCATCTCAATAGACTGTTTAGAGGCCACTGACAGGAACTGTAACTCATCTCCTTTTTAAATGGAACTTGTCACCCCCCCGGGGTGTTTTTAAGTAAAAGAGCCACCTTCAGCAGCACTAAGGCAGCAGTCTGTGAAAGTCGCTCTTTTTTATCTGGTCCCCTGCAACGCTGAAATATAGAGTTTTAAAACTAGGTCCCCATACCTTAAATGCGTCCCTGAGTTATGGCCTCTTTCCTGACTCATCCTCCCCCAAGCCGTCCATCAACCCCGTTCAGCGTCACCGCACCTCCTCCAGACTTGTTTTTCTTTCATTTCGTTTCTGTGTGGCGCCTGCGCTGGTGTAACAGTCCTAGGGCATGCGCAGTGCGCGCTGCCCGGGAACCGTCAGAAGACTATTGCGCCTGCATCTTTGTCTTTCCTCCCCGAAGTGTGTTAAGATGTAATCACACTGCGGGGCTGGCAATCGGGTGCCTGCACAGTCTACATGTTTAGCTGTGCCTGACCTTTTCTTCCCCTTTTGCACTGTAAAAATACACAGCTAGAATAAAGTATTTTAATTGAAACAGAGACACAGACTCCTTTATTTGAAATAAACACTCCCCACACTTATACCTATTTATTAGTGCAAAATTAAAAATAAAAAATTCCTCATCTGCCCCACAATAATCCTTTTGTCATATGCTGTAATCCATCTCTGCTTCATCTGAATGCTTTGCTGAACAGTGGCATGATGTGACTGTTCAAACTTGCATCCAGGAGACACTAAGCTGAGCATCAGAGTACAACTTCAGTGACCTGCAATAACATTATTGAGGTTACCACAGGTCAATAAAGCTGTGGTTCCCACAGACAATTCATTGTGAGCAGTCCGATGACCTGCGGTGACCTCAGTGAGATCACTGCTAACACCATGAGAAAATTCTCATGGTGCTAGCAGTAGTGTCATGAAGGTTACCACAGTTCATCGGCCTGCTCACACTGAACTGAGTGTGGGAACAACTGCCAGTGACCGGCGGTAACCTCTATGACATTACTGCTCGACACTAAAGCTGCGCCCCAAGCTCAGCTCAGTGTGTCCTGGAGTTATTTCTAAGCAGTCGCATAATACCACTGCTCAGCCATATAATCCAGATGTAAAAAAGCTGGACTTCTTCGTGGGACAAATGGACTATTGTCAGACATGTATGGAAACTTGATTTGAATTATTTACATTTTTTACAGTAATCAATGGGAAAATCAAGGACTGTGTCTATTTATTTTTAATTACTTTATTCTGGCTGTGTATTTTTTACAATATAACTATGGGGTTAGTAAGAGGTTGTCTTATAGATGCCTCTTCATTGCTAAAGCAAAGCTGACTTCAACATCAGCTATTTTACCCCATTTGCCACAGCACCAGGGCAAGTGGGAAGAGCGAGTCTAAGGACCAAATTTGTAGCATCTTATAAATGCACCATTTCTGTAGCAATTGAGAGCTGATGTTGGTGGCATAGGAGGGGGGGTAATATACCTGGCCCCTTCCAAGGCTATTAATATCAACCAACAGCTGTCTGTTTAGCCTTTGATGGTTAGAAATTATAGAGGAAACCCAATGTCAATCAAACAGCTATGAGCTGTTATTAATAGCCTCACATCATTGTCACCTGGTCACGCTGAGCTCAGGGAGAACATGCGATATGGATCATAGCAATCTTCAGCACTCTTCACCTGGAAAAAGCACAAACTGTATGGTTTTTCTCAGGCATGGATATGTGTCACACTGATGACACACGGATGTAAAAAACAGACATGTCTGCAGGTTTTTCCCACTGACACAAGGGCCGTGTAAAAAACCTGACATGTGTTCTCGATCATTGAATACAATGAATATGCATGTATCCGTATTTGCAGTCCTTAAAAAATGGACAGCATACGGATACTATCGTGGAATCAAGGATTTTTTCCATTTCATGCTCAAGGCTTCCTACAACCAACTCAGGTGTAGAAGGGTTACAAACCAGATGCAGCAGCAAACAATATATTTTTAGTATTGATTTGTGAAAAACATTGGAAATCCACAATGGGGGGAGGGAGGAGTGTTAAATGTAAGGCTACTAGATTGACCACCTCGATTAAAACTCTAAAGAACAAACTTAAGGTTGGAAGTTAGGCAACCCAAATAAAGGAACAAAATGACACTGTTTGCTAAGTCTGTCTACCACTACCCAATTTACAGTTTTCCCTTCTGAGGATGGGAGATCAGCAAAGAAATCCATGCAGAGGTGGGTCCAAGGACTTTTTGGATTGAATAAGGACTAAAGAAGTCCAGTAATGCAGGTTAGCGGTATTTTTGTTCTGTCATAAATTTCACAAGCATTAACATATTGTTTACAATCTCGAACAATGGTTGGCCATCAAAAATTCCTGGTCATTAGTTGGATTGTATTTATAATCCCAGGGAGACCTGCAAGGACAAAATCACGAGACTCCTGAAGTACAGGTCTTTGGGAAGCAGTACTGTCAGGGGTTAACTCTTGATTTTTGCATATCTCCTCAGCAAGACCTAGACAAACCCTCATCTGGAATGAGAACTTGTTCTGAGACCTCAGTTTGAGATGTGCAGAACATTGGGAGAGAACATTGGCTCTCATGTTTTTTGTACCAGGTCTAAGTTTCACTACAAAAACAAACCTAGATAAGATCGAAGCACATGTAGCTTGCCCAGCATTCAGTATTTTGGCTTACTCAAGATATCGGATTTTTGTGGTCCATGAGAACAATGATTTTATGTATGGCTTCTTCTAGTAAGTGGTACCATTCCTTGAAGGCCCACTTGATTGCCAACAATTATCAATTGCAATATCATATCATAGTTTTTTTTCTCAAGGATGGAGTTAAGTGAGAGATAGTGTACTTTGTTAAAACACAGCTTCTGAGGCACCAACCTCCACTATAAAAGAATGTTCTAGGTCATGCTGAAACAATACAGGATCAGATGAGAAACACTCTTTTAACTTAAAAAGGGTGAGGATGGCTTTAGTCTTTCAATTAATTAACCGCTTTACCCCCGAGGGTGGTTTGCACGTTAATGACCAGGGCAATTTTTACAATTCTGACCACTGTACTTTTATGAGGTAATTAAACTGAAACGCTTTAATGGATCCCAGTGATTCTGAGAATGTTTTTTCGTGACAAATGGTACTTGATGGTAGTGTAAAATTTCTTTGCTATGACTTGCTTTTATTTGTGAAAAAATTGAAATTTGGCAAAAATGTTGAAAATGTCACAATTTTACAACTTTGAATTTTCATGCCATTAAATTACAGAGATGTCACACAAAATACTTAATAAGTAACATTTCCCACATGTCTAGTTTACATCAGCACAATTTTGGAACCAAATTTTTTTTTGTTAGGAAGTTATAAGGGTTAAAAGTTGACCAGCGTTTTCTCATTTTTACAACACCATTTTTTTTTAGGAACCAAATCACATTTGAAGTCACTTTGAGGGTCTATATGATGGCAGATACCCAAAAGTGACACCATTCTATAAACTGCACCCCTCAAGGTGCTAAAAACCACATTCAAGAAGTTTATTTATCCATGAGGTGCTTCACAGGTATTTTTGGAATGTGGAAAAAATGAACATTTACCTTTTTTTCCCCAAAAAAATTATTTCAGATCCAATTTTCTTTATTTTTACAAGGGTAACAGGAAAAAATGGACCCCAAAAATTGTACAACTTATCCTGAGTATGCCGATACCCAAAATGAGGGAGAAAACCAATTATTTTGGCACACGTCAGAGATTGGAAGGGAAGGAGCGCCATTTGATTTTTTGAATGCAAAATTTGTTGAACAACTGGCAGATGTCATGTGGTGTTTGGATAGGCTTTGATGTGCTTAAACGGTGAAAATTCCACACAAATCACACCATTTTGGAAACCAGACCCCTCAGGGAATTGATCTACATGTGTGGTGAGTAGAGATAAGCGACTTTCCTTTTTTCGGGTCCAGTCGGGTTTTACGAAGCTCGACTTTCGCAAAAGTCAGGTTGAACGAAATCATCCGTCTATCGGGAAAAGTTGGGGGTCCGACTGAAACACGAAAGCAAATGCAAGTCAATGGGTAAGCAAAGTCGGTAGGGAGTGGAGAACAGTAAGCACACCTACAGTGCCCATTTGAATGGCAACAACATCAATTCTTATTACTTAAGCTTGGCAACCTTAATTTACTTTATAATAATAGTTACACATTGAAAATTGTGGTTATTTTGCTAAACCTGTGGGGGGGTAGTGATGGCTCCCGGTTTTCGTGTGCCCCGGACCAAGAGTCTCAGTGGGCTCCTTAAACACATACCACAATTCATACAGCATAGAAATATAGGTATAGTACAATGAAAAATACTTCACTTCTTACATGACATGACTGATATCTACGTGAAAATCTACAATAGCTCAAAAACCGGAAACTATATTCCTCCATACAGTACTATGGCCACCACGTAGTGCGCCATACAGAATAATGATGCCCATATATTGCTTCATACATAATTGGTCCCATATGTGCCCCATATGATTTTCCATACATTATATGATGCCCCACAAATAAAGAACCCCATATGATTCTCCAGTAAAAAGGTTCCTGCTTTTTCTTCTCTCAGCGTGGCCTTGGACCCGGACTCCAAGCGCCTCCCAGTGGCAAGCTTTGCCTTTTTTTCCAAGCGCTTTCTACATCGACTCCCAGCAGTCACTGAAGGTTATACTTCATTAGTCCAGCGTTCCTTTGACATTTATTCTGATGAAGGTCCCATTATTGGACCGAAAACGTTTAATTGTTTCATGTCTGGATGCATCTTCATTAAATGATTTTTCGTGTCACAATTTGAGTGCCAAGTTTTTTTGAACTACATTTACCAGGCTGGATACCTGACTTGTGCACCTATTCTCACTTTAGTTGAGTGCCGTGGTTTTTTTCTACATACTCCTCTTCAATGTAATCTGGGGCACCTGAGTTTCATCAGGGTCAGATTCTGGCTCAGTAAACTGCGAGGGAAATGTAGTGCTCTGGGTGAATGTGCCAGCAGAATCATCTAGCAGTGGCTGTGCATTCATGTTGGACTGGGGAATTTAGAATTTGACTTCATAATCTAGGCATGGTATGTGAAAAGAGCTCCATGGAGTAATCTGAAGTGTTGGCTGCCACATACTTCACTTTTGGTGGTGATGAAGCACTCAAGGAAATGTGTTGTTCCTGACCAGGAGCCTGCACTGAAGACTCAGTCCTTGCATTTTTTGAAACTTCAGAAGAGGAGGCGATATACAAAATAATGGAAACACCTAACGTTTTGGCATCATCATCTTGGAACATGTTATAAACATGCAAACTGTGACATATGGTTATGTTTTGTAGTTGATTACTTGTGTTATGTCATATGTGTATGTAAATTAACTGTTTGTTTTGCATAATTGTAAGAACATTGATGAGAAACTGATGCTAATGGCAGACCTCTCGGATTTTCAACGAGGCCAAATTGTTGGTGCTCGGACGGCCGGCGCTAGAGTAACCAAAAGTGCCCGAATTTTTGGCGTGTCAAGAGGTAATGTCTCCAAAGTAATGACTGCGTTTGAAAGAGAAGGAATAAAAGCAACTGAAAAAGCAAAGAAATTTAATCGAAGAGGAAAATATACATGAGAGTATACTACAGGCATATGAATCCGCAGGAGAGGAAGATTGCAAGGATTTTCAGCGGGAGGATACTGAACAGTCACCCATTGGAAAGCGAAAATCCCCCCCTTCTTCTCATCCCATATTTGATGCTACTCTGGCTGCCTGGAAAACATTTGCTAAACAGAAAAGAGGTACTAATAAATTAACCTTCGTTAAAATTCCCCCTCTCCACTTAATCTGCTCCCTATACCATACAGCCATCGATCCCATTTTGGCTGAACATGACGTTAAAAAAATCAAGGATTTGGTCAGTGAATCTAGTCTTATCCCTTTCTCCCAAATCAAAGATAAATTTAAAGTCTCCTCTTCTTCATTCCTCCAGTATCTCATGTTGAAGGATTTGATTGTGCTATTTATTGCCTCTAAACCAAACCTATCTGAGCCTGCCGCCAACCTTATCACCAACGTTAATCATAAAATTTTTTGGAGCACCTCTTACATTTATATGTGGCTTAATAAAAGTCATATATTCATCAAGGCCTATAACGTTCAGAAATGGGAACAAGAGTTACATATATCCCCAAGTCCGCAAGAATGGGAACAGGCTTGTTTTATTTCCTACTCCGCTACTATCTATATGTCGCTCCAAGAAACTCACTATTAAATACTAACGCTTTGGTATTACACTCCAGCCCCACTCTCTCGGATTAATTCAGAACACTCCTCGTCCTGCTAGAGAGATTGTGGCCAATATGGCAGTTTGCTTCATATACTCTGGTACTGTCCCCATATTAGGCCTCTTTGGAATAATAGTGCATCTCTAATTAATTCATTACTCACAAAATCCATTACTCTATCTCCGCAACTAGCTCTTTTATCCTTAGACTCAGAGGGCATTGCTCATTCCTCTATTCTCTTAGTGGTACATGTTCTTCTAGTACAGTAGTTAGTCAACTAGTTGCCTTCCATTGGAAGAGGCCTGACCCTCCCGTTATCCAAGATGTAATTGACAGAATGACCCTCCATAATGTTAGGGTCTGCGGAACGCACCAAATATATGATGTAGAGAGGTGCGTTCGCAGCCCGGGGTCCACCGTGCAGGCGGAGCCTGCTCCTAGTAAAATGGCGCATAAAGCGAACTCTGTTATCCCGCAGAGTCGCCAAAATAAACGCCGTAATGCGCTGTGGCAATATGTGCAAACTCTGTTATTTCACAGAGCCGCTAGAAGGAGTGCCGCAGCGCTATATGGCGATGTGTGCGAACTCACTTAACACCACTGAGTCGCAAAATAAAGATGCTAGGGCGCTGTCTAGCATAGAAAGCGAACCCTGTTACGTCACAGAGCCGCTGAGACAAACTTCTGTGTCCTGTCAGGCACCCAGGTACACAGTTGACTGCTAAGCGAGCATAGAACGTGATCATGCGCTAATGTCCTCGCGGGAGTCACCCTCAATCTATGGCGTCTGAACGCCAGGCCCTGAATACGGCAATCAAACTCCTCACCGGTTATGCCGGTAATCTAGGGCATCTAGGACACCGACCCTGACCAGCTAGCATACCAAACTCCTCACCGATTAAATCGGTATTCTAGGGGCTTATTTCAGCCGAGCCCTAACCACACACACGCATGACCACACTGGCGCAAAGCATATAACGATTGATATTAGCGCATGGCGGCCGAGCCATACCACCCTTTTATAGTAACAGCTACAGGACCTGCCAGAAACAAGGACCAATGAGAAACTGTTCCAAAACACATGTAGTTTCAGGACCTTCCTCGCGGACCAATAGGAGCTGCTGCAGTACCTGAACATGTGACCCCTGATCTCCAATGAGAGATCTTACCCTTGGCATGCTCAGAAGGGGAAACGCAGGACTTCATCCCAAAGACGACTGCTCCAGCACTGGCTATAATAGCAGATCCAGGAGAGGTAGCAGCAAGTCTCTGCACAGTATTGGAATGGGCAAGACGCTGGGACCGACGTCTCTGCTGAGCAGGCTCCACTGCAGCCGGAGATGAATGGGGGACCGCAGCGGGACTGGTTCGAGACTCCCCTTGTGCAGCAGCGGGAACTCGAACCTTAACACATAAAGCCTTCAAGCACAAACTAGCTCTGATACATAACAACCAAGACAAATTTTCTCGAAAATGGTCCAGCTGGATACCTTTATTCCCTTAAAAGTATATTCAGATATGCCATATTATTTAGTCTTTCTTGATTAATGGTTACTATTTATAATATTGCCTTTGTAGTAATTTAATATGTGTAATGTGTAATGCCTGTATAAATTAATATGTTATTTTCCTGTAAATTGGGACACAAGGTCCACTTGATCCCTTCTTTCCTTGTTGCATTTCTCCTTCCCTTTTCCCCTTCTCCCCCCTTATTGTTTCATAAATACTTAAATATTTTTGAAAAGAAAGAGAAGATAAAACGTCCGCAGGAAAGCACAGGTCCGGCCGAAAGTCGAAGTTGATTGAGAGAGACCGTCGGACTGTAAAGTCTTTTGTGAGAGAGGATCGCAAGACCACGGCTCCAAAAATCACTGCTGAGCTCAATGAACACGTGCAGAACCCAGTTTCCACGAAAACGCTTAGTCGAGAGCTGAACAAATCTGGATTCCACGGAAGAGCTGCAATTCGAAAACCGCTGCTCTCAATGACAAATGTTTTCAAGCATTTAGAGTGGTGTAGAAACCTCCAGAATTATTCCCTCGACCAGTGTAAACATGTGATATTCTCAGAAGAATCATCGTTTACCCTTTTTCCGACCTCCTGCTGAGTATACGTTTGGAGACAGCCGAAAGAAGCAATCCATCCAGACAGCCTTCTCGCAAACGTAAAACATGGCGGAGGTTCTGTGATGATCTGGGGTGCTATTCCTTGGAGATCCGCTCTGCCAATGATATCCGTTCATGGAAGAATTAACAGCCTCGATTATTTAGGCATTTTTGCTGACCAAGTGCATCCTATGGTTCAAGCACTGTTCCCGGAGGGGAAAGCCATCTTTCAGGATGATAATGCACTAATTCATACAGCTCCAATTGTTAAATCATGCCATGAGGAACATTGTAATGAAGTTGAGCATCTCATCTGGCCCCCACAATCCCCAGACCTCAACATTAAAGAGCATTTATGTTCGATTTTACAGATTCAAGTTAGACGTCGATTTCCACCGCCATCGTCGCTCAAAGAACTGGAGGGTGTTTTAACTGAAGAATGGGCTAAAATTCCTTTGGAAACAATTCACACCTTGTATGAATCTATATCTCAGAGAATTGAGGCTGTAATCGCCACAAAAGGTGGACCTACACCATATTAAACTAACTTTTGTTGATGTTTCCAGGTGTTTACATTATTTTGGTCAACCCCTGTAGATGGAGGGTGTTTTGGCAATGTAAGCCAAAATCTGTTCCTGATGCTCCGGCTTTAAAAGCAGTTTACCTACTCCCAGTAAAGGGAGCCTTCCAGTCCTTCTTCAGCCAGAAGACTCTTTATGATAGCACATTATTTTCAGGGCAAGCGAGCTCCTGTTAAGTCAAAAAAATATTCTAAATGTCCGTATATATTTCAGGAGGCAGACACTGACGCTCTCAGGCTCAGTCTGGATTACACAATAATATAACAAGATAAAAAAGGGGTACTGTATCACCATATACAAGGTATATATAGTATAGTGAAAATATAATAAATCTCCGTATATATTTCAGGAGGCAGACTCTGACGCTCACAGGCTCAGTCTGGATTACACAAGAATATAAAAAGCAGATCCGCAAGAAATAATCACACATGTGGGCCAATGTTCCCGGTGTCAATGATGCACTTAAAGTGGTGGGTGGAGGAGGACTTTATGCCAAAAAGGGTACTGTATCACAATCGTCTCGCTATATACAGTCTAGGGGTCATTGTAAATCTCTGTATATATTTCCGGAGTAACAGACAGACTCTCACAAGCTCAGTATGTATCACACCAGAATATAATAGGAAGAAAAAGGGATACTGTATCACCAAATAGCAGGTATATATAGTATATTGAAAATATTCTTAATCTCCATATATATTTCAGGAGTCAGACACTGACGCTTCCAGGCTCAGTATGGATTACACAAGAATATAATAATATTATTAATAATAATAATAATAATAATAATAATATTAATAATAAAAAGGGGTACTTAATCACCAGATACCATGTATATATAGTATGCTCAAAATATTGTACATTTCTGGATATATTTCAGGAGGCAGCCACTGACGCTCTCAGGCTCACTATGTATTACACAAGAATATTAAAAGTTGAGGGGTGGAGGAGAGGGCGGGGGACAGCCCAGATAGGGATGTGGCAAATATGTGATATGTTGAGGTGTATAATGGACGTAAAGCAGCAGCAAATGGATTAATTGGAGAAGTCAAATGAAGAGGAGGACAAAAAAGGGGTACTGAATCATCAGATACAAGGTACTATAGTGAAAATATTAGAAATGTCCGTATAAATTTCATGAGGCAGACAATGACGCTCACAGGCTCAGTATGGATTACACAAGAACATAATAATAAAAAAAAGGGTTACTGAATCAACAGATAGTAGGTATATATAGTATATTGAAAATCTTCTTAATCTCCATATAAGCAGTTTACCTACTCCCAGTAAAGGGAGCCTTCCAGGCATTCTTGAGCCAGAAAACTCTTTATGATAACACACAATTTTCAGGGCAAGCGAGCTCCTGTTTAGTGAAAATATTCTAAATCTCCGTATATATTTCAGGAGGCATACATTGACGCTCAGTCTCAGTATGGATTACACAATAATATAAAAAGTAGAAAAAGGGATAATGTATCACCAGATACAAGGTATATATAGTATGCTCAAAATATTGTAAGTAGTGTTGAGCGATACTGCCCGATATCCTAAAACATCGGATCGGATTGGATCGGCCCGATACTCAAAAAGTATCGGGTATCGCCGATCCGATACCGGAAACACAATGCAAGTCAATGGGACAGAAATATCTGAACTAAAAAAAACCCTTTCTTTCCTTGTAAACACTAAATATACACACATAGAATACATATATATATATATATATATATATATATATATATATATGTATATATATATATATATACAGGTCATTGTGACATATATATATATACATATATTTATAGTTCATACACTTCTACATAGTAAAATAGCCTCTGATTCAATTGCCGGGTAATGCCGGCTTTTGTGAAAATACAGAAGCACCCGACATGAAATGACACATGGTTTACATAGAGTTAACCATGTCTTTTCATGTAGTTTGATATCTGGTTTTCACAAACAATTACATGAGTGTATGTGGGCAAAATTTCACACATGTAGGGGTTAATTAAAGGTGTAAATTAGTTGTAAAAAAAAACTGATTTTTTTTGCTACGAATTTACACCTTTAATTAACCCCTACATGTGTCAAATTTTGCATACATACACTCATGTAATTGTTAGTGAAAACAATATATCAAACAACATGAAATGACATGGTTAACTCTATGTAAACCATGTGTCATTTCATGTCGGCTTCTATATTTTCACAAAAGCCGGCAATTGAATTAGCGGCTATTATACTATGTAGAAGTGTATGAACTATGAATATAAATATATATATATGTGTCACAAATCAGAGAGGGACCATTATTTTTGGCCCCCACTGGCTACTAACATCTGCCCCAATTACATGGCCTCAATTGGACAGACCATCAGCAGATTTGGCTTTCAGTACCACCTTTATGCTGATGACACACAATTATACACATCATCCACCAACCTTACCCCCACTTTACTACAGAACACCACCGACTGTCTGTCCTCAGTCTCCAACATCATGCCTGCTCTCTGTCTGAAACTTAACCTCTCCAAAACTGAACTTCTTCTGCTCCCGCCGTCTACTAACCTCCCTAAATCTGACATTTCCCTCTCCGTGGGAGGCACCATAATAACACCCCGGCAGCAGGCTCGCTGTCTGGGTGTTATGTTTGACACCAATCTCTCCTTCACCTCCCATATACAATCTCTTGCCCGCTCTTGCCGCCTACACCAAAAGAACATCTCTAGAATCCGCACTTTTCTCACCATGGAAACAACAAAAACCCTCACTGTAGCATTGATCCACTCCCGCTTGGACTACTGCAACGCTCTATTACTTGGCCTCCCCATTACTCGACTATCCACTCTCCAGTCCATCCTTAATGCAGCAGCCAGGGTCATCCATCTGGCTAATCGGTACTCGGACGCGTCCACTCTTCGCCAGTCCTTACACTGGCTGCCCATTCATTATAGGATCCAATTCAAAGTACTGGTTCTCACCGACAAAGCTCTCCACAGTGCAGCACCCCATACATCTCCGCCCTTATTTCTATCTATCGGCCTAACCGACTGCTGCGATCTGCAAACAACGTTCGACTAACCTCTGCACTAATCCGTACTTCCCACTCCCGACTCCAAGACTTCTCCCGCACTGAGCCAATCCTCTGGAATGCTCTACCCAAAGAAATTAGGACTATCCACAATTTGCATGGTTTCAGGCACACCCTCAAAACACATCTGTTCAAAGCGGCCTATCACATTCACTAATCAAAGTCATTCTATGTGTAAGTGTGTGTGTGTGTAGCCCATTCACTATCTCCATCCATCCCTCACTCCCTCAAGATGGCTGGACCATCATTGTAAATGCACCATTGTATATACACACCTGTACTTTGTATCTCCCCCACCTCATTGTAGATTGTAAGCTCTCACGAGCAGGGTCGTCTTATTTTGCTTTAATTATTGTATTGTTAACGTTGTTACTTATGACTTGTGTTTTGAAACTGTTAAACTGTAAAGCGCTGCGGAATATGATGGCGCTATATAAATAAAGATTATTATTATTATCTGCCCCCAGACACCCCAGAAAAGGTAAATCTATAATTAGATTCGCCCTTTCTGGCACTTTGCCCGTCTATTCCCATTGGCTTGTAGCGGTGGCGAATGGGGAAATAAGGGGTTAAAGCCACCTTGCTATTGAAAGGTGAGTTTAAGCCAGGTTAATAATTGAGAGCTGTCAATTAGACAACTATCAATTATTAATCCTATTGTATGAAATAAAAATAAAACTCACACACTTTAATTAAAAATCATTTTAATGAAATAAACACACATTTTTTGACAATATTTTATTTTACTGCCATACCTTGCGAAGCCCTTGTTCACCTGTAATAAAAATAAAATAATAAAGCAACATTATTCCTACCTATCCGATGTTCAGTCAGGTCCCCCGATGTAATCCTTCTGAAAGGGTTAATGTTTACTGCAGAGACCGCAGCTAATGCTGACAGTCTCACAGTAAAACCCCAACTGAATCATCTCCTCTCCTGGCTGACAGGAGAGGAAGTGGTTAGCATAATTGATTGCTTTCCACTTTCACTTCAGGTCAGCCAGGGACACCCACAGCATCAGTGACGTCAGAGGGAATCCCTGCTGACCTGAAGTGAACTGATTTACAAAAATAGGGGATCCCCTCTAAACAAAAATGGCGTGGGGTCCCCCCTATTATTGTTAACCAGCCTGATAAAGCAGACTACTGAGGCCTTGTTTTTCAGGCTGTTAAGGAGCCAATATCCATGGACCATG
The DNA here is from genome assembly GCA_033576555.1 of Oophaga sylvatica. NCBI lineage: Eukaryota > Metazoa > Chordata > Amphibia > Anura > Dendrobatidae > Oophaga > Oophaga sylvatica. The sequence continues at coordinate 593,603,558 of JARQOD010000001.1, read as the reverse complement.
CAAGCCTGATAAAACCAGGCCACAGCAGTCTGCTTATCTTGGCTCGTTAACAAAAATGGGGATCCCCTCGAAAAAAAATGGCGTGGGGTCCCCCCATTTTTGTTAACCAGCCAGATGAAGCAGACTGCTGAGGCCTGGTTTTTCAGGCTGGTAAGGATCCAATATCCATGGACCTTGCAAGCCTGATAATACCAGGCCACAGCAGTCTGCTTAGCTTGGCTGGTTAACAAAAATAGGGATTCCCTCGAAAAAAAAATGGCGTGGGGATCCCCCTATTTTTGTTAACCAGCCAAGTAAAATGCAGACTGCTGAGGCCTGGTATTAAAAGACTGTCAAGGCCCATGGATTTTGGCCCTCAACAGCCTAAAAATACCAGGCTGCAGCAGCCCCACAAATGGCGCATCCAAAGATGCGCCAATTGTGGCACTTTAACCGGCTCTTCCCTCTTGCCCTGTAGCGGTGGCAAGCGGGGTAATAAGGGATTAATGTCACCTTTGATTGATCGGTGACAATAAGCCCGGTTAATAATGGAGAGGCGTCAATAAGACACCGATCCATTATTAATCATAGTTTGTAAATTTAAAAAAAAAAACACAGCAAGAAAAAATCTTTTAATGAAATAAAATACCACACAGTTTTCATTAATTTTATTACACTCTCATTCCTGCGACACCATCGATCTTCTGTAAAAAAACAAAAATAACAAACCAACACAAATACTCCCTGTCCGACGCAGTCCAAAATCACGAGTGTCCCACGACGAGTCCAGCTCTGCTACATCTGGATGACAGGCTGAGCCTGACATCCACATAGAGCAGAGCTGCTTACCTGAGCTGCTTCCCCAGCGGTGACGTAATCCAGATTGGTTTACGGCCAGCTGTCGTGAGAGTACAGTTGGCCGAGATTACCCAGTACCCAGCAGTCACTGCAGTTATCGCGAGATTCTGCACGTGACCGCCAGGGACAGGGTAATGGCGGCCATCACGGAGGACGTGACCACCGGGGAAGGGGATCTTCTGCCAGGTAAGTGCGGACTCTGCTGAGTCCTGACACCTGACAGACCCGACCGACACTGACAGTGACAGTTTCGGGAAGTTCCTGTGTCACGTACTTCGTTCTGTGACACAGGAACTCCCATAGACTTTCTCGGAAATCTCCGATTCCGGTATCCGATATGACAAAAATATCGGAACTCAGAATCGGAATTCCGATACAGAAAATATCGGCCGATACCCGATATTTGCAGTATCGGAATGCTCAACACTAATTGTAAGTTTACGGATATGTTTCAGGAGGCAGACACTGATGCTCTCAGGCTCAGTATGGATTACACAAGAATATAATAATAAGAAAAAGGGGTACTGTTTCTGCCGATACTATGTATATATTGTATAGTGAAAATATTCTAAATCTACGTATATATTTCAGGAGGCAGACACTGACGCTCTCAGGCTCAGTATGGATTAGACAAGGACATAAAAAGCAGATCTGCAAGAATTAATCACACATGTGGGCCAATGTTCAAGGTGTCAATGATGCACTTATAGTGGTAGGTGGAGGAGGACTTTCTGGCAAAAAGGGTACTGTATCAAAAGCGTCCAGCTGTATACAGTCTAGGGGTCATTGTAAATCTCTGTATATATTTCAGGAGTAACAGACAGACTCTCACAGGCTCAGTATGGATCACACCAGAATAAATAAAGAAGAAAAAGGGATACTGTATCACCAGATACCAGGTATATATAGTTTATTGAAAATAAACAAAATCTCCGTAAATATTTCAGGTAGCAGACACTGGCGCTCTGAGGCTCAGTATGGATTACACAAGAATATAATAATTATAAAAAGGTGTACTGTATCATCAGTGTTGGGGTTTGAATTCCCGCTGCTGCACAGGGGGAGTCTCGAGCCAGTCCCACTGCGGTCTCCCATTCATCTCCGTCCGCAATGGAGCCTGCTCAGCTTAGACGTCGGTCCCAGCGTCTCGCCCAGTCTAACAGTGTGCAGAGTGTAGACAGTTCAGGGGGTTTAGCTCTGGGATCGCCGTCTCGGGTAGACGGAGTGGCATAAAGAGTCCAATCACAGACAGCAGCACTGGTGTAAACTGACCGCAGCCAGTTTTATTGAAAGTCCACAGCAATACACATAAATCAAACCATAAAATAAAATCCTAAGCCTGTCAGGCTGCTAGCTAAACACAGTCAGTTACCTCACTACCGTGAACTAGGCTCTAGCAGCCTGGCCACAACAACACAAATTTATAATTACCAGGGATGGGCTTGCAGGAGACTCCAGCCGCGTCTGAAGCCAGATTCAGACTGAGAGCTCTGTCTGTGCAACTCTACCACCTATTTCTGGCTGCTTAATTAGGCAGCTGTGTGTACCCAGGGTTGAGCTGCAAGCCTGTACTGGATGGGGAGTGGACTGAACGTCGTACTGCCATCCTACCTTCACTCCTATATTCATTATGCAACCCAGATAAGAAGCCTGGGTGAGATATACACCCCGCCCAGTATGCACCCCTTCACTGTCTCACATAAGGATTACTGCTGCTCCTCCAGGCTCTGCTATTGTGGCCAGTACTGGTTAGCGGCGAGCAGACATCTTTTGGACAAAGTCCTTGTTTTCCCCTTCTCAGCATGCCCAGAGTGAGATCTCTCATTGGAGATCAGGGGTCACATGCTCAGGTACTGCAGCAGCTCCTATTGGTCCGCCAGGAAGGTCCTGTGACTACTGGTGTTCTGGAACAAGTTTCATTGGTCCTTGTTTCTGGCAGGTCCTGTAGCTGTTACTATAAAAGGTTAGCATGGCTGGGCCGCCATGCGCTAGTATCAATCTTTATATGCTATGCGTCAGTGTGCTCATGCGTGTGTGTGGTTAGGGCCCGGCTGAAATAAGCCCCTAGAATACCGACTTAATCGGTGAGGAGTTTGGTATGCTAGCTGGTCAGTGTCCGTGTCCTAGATGCCCTAGATTACTGGCATAACCGGTGAGGAGTTTGATTGCCGTATTCAGGGTCTGGCGTTCAGACGCCATAGATTGCGGATGACTCCCGCGAGGACATTAGCGCATGATCACGTTCTATGTTCGCTTAGCAGTTAACTGTGTACCTGGGTGCCTGACAGGACACAGAAGTTTGTCTCAGCGGCTCTGTGACGTAACATGGTTCGCTTTCAACGCTAGACAGCGCAATAGCGTGTTTATTTTGCGACTCAGTTGTGTTAAGTGAGTTCGCACACATCGCCATATAGCGCTGCGGCACTCCTTCTAGTGGCTCTGTGGATTAACAGAGTTCGCACATATTGCCACAGCGCATTACGGCGTTTATTTTGGAGACTCTGCGGGATAACAGAGTTCACTTCTTGCGCCATTTTACTAGCAGCAGGCTCCGCCTGCACGGTGGCCCCGGGCTGCGAACGCACATCTCCACGTCATATATTTGGTGCGTTCCGCAGACCCTAACATAATACTAGCGCCAGGGTCTGGCTAGTAAAATGGCGTATTGACCAGCATCTACCGCAGTACATCCAGCAGCTGCAGGGTAGGTTGGCAGCTCTTGAGCGCACAACCTCAGCTGTGGATGTTACCGCAGTCGCTGTTCAGGCTACTAGAGTGGCTGCAGCCAGTTTGTCCTCTGCTACCTCTGCCCCTACATTATCCCACCTCCCGCTTCCTGACAAGTTTGCCGGTGACAGCAAGCAAGGGATTCAGTGCTCTATACAGCTCGAGCTTCTGGCTGCAGTTTCCCCACGGATCGGGCACAAGTGGGTTTTGTACTGTCTCTACTATCGGGCAGAGTGTTGGAGTGGGCAACGCCGCTGTGGGAGCGTGACGATCGTGTGGTGCGGAGTGCTCCTCGTTTCCTGGAGGCTCTTAAAAAGGTCTTTTTATGACCTCAGGTCACCAACGATACGGCGCTACAACTGCTGGCATTGGCACAGGGTTCGTCTTTGGTCAGTCAGTTTTCCATTCAGTTTCGGACTCTGGCCTCAGAGCTAGACTGGTCGGATAAAGTTCTCATTCTAGTCTACTGGCGAGGACTGGCTGACCATGTTAAAGACGCTTTGGCTACCAGGGAGATTCCCGCCACACTGGAGAAGCTTATCTCCATATCTACCCGCATCGACCTCCGTTTTCATGAGCGGAGGTTGGAGCGGGCCCAGTGTAGGCAGAGGATTCTGTTGGCTCCACCTTTGTTAAACCTCTCGAATCCCCCGATCTGGCATCCGTACTCCAAAAGGCCACAGAGGTTCCTCATGCAGGACTTAAGTCTCGGACCGTCCGAGTATCTGTGGTCTGTAAGCTTTGTCAGCAGACAGGACACTATGCCAACAAATGTCCACAGCGATCGGGGAAGCGATCGCGTCTAGTGGCCCTGGGAGGAGTTTCATTGGAGACAGTGGCATTTTCCTCCAAGATGACATTTAAAGGGAAAGTCACTGTAGACTCTTCCACACTTACAGTCGAGCTTTGCGTGGACTCAGGAGCAGAGGGGAACTTCATGTCCTCTTACTTTGCTCGTCGTCACGCAATACCTCTGGTGGCGCTTGACAAATCAGTGACTGTCCGGGTAGTGAATGGGTCGACATTGCCCTCACAAATAACACACCAGACTGTTCCTCTTGCATTGTTGGTTTCCCCTTCCCATCAGGAGCTTATTTCCCTACTCGTCCTTCCCGAGGGAATAGACAAGATCCTACTAGGTATACCTTGGCTCCGTTTCCACTCCCCACAAATAGAGTGGATTTCGGGTAGGATACTGGGTTGGAGTGATGCATGTAGAGGCAGAAGTGTCAGGAGTTGCGTTCAGGTTACCACTACTGAGTTACCGGCAGATCTTACTCCAATTCCCAAGTGCTATTGGTCATATTTAGATGTGTCCTCCAAGAAGGCTGCGGAGACTCTTCCACCTCATCGCCCCTATGACTGTCCTATCGACCTCTTGCCTGGCGCAGAACCTCCAGGAAGGGTCTATCCCCTCTCTCTTCCTGAGACAGAGGCCATGTCGCAATATATTCAGGAGAACCTAGCAAGAGGGTTCATTAGGAAGTCGGTGTCACCGGCAGGGGCGTGATTAGTCTTCTTGCAGAAGAAGAACGGAGAATTAAGTCCGTGTATTGATTACAGGGGTCTTAACGCCATCACCATTAAGAACAAGTACCCATTGCCCCTGATTTCTGAGCTCTTTGATAGGCTTCGGGGAGCAAGGGTATTCACTAAACTAGATCTGAGCGGTGCTTATAACCTGATTCGCATCTGTGTGGGGGACGAATGGAAGATGGCTTTTAATACCAGGGATGGGCATTACGAATATCTGGTGATGCCCTTTGGGCTCTGTAATGTCCCAGCCGTTTTCCAAGACTTTGTCAATGACATCTTCCGGGATATGCTCTCCACCTCGGTCGTAGTCTATCTGGATGATATTCTCATCTTCTCTCCAGATATTGACTCCCACCAGAGAGATGTCTGCAGAGTCTTCGACCTCTTACGGGCAAATTCCCTTTATGCTAAGTTAGAGAAATGTATGTTTGAGCTTGAGTCTTTACCTTTCCTTGGTTATATCATCTCAACCCAGGGATTGGCTATGGATCCGGCCAAATTACAAGCTGTGATGGACTGGCAAGAAACCCACTCTCTTAAAGCGGTGCAGCGTTTTATGGGGTTCATTAATTACTATCGCCAGTTCATTCCTCATTTCTCTACCTTGGTAGCTCCCTTGGTAGCCCTCACCAAGAAGGGAGCAAATCCCAAATTGTGGTCGGAGGAGGTCTCCAAGGCTTTCACTTCAATTAAGTCTCATTTTGCTAGCGCTCCCATCCTACATCGCCCCGATGTTGATAAGCCATTTTTATTGGAGGTGGATGCCTCATCCGTTGGTGCTGCAGCAGTCTTCTTCCAAAAGGATGCTCAAGGTCGGAAGCATCCTTGCTTCTTCTCTCTAAGACCTTCACATCAGCGGAGAGGAATTATTCCATCGGGGATAGGGAGTTGCTAGCCATGAAGTTGGCCTTCTCTGAGTGGAGACATCTGTTGGAGGGGGCCCGCTTTCCCTTCCAAGTCTTCACCGACCACAAAAATTTTTTGTATCTTCAGACAGCCCAGCGGCTAAACTCTCGCCAGGCCAGATGGTCATTGTTCTTCTCCCGGTTTAATTTCACATTCAATTTCCTCTCGGGAGAGAAGAACATTCGTGCCGATGCTCTCTCTCGCTCTGTGGTGTCCTCTGAGGAGGAGGAGGAGGAGCCTCGGCTTATTGTCCCCATAGAGAGCCTGAGAACAGTGGCCCCGGTTTCGCTAGAGTCTGTGCCCCTGGGCAAGACTTTTGTGCCTACCAATTTGCGACCGGAGGTACTCTCTTGGGCACATTCGTTCAGGGTGGGTGGACACTTTGGGGCAAAGAGGACATCTGAATTGCTGGTTGGAGACTACGTTCGGGCGTGCGTCTCCTGCGCCAAGAATAAGTCTCCACGACAACGGCCAGCTGGGCTACTTTACCCTTTGCCGGTGGCAGACAGGCCCTGGGAGATGGTTGGGATGGACTTTGTGGTGTGCTTGCCCAAGTCTCGGGGTTGCACCATCATTTGGGTAATCACCGACCATTTTTCCAAAATGGTGCATCTGGTGCCGCTACCACGGTTACCTTCTGCACGGGCTCTGGCAGCATTGTTCGTTAGGCACATCTTCCGTCTACACGGCATGCCGGACAAAATTGTCAGTGACCGAGGTCCCCAGTTTGCGTCTCGGTTCTGGAGAGAGCTTTGTCGTCTACTCAGTATTGAGTTAAATCTCTCTTCAGCGTACCATCCTGAGATGAATGGGTTGGTAGAGAGGGCCAACCAGACCTTGGTCACCTATTTACGACATTTTGTCTCAGCCAGGCAGGATGACTGGGCATCCTTGCTACCATGGGCTGAGTTTGCACTAAACAATGCTGTGGCTGACTCCACCGGACAGACTCCATTCCTCCTAAACTACTGTCAGCATCGGCGGGTTCCGGTGCCCATGCCCGTGTCTTTCGCCGACTCCAGGGTGGCAGACTGGGCTGTGGAGGCACGGGACATTTGGGACCGTACCCAGGATGCCATTCAGGCGTCCAAGGAGAGGATGAGGTCCTCCGCCGACGCACATCGGCGCCCCGCTCCAACATTTGCTCCTGGGGACTTGATTTGGCTCTCCGCCTGTAACATTAGGCTGCGAGTTGAGTCCACTAAGTTGGCACCCCGCTACCTGGGTCCTTTCAAGGTACTCGAGCAGGTTAACCCTGTGGTATACCGTTTGGCTCTTCCACCACGCCTGGGTATCTCCGACACCTTTCACGTATCCCTCCTGAAACCTGTGCTCATGTCCCGGTTTTCTGTGTCATCTGCCGGGACATCGGGTTCGTCTACGGATGACCATGAGGTGAACGCCATCGTAGGGTGTAAAGTGCAAAAAGTTTTATTTGGTGGACTGGAGGGGCTATGCGCCTGACGATAGGTTTTGGGAGCCTGCCAAGCATGTTCACACTCCGCAGCTCATCGCTGCTTTTGAGCGCAGCGAGGCCCAGAGAAGGAGGGGCCATATTGGGGTTTCAATTCCCGCTGCTGCACAGGGGGAGTCTTGAGCAAGTCCCGCTGCGGTCTCCCATTCATCTCCGTCCGCAGTGGAGCCTGCTCAGCTTAGACATCGGTCCCAGCGTCTCGCCCAGTCTAACAGTGTGCAGAGGATTACTGCTGGTCCTCCAGGCTCTGCTATTGTGGCCAGTACTGGTTAGCGGCGAGCAGACATCTTTTGGACAAAGTCCTTGTTTTCCCCTTCTGAGCATCTCATTGGAGATCAGGGGTCACATGCTCAGGTACTGCAGCAGCTCCTATTGGTCCGCCAGGTAGGTCCTGTGACTACTGGTGTTCTGGAACAAGTTTCATTGGTCCTTGTTTCTGGCAGGTCCTGTAGCTGTTACTATAAAAGGGTAGCACGGCTGGGCCGCCATGCACTAGTATCAATCGTCATATGCTTTGCGCCAGTGTGGTCATGCATGTGTATGGTTAGGGCCCGGCTGAAATAAGCCCCTAGAATACCGACTTAATCGGTGAGGAGTTTGGTATGCTAGCTGGTCAGGGTCCGTGTCCTAGATGCCCTAGATTACCGCCATAACCTGTGAGGAGTTTGATTGCCGTATTCAGGGCCTGGCGTTCAGACGCCATAGATTGCGGGTGTTTCCCGCGAGGACATTAGCGCATGATCACGTTCTATGTTCGCTTAGCAGTAAACTGTGTACCTGGTTGCCTGACAGGACACAGAAGTTTGTCTCAGTGGCTCTGTGACGTAACAGGGTTCGCTTTCAACGCTAGACAGCGCAATAGCGTCTTTATTTTGCGACTCAGTTGTGTTAAGTGAGTTCGCACACATAGCCATATAGCGCTGCGGCACTCCTAGCTGCTCTGTGGATTAACAGAGTTCGCACATATTGCCACAGCGCATTACGGCGTTTGTTTTGGCGACTCTGCGGGATAACAGAGTTCGCTTCTTGCGCCATTTTACTAGCAGCAGGCTCCGCCTGCACGGTGGACCCCGGGCTGCGAACGCACCTCTTTACATCATATATTTGGTGCGTTCCGCAGACCCTAACACTCATAATCCTGTTTTGGATTGGAAATCTGTGTCTGTGACCAGTTGGGGCTGCCAATGTGTTAATACTGACACTCCTGTTTTTGACTGATTTTTCTGATGTGTTTTGTGAAAGTAAATTTGCATCCTTGCCCCCTCACAGGAGCTATGATTGCGCTATTGAGTTAGTGCCTGGTGGTAAATTTCCTAAAGGTCGCTTTTTTAATTTATCTGTACCTGAACACGATGCTATGCGATATTATATCAAGGAGTCTTTGGAGAAGGGTTATATCAGACCATCCTCTTCACCCTTGGGCGCCGGTTTTTTCTTTGTGGCCAAAAAGGATGGTTCATTGAGGCCGTGTATTGATTATCGCCTTCTGAATAAGATCACTGTGAAATATCAATATCCGTTACCCTTGATTTCTGACCTATTTTCCAGAGTGAAAAGTGCGAGTTGGTTAACCAAGCTTGACCTCAGGGGGGCTTATAACCTTATTCGCATTAAGCACGGGGATGAAAGGAAGACGGCGTTTAATACCCCAGAGGGGCAAATTTGAGTACCTGGTGATGCCCTTTGTGCTTACTAATGCCCTTCCGTCTTCCAATCCTTCATGAATGATATTTTCAGGGAATTTGTGGATAAATTTCTGATCGTTTATTTGGATGATATCTTGATTTTTTTCCAACGACTGGGACTCTTATGTGAAACTTGTTCGGACTGTGTTCCAGATTTTGAGAGAGAATGCACTGTATGTGAAGGGATCAAAGTGTCTTTTTGGCGTACAGAAGGTCTCATTTCTGGGATTCATTTTGTCTCCGTCTGTTATTGAAATGGACCCGGTCAAGGTTCAGGCCATCTGTGATTGGGTTCAACCTACTTCATTGAAGGCTCTTCAGAGATTTTTCGGTTTTGCCAATTTTTATTGTAAATTTATTGGTAATTTCTCCGGTATTGTTAATCCATTGACTGATTTGACCAAAAAGGGTTCTGATGTGGTGAATTGGCCTCCTGAGGCAGTTTCTGCGTTTCAGGAACTTACGCAGAGATTCATTTCTGATCCTGTTCTACGGCAGCCTAATGTTTCCCTGCCGTTTCAGGTGGAGGTTGATGCCTCTGAGATTGGGGCAGGTGCCGTTTTGTCCCAAAGGGATTCAGAGACCTCTAAGAGTAACTTTTGTGCCTTTTTCTCTCGAAAATTTTCTCCAGCTGAACGTAATTATGACGTGGGTAATCGGGAGTTATTGGCCATGAAGTGGGCCTTTGAAGAGTGGAGACATTGGCTGCAAGGAGACAAACATCAGGTGGTGGTCCTCACGGACCATAAGAACCTGGTTTATTTCGAATCAGCCAAGCGACTTAATCCTAGACAGGCCAGGTGGGCCTTGTTTTTCACACGTTTTAATTTTGCGGTTTCTTTTCTGCCAGGCTTTAAGAATGTTAAGGCGGATGCCCTCTCGAGGAGTTTCTTTGCAGATTCTCCAGAGTTATCTGGTCCTGCTGTTATTTTAAAAGAGGGCATAGTTCTTTCCGCCATCTTGCCTAATTTGAGACTGGCTCTGGAGGGGTGTCAGGATGAAAAACATGAGCGCTGCCCTGTTGGGAAATTGTTTGTCCCAGACCAGTGGAAGAAGAGTGTGATGTCTGAGATTCATTGTTCCGCGTTGGCTGGTCATCCCGGGATTTTTGGTACTAGAAACTTGGTGAGTCGGTCCTTTTGGTGGCCTACTTGTCTCGTGACATCAGGGACTTTGTGCAGTCCTATGGGACTTGACTCTCGTTCCAAGTCTTGCTCTCGTTCTAGTGGTTTGTTAATGCCATTACCTGTACCCAAGAGGCCATGGACCCATATTTCTATGGATTTTATTTCTGACTTTACTTTCTCTCAGAGAATGACCGTTATCTGGGTAATCTGTGATAGGTTTTCCAAGATGATACCTCTGGTGCCATTACCAAAGTTGCCTTCCTCCTCCGAGTTGGTGCCTTTGTTCTTTCAGCATGTGGATAGGTTACATGGCATTCCAGAGAACATTGTGTCTGACAGAGGAGTCCAGTTTGTTTCCAGATTTTGGAGGACATTTTGTTATAAACTTGGTGTTCAGTTGTTTTTCTCCTCTGCATTTCACCCTCAGACCATTGGACAAACCGAGAGAACAAACCAGACCTTGGAGACTTATTTGAGATGTTTTGTGTCTGCTGATCAAGATGACTGGGTCTCTTTTTTGCCTTTGGCTGAGTTTGCTCTAAATAATAGAGCTAGCTCTGCCACCTTGATGTCTCCATTTTTTTTGCAATTCCAGGTTTCACCCTCGATTTTCTTCAGGACAGGCGGAGGCTTCTGTCTGTCTGGAGGTTGACTCCATTGTGCAGCGTATGCAGCAGATTTGGGACCAGGTGGTGGAGAGGTTGTCTCCCTCTCAGGAGAAGGCCTAGCGGTTTGCCAACCGGCATAGGACTGATGGTCCTCGTTTTAAAGTGGGGGACTTGGTTTGGTTGTCCTCAAGGAACATCCCTATGAAGGTTGCATCTCCAAAATTTAAGCCAAGGTTCATTGGACCTTATAAGATCATGGAAATTATTAATCCGGTTTCCTTCCGTTTGCTTCTTCCAGGGACATTTAAGATCCATAAAGTGTTCCACAAGTCCTTATTGAAGAGGTTTGTCAAACCAGTGGTTCCTATAGCTGAACCTCCCGACCCTGTTTTGGTTGAGGGCAATCTGGAGTATGTGGTTGAGAAGATATTGGATTCTCGTTTTGCTAGACGGAAACTCCAGTATTTGGTTAAGTGGAGAGGTTATGGTCAGGAGGACAATTCTTGGGTGTTTGCTTCGGACATTCATGCTGGAAGACTAATCCGTGCCTATCATCGAGCCCATCCTGATCGGCCTGGTTGCGCAGGTGAGGGTTCAGTGACCCCTCCTCAAGGGGCGGATACTGTTGTGAATATGCTGGATGCGGCTTCTGAGCTGGGGCTCCTCCGGTGGTTGCTGAGGGTAATGAACTGAATAATGATTGGCCTTCAGCTGGCACTGAATGGTATGATATAAGTGGCCTGAGTTCCCAGCAGCCTTGCCGGTTTTCAATTGTTCCTCTGGTCTTGTTTGAAGCACTGCTAGGTTCCTACTCTCCTTCAGATAAGTGTTTGCTGTTTTTTTTTCCTCTGTTTGATTTTCATTGCTGGTTTGCTGCTTGCAGTGGACTGCAGCCTGTCCCCTTTTGGGGGTCTGGCGCTGCAATTGTTCTCCGTTTTTATCTGCACTTTTGCTTTGCTCCTTTGTTACTTTTTATTTGTTAAATAGCGTTTGTTACACCAGAGATCTGATTTAGGTGGATGAGATCGTGTGATCTCAGGTTTTTTTTTTGCAATCAGAAGTGTTGGTATTTTTTAGGGTTTTTGTTGGATTGCAGTCAGAATTCTTTCCTGTACTTTTCTGTCTAGACAGATTGGGCCCCAGCATTTGCTCATTCTATTTTCTGTCTGTGTCCGTGCTTTCTTCTTGTCTAACCGCCATTACATGTTTGCTGGCTTCCTATTTTCTTTGGGGATCTGCTCCGGGGCAGACAGCTTTCATCTTTCTGCCTTTAGGTGTAGTTATCTCTCGTGCTGTGACGAGGCGTCTAGGATCAACGTAGGAATGCTCCACGGCTACCTCTAGTTGTGTGGTTAGTTCAGGTTACTGCAATCCAATAGGTTCCAGCCTCTCTGGTGTATTACCGTTTTTGCTATTTCTCCTCAGTTACCAAAACATAACAGACGTCGGTCCCAGCGTCTCGCCCAGTCTAATACTGTGCCGAGTCTTGCTGCTGCCTCTTCAGGTTCTGCTATTGTATCCACTACTGGTCAGCGGCGAGTAGATGTCTTTAGGTCTAAGTCCTTTGTTGCTTCATCTGAGCATGCCCAGGGCAAGATCTCCCATTGGAGATCAGGGGTCACATGCTCAGATACAGCTGCCACTCCTATTGTTCCTTCAGGAAGGTCCTCCGGCTGTTGATGTTCTGAAGCAGCCTCCCATTGGTCCTTCCTGGAAGGTCTTTTTCTCGTGGCTGCTATAAAAGGCTGTCCTTACCGCACGGCTGTGCGCTAGGATCAATTGCATTATGTGCTTTGCGCCAGTGTGCTCATGCACGCATGTGGTTAGGGCTTGGCTGAAATAAGCCCCTAGAATACCGGCACCTCCGGTGAGGAGATTTGAGTGCATGTGGTTAGGGCTCGGCTGAAATAAGCCCCTAGAATACCGGCTTCTCCGGTGAGGAGATTGCTTGATTGCGTTGCTGTCTGCATGATTACGGACTGCTATCCGCACAGCAGTTATCTGTGCATCCCTGTGGTGTTAACAGGACACAGTACCTATCTCTGTGTCTTTACCTCAGCGACTCTGTGGTGTAACAGAGTTCGCTTATATCGCTATATAGCGCTGCGGCATTCCCGCTAGCGGCTCTGTGGATTAACAGAGTTCGCACTATCTGCCACAGCGTGCTACGGCATTTATTTTAGCGACTCTGCGGGATAACAAAGTTCGCTACTTACGCCATCTTACTAGCAGCAGGCTCTGCCTGCACAGTGGACCCCGGGCAGCGAACACACCTCTCTATATTATTTATTAGGTGCGTTCCGCAGACCCTAACACAAGAATATAATAATAAAAAGGGGGACTGTATCAGCAGATAACAGGTATATATAGTATAGTTAAAATATTCTAAATCTCAGTATATATTTCAGGAGGCAGACACTGATGCTCAAAGGCTCAGTATGGATTACACAACAATATAAAAAGATTCTCAAGAAGTAATCACACATGTGGGCCAATGTTCCAGGTGTCAATGATGTAAAAACAGTTGGGGGAGGATGACTTTCTGCAATAAAAAGTACTGTATCCAAAGTGTACAGCTGTATATAGTCTAGGGGTAATTGTAAATCTCCGTATTTATTTACGGAGTAACAGACAGACACTCACAGGCTTTGTATGCATTACACCAGAATATAAAAAGTTGAAAAAGGTTAATGTATTACAAGCATAGAGCTGTATACAGTGTGGTGGTAATTTTTAAAACTCGGTATAGATTTCAGGAGTAACACACAGACGTTCATCGGCTCAGTATGGATTACACGAGAATATAAAAAGTCGAAAAAGGGAAATGTATCTGAAGCATAAAGAAATATACAGCGTTGGGGGAATTTTAAATATCCGTATATATTTCCAGAGTCAGACAAAGACTCTCACAGGCTCAGTATGGATTACACCAGAATATAAAAAGCAGATCCACAAGAAATAATCACACATGTGGGCCAATGTTCGAGGTGTCAATGATGCACTTAGAGTGGGGGGTGGAGGAGGACTTTGTGGCAAAAAGAGTACTGTATCACCAGATACCAGGTATATATAGTATACTAAAATTATGGGAAATTTCCATATATATTTCAGGAGGAAGACACTGACACTCTCAGGCTCAGTATGGATTACACGTGAATATGAAAAGTCGAAAAAGGGAAACGTATCAGAAGCGTACAGCTGTATACAGCGTTGGGGGAATTTTAAATATCCGTATATATTTCCAGAGTCAGACAAAGACTCTCACAGGCTCAGTATGGATTACACCAGTATAAGAAAAGTTGACAAAGTGTACTGTATCAGAAGCGTACAGCTGTATAAAGTGTTGGGGTAATTTTAAATGTTCGTATATATTTCTGTCTCAGTAAGCCAGTCCAGACTCTCCGCTACAGGAAACAAGATGGATAAAAGTACACACTGAAAGTAGAGTGATTGCAGAAATTTGGGAATTACTAATCACGCTGAAACCTCCCGGCAGAATTCTCAGAGGTGATGGTGACCCTCAATTACTTTATCTGTGTAGACAGCGAAAACGGTTCTTTGTGAAGAAAGGGTTGCTGTATCGCAGTATCGTCGATCCCATCACCGTTATTTGTCTCCATCAAATTGTGATGCCAAAGAAAAAATGTAGACATGATCCTCACTGCCTATAATGATCAGACTGGACACTTTGGAGTGCAAAAGACAAAAGCCACAGGCCTTAGGTGATTCTTTTTTTTGATTCTGAAATTTAACAATACTTATATATGGCGACATATAGATAAGGAACGATCTCACCCATTTAAAAAAAGGCGTCCCTTCCGATTTTCATCTCCAAAAAAAGTATGCATCTGGTCAACTTCATAAGAGAAATACATTTGATGAAGATGATTCTATGTACCATATCCCCTGATGAATCCTAACAGGAAGAAACGCGTTGGGAAAGGGCTCTATTTACTCTGGAAGTTGACCAGATGCATACTTTATTTGGAGATGAAAATCGGAAGGGACGCCTTTTTTTAAATGGGTGAGATTGTACCTTATCTATATGTCGCCATATATAAGTATAGTTAAATTTCAGACAGTCTATATGCAAATCTAGCGGTGCAGGTTTGTTTTCTACTGATTATTTGCTCTTGCGGTGCAGAGCTAATCATATACTGTCTGTGTGACATTTATATCTCCTTAATTCATGGTCCTTTTGGACTTATCTCTCTGATTTATATCATATATCCTCACGGTGTGTTTTTTGGAGGATGTTTTCTGTATATGTGTCCGTTTTTTAACATTGGGTAATTAAATGTTAAGTTTTAATAATCCCCTAATTGTTGCTGCTAATTTTTTGTCAAAATCCTACATGTAATCGGTAAATATTTTTCCGTCACAGAAAATAGTGACCCCATTTTACAAACTACACCTCTCAATGAATTCATCTATGTGTGCAGTGGTCATATTGACTCCATGGATGTGTCATAGAATTTTATACCATTGAGCAGTGAAGACAAAATAACTACATTTTTGCCACCAAAATTTTGTTTAGCCCCAGATTTTATATTTTCACACACAGAGTGGATAAAAATGACACCAGAATTTGTCCTACAACTTCTACTGAACGTGGCAATACCCTATATGTGGCTGTACAGTACTACTTAGTCATATGGAGAGACTCTGGAGAAAAGGAGTGCTATTTGCGTCCTGGAGCTCAGATTTTCCTAAAACAGTTTGGGGACTCCATATACAGAGCTCCTAATTGCTAGATAAGAAGAATCCCCCTTCAAGTAACCCATTTGGGAAACTCAACCCCTTGGGGAATTTACAGGTGTAGTGACGATTTTGACTCTATTGGTGTTTTCCAGAAACAAGCAGCAACGAATGTTGCCCAGTGAAAATTGCAAACTGCCATTGTAGTAATCGGTATACTGTAGTAACCAGTACATTGCAGTCACCAGTACATTATGCCCATCCCGTGCTTCTGGAGGCATGCACCCATAAGTTGGGCGGGCTCTCATCGATTCAGAATTGCCAAACGTGGACGCATTATGTGGTTTAAGTACACTGTGGGGCTTAGAAAGGAGGGGGGCATTTGGATTTGGGAGAATAGAATTTGCTGAATTTCTTTTGGCGGGTGAGGAGCCATTTCACTTTTCCAGAGTCTTTGTACTACCAGTAACGTGATGACGGAGCTGAGCTAAGTGCTTGCTT
This sequence comes from Oophaga sylvatica, assembly GCA_033576555.1. Classification (NCBI taxonomy): domain Eukaryota; kingdom Metazoa; phylum Chordata; class Amphibia; order Anura; family Dendrobatidae; genus Oophaga; species Oophaga sylvatica. The sequence goes on along the minus strand of JARQOD010000001.1, from coordinate 593,587,459 downwards.
TTTTTGTGGATTGATTTGTAGCTTTTATTGGGAAAATTTTACATAACATTTGGGTTCACATTCATCCGGCGCTCTACGCTGACCACTTATTTTGGGGTTTCCATCTAATTCTCTGAATGATATGATTCAGATGAAACTCCCGAGGGATCCATTCACTATAATTAGGCTGCAGAGTAACTCTGGACTCCATCTGGCCTCTGTTCAGCGATATCCTTCATTTCAGAAATGCACAAAACTGTGGCGGACGGCACTTTTATGCAATCCTAAAAAGATGGACACTGCTGGATCACTGGTCGCACCACATCCTCAATGCCCCCATGTGCCTCATTATTGGGAATCTTCCACCAGAGGTTCTGTCTGAATAATGCATTTCAGAGATTTACATGTAAAACCCCAGTGTAAGAGCTCAATGCAGAGCACAAGATAAATGTCTAGCCTTACTGCGGTCTTTGGGAGGCAGAATGAAAAAATCAACAGCATGAGAAGAATTGGTTTTATTTATTTTTTATGTTGCTCCTTATGTGGTATATGTGACTAGGCGACTTTATTCTTTGGGTCGGTGCGATTACAGCGATACCAGATTTATATCGGGCTTTTATGTTTGGTTGCAGCCACACACTTAAAGACACTTTTTATGGCAAAAAATAGTTTTTGCATCACCACATTTTGAGAGCCATAATTTTCCATATTTTGGCTCCCAAATTAATGTGAAGTCTAGATTTTTGCAGGACAAGTTGATGTTTTTATTGGTACCATTTTTGGGCACATGACATTTATTGATTGCAATTCAGAAATTTCTTTTAGCGGGTTTATGCCATCCTGTGTGTGGTAAAACTGATAAGGCACTTTTATTTTTCGGGTCAGTACGATTACAGCGATGCCTCAATTAAATTTTTTTATGTTTTGGCACTTTTATGCAATAAAAACTGTTTTATAGAAAAAATATTTTTTTTGCATCACTTTATTGTGAGAGTTATAACTTTTCTATTTTTCCACTGCTGGAGCAGTATGAAGGCTTGTTTTTTGTAGGACAAAATGACGTTTTCAGCGGTTCCATGTTTATTTGTTTATTTACTCTATATCCGTCTTTTTTATCGCCTTTGGTTTTTATTTATTTTTTATGATGTTTTTATGATGTTCAGTAAATGGGTTAACTAGTGAGACAGTTTTATAGGTTTGGTCATTGAGGACATGGTGATATTAAATATGTGTGTTTTTATTGTTTTTTTATTTTCATTTATTTAGAGATAAAATATCTTTTGATTTTTTATTATTATTTTTGATTTTTTTTAATATTTTTACTATTTAAATTTTTTTACAACTTTTTTTCTAGCTTTTTTACTTTGTCCCAATATGAGACAGTCATTTTTTTTCATGCTTATCACTTTTACAGCATGGAGATGAAGCATTAACCCCATGCTGTAGAAACTGTCAGCTCTGCACTGACAGACAAACTTGCTCATCATGCACTGGGCATGATCAGCAAGTTTTCCAGGTCTAGTGACCTGGATGTCGCCATGAGGGTGTCAGCCCTCTCCCGGCTTCTGAAATGCTGTGATCATGTTCGATTGCAGCATTTCAAGGGCTAAATTGTCGGGAGTGGTCTGTGACACTGACACCCGGCAGCAATCACCCACACACCATTTTCGTGCGCAGGCAATCGTTCAGATGTAATATTCCATCCCTGTTCAAATAGGTCCAGGGCACAGGGACCGAATACTTACTATGTCCAATGTCAGAAAAGGGTTAAATCTACCTCCTTCTTGGTCAAGTTAGTAAGTGGTTAATACATTTACCATAGTAGTTAGAAAACTGAAGGCCTTGCTTTGTTTCCTCTGGAGACTTGGGTTGCACACATTCCTAAAAATATTGGACTTTAGAGGGGTCCATTTAGAAACCTTAAGCAGACAAGTTATACCCCAGGAAATTTATTTCTTTAACCAACACACATTTTTCAAGTTTAGCAAATAAAAAATTGTTACCAAGTCTTTGGAGAACAGTATGTACATGTAGAATGTGCGATTTATTATTTGGTGAGTAAACCAAACTGTCATCCAAGTAGACAACTAAATATTGACCAGTTATATCTCTTAACAATTAACAAAATTTAGAAAAACAGCTGGCACAATACTTAGCCCAAGAGGCATCACAAGATGCTAATAGTGACATTCAGGAGTGTTTAATGCTGTGTTTCACTCATCCCTTCTCTCAGGTTATTCGCACCCTTGAGGTCAAGTTCAGCCAACCAACGGCTGGTTACAGAAGTCAGGATTAGTTGCAGAGGATTCAGATTGTTGAAAATAATTTTGTTAAGTTCCCAATAGACAATACATGGTCTGAGGGCACCAGATTTTAACAAAAAAACAAAAAGGATGTTCAAACATGTTTAACGTTTGCTCTACTGCATTTTGAGAAGCTTGCAAAATACTGGGAGATTACAGTCTGTTCAGATATGACCAAAATTTAACTCTGTGGATCCCATAATACAAACCATGTGAGGAGGTCAAAAAATGCATATAACCCCAAAAACACCATACAAACAGTGAAGTTTGTAGATGGGAACATCATGGTGTGTGGCCGTTTTTCAGCATACGACATTGGCACACTTCATGTAATTGATGGAGGGTTTATTGGACAAATGCACCAATAAATTCTTGATAAAAATCAGCTGTCATCTACCACGATAATCAAAATAAAACAAGGGTGAAAATTCTCAATTGTTTCAGAGAAAGAAAATAAAGCTGCCAGAATAGCTCAGCCAGTTTTCTGACCTTAATCCAATAGAGTTCATAGGAGGAGCCAACAGAATCTAGGGATTTGAAGAGTGTTTATGTGGAAGAATGTACCAAAATCACACCTGAGTTATGAATGCAACCAGTTTCTCTATACAGGAGGTTTCTTGAACTCTTCATCACCAACAAAGGTTTTTGTACAAAGTATTACATATATTCTAGTAAGTGTATTTATTACTTTTTCCCTGCATTATTTCTCATTATTACACATAACCTAATTTATGGACATCTATGGTTTGATTTCTTTCCATGTGTGGATTGGATGGGTTGTTACTTTTGGTGAGAATTTCATGTCAATAGCACCTTTAAATATATTTTTTACTTAGAAAATTGATGACGTGTTCAATACATATTTCCTGTGCTGCGTGTCTGGCAAGATAAAATGTCTTAATACTTTTGTGTGCTATCTATGGATTCCAGGAAATTAAAATATCAGGTAAACCATCAATATAAAGCATGCAACATACAGCTCTGGCAAAAATTAAAAGACCACTGCAAAATTTTTAGTTTGTCTGATTTTTCTTTTTATAGGTATATTTTTGATAAAAATGGTGTATGTTCACATGCGATGCCTGATCTAATAGAAGGGCGTCACTAATAGGCTGTTAACCTGGATGCTGTGCATTTCCATTGTGTGAACAGTGCCACATACAAGTTTTTTTGTGCAGTGGTATGCCAAGCAGCCACCTCCTCCATTGGGATTGATGGGTTGTGAGTGGTTGCCTCATCGGTATTTCTGCACCTTTGTTGCCGCGATCTTAACTACATGGGTCCACTGCATCCTGATAATGCATTTGTTTGGAGGCCAAGGCAGGTAAGCATCTCTGCCTTTTGCTAGTATATTTTGAATTTTTGGAGGTATATTTTTGAGTAAAATGTAAATTGCTCTTTTATTCTATAAACTACTGACAACATGTCTCCAAATTTCCAAGCAATACATTTTTATTTATTTTCAGAAAATGAGAAATGGTCAAAATAACAAAAAAATGCAGTGCTTGCAGACCTCAAATAATGCTAAGAAAACAATTTCACAATCATTTAGAAACAACAATACTAATGTTTTAACTCAGGAAGAGTTTAGAAATCAATATTTTGTGGAATAACCATGATTTTAATCACAGCTTGGCATGCTTTCCACCAGTCTTTCACACTGCTTTTGGATGACCTTATGCCACTCCTGGTACAAAAATTTAAGCATTTCTTCTTTGATGGCTTTTGACTATCCATCTCCATCTTGATTACAGTCCAGTGGTTTTCAATGGGGTTCAGGTCTGGAGATTGGGCTGGTCATGACAGGGATATGATGTGGTGGTCCTTCATCCACATATTGGTTGACCGGGCTGTGTGGCATGGCGCATTGTCCTGCTGGAAAAAACAGTCCTCAGAGTTGGGGAACAGTGCCTGAGCAGAAGGAATCAACTATTTTTCCAGGATAACTTTGTACGTGGCTTGATTCATACGTCCTTTGCAAAGATTAACCTGCCCAATTCAAGCCTTGCTGAAGCATCCACAGATCATCTCCGATCCTCTACCAAATTTAACAGTGGGTGCAAGACACTGTTGCTTGTATGCCTCTCCAGGTCTCCGTCTAACCATTAGACTACCAGGTGTTGGGCAAAGCTGAAAATTAGACTCATCAGAGAAGATTACCTTACTCCAGTCCTCTATGGTCCAATCCTTACGGTCTTTGGCAAACTTCAGCCTGACTCTCCTTTGCTTCTCATTGATGGAGGGCTTTTTTCTAGCTTTGCATGACATGAGTCCTGCCTCTAGGAGCCTATTATGAACTATTCTTGACATGCACTTCACCCCAGTTGCCATTTGCCATTCTTTTGTAGTTCACTTGATGTCATCCTGTGTTTGCTGAGTGACATTCGAATAAGATGACGGTCATCCCGGTCAGTGGACAGTCGTTTTCGCCCTCTGCCTGTCTGTAGCTTTGTTGTCCCCAATGTCTGCTGCTTGACCTTGTTTTAATGGACTGCCATCTTAGAAATGTTAAGGATAAAGGCAATATGACGCTCCCTGTATACCTCTGCTAGTTTAAGCCAGAATTGAGCCCTTCTTTTCCTCACTCAAGACTTTTCTTTTCAACTCCTTTGGAATGGTGATATACTTTTGGGATATTACTAGCACTTGTTTTGCCATCCAGCTTGTCCTATTGCAAGAGGATTGTGAACACAACAGCAGTGTTTTTTATATTTTTCTTCGTTTAATAAAATTTGGTTCATGTGATCACCTAATCAGAAGCACATTAAGTAGAATGAGGTGTACTGTGGTTGGAATTAGACTGACACTGGAATGGAATAGCTGTCAGACATGTAGAGAAGCTGATTTTTATAAAATTGTCAGTGGTCTCTTAATTTTTACCAGAGCTGCATATACAGTGCCTTGACAAAGTATTCATGCCCTGTAAACTTTACCACAATTTTACATGTTAAAACCACAAGCCTAAATGTTTTTTATTGAGATTTTATGTGATGTACCAAAAAAATTAAATTCTGAAAATTGTAAGATGCATTTGTATTCAACCCCTCTGAGTCAATACTTTGTAAGACCATCTTTTGCTGCAATTACTACTGCAAGTCTTTTGGTATGTTTGTACCAGCTTTTCCCATCTAGAATCTGAAATTTTGCCCATTCTGCTTTGCAAACTAGCATTAGTTCAGTGAGACTGGATGTTGTGCATCTGTGAACAACAATTTTCTATGGGATTTAGGTATTAACTTTAACTAGGACATTCAAATAAATGACAATGCTTTGATTTAAATCATTATTTTGTTGCTTTCTCAGTATGTCTAAAGTCGTTGACCTGCTGGAGGGTGAACCTACACCCCAATCTCAAGTCTTTTGCATCCTGTAACAGTTTTTCCTCCAAAATTTCCCTGTATTTAGCTCCATTCATTTTCCTATCAATTCTGACCAGCTTCCATGTCCCAGCTGAATAAAAACATACCCAAAGCATGGTGCTTTTACTACCATGTTTGATGGTAGGGATGATGTCTTCAAGGTGATATGCAATATTAGTTTTCCACCACTCAAAGAATTTTGTGTTTAGCCCAAAAGTTCTACTTTGATCTAATCTGACCAGAACATCTTCTTTCACATGCCAGTCGTGTCCACTACATATCTTTTTGCAAACTGAAAACCTGACTTTGTATGGTTTGCTTTCAAAAATGGCTTTCTTCTCTTCACCCTTCCATAAAGCCCATTGGAGGAGTACACGACTAAAAGTTGTCCTGTGGACAGATTCTCCCACCTGAGCTCTGGATCTCTGCTACTCTTCCAGAATGACCATGCGCCTCTTGGCTACTTCACTAAGTAATACTTTTTTTTCTTGAGATGTGAGTGTAGGTAGACAGCATGTCTTGTTAGGTGTGCAAATGTGCCGTACTCCTATTTATGTATGATGAATTGAACAGTGCTCTATGACATTTTAAAAACTTGGGCTATTTTTTTACAACATCATTGTAACATTCTCCACAACTTTATTTCTGATCTGACTGTTATGTTTCTTAGTTTTCATTATGCTGCTTGGATTCAAGTTGGTAATTATGTGACGTCTGGAGGCATTTGGTCACTCAGAATTTAATTTAGGGTTATCAAACTACAGCGGGTCGAATACAAATGTACGAGACAATTTGTGGATTTAAATTTTTAAATAATTAGAAAAACATGTATTATTTCTTTTACACTTCACAAATACTTACGTCATTTATCATTTATTTTACACTTCACAAATACTTACTACTTTGTGTTGCTATATCACAGAAATTTCCAATAAAATACATTTAAGTTGGTGAGTGTAACACAGAAAAAATTGAAAAATGTTCACAGGGTATGAATACTTTTTGAAGGCACTGAATATATTTAAATTAAAGCAGTGATATGTTGGTGCTATTAGCATTATAATATTTAACACATTAATTGTAGACATTATGTAGAGATTATGCAAACTGTCTTCTTTTCTAACTATGCACAGCTGGAGATTTTTTTATCTAACACATAACTCAGCAGAAAGAGACATAGTTCCTTAGCTCATTAATTGAGTAGGAAATTAAAAGAACAGTTAAAGTCACTATATATGTTAATAAGCAACTGACCTCTCTTATTGAGATCGTTCTGAATAATGAAAGGATAAAATATATTTGAAAGAAACTTTGCAGTTAATTTAAATCTAGAATTATAAATGTAAATGCAATGCCCACATTTACATCACCTATAAAACTCTTTAAATATGATTATTTCTGCAAAAACTGTATCATTGCTTATCTAAAAACAATATTTATTTTTTGTTGGAGTTTCCTATTAGGACAATTTTTATATTTTGAGGATTACAAAAAAATAATTTTTAAATCTTCAGACATAAATTTTTCAGTATAGAAGGAATTATAAATTCATCCCCTAAGTTTACCCTCTGATAAATATACCCCTAAATGTGCACCTAACAGATCTTTGTCAATGCAACTGCAAAACTCACTTTCTGACAAATAGGTACTTTATATCATAAATAATTAGAGTAATACACCCATATGAATTATCATTAACAACAACAATATTGCACATAAATAAAAAATGTCATATATGTTAAGTATATACAGTACATAAAGACATCAGTGAACAAAGATTCCTTGTCTGGTAATACAATTATGACATATAATAGGCAGGGTTAGAGAACATAATCCATTGTCAGTATAACAATAATGAATAAGTACAACTTAAGGAATTCTAAATAGATATGTGGAAAAATATTAATTTACGGTTTATACAACAGCATAACAGAACATAACATGTTATGGAGCTGTAACCATCTGCACATGTTATACTTAAAGATGATTAAATATTTAAAACTTAACATTCACTAGCCTTGCAAAGTTTTAAAAAAATGCATCACAAAGAATTAATTTGTCACAAATCACAATTGCTGCAAAACCTTTAATTGCCCCGAAAAGATGTGTAACAATATTAGGTCTCCTAGGACTGTATTGAACTATAATTGAGCTTTTTAACAAAAATACAGCTTTAAAAACTTTAAAATGAGCTCAACATATCTGGATATAGGAAAAATGTTGAAACCAGTGGTAATCAACCACCTGCTTCACAACACACTACAGTATCAGACATTTTTTAACTTTTTAAATTGTAAAACTATTCTTTAGGCCCCATTCACACGTCTTGATATTTCAGGCACTGAAAAGACCAGTATCGGAACTATCCATGTTCGTGTGTCCATGTGTTACACACATGTGACATATGTGTGATATCAGACATGCACCGGTGCCTGGGAAAATATGTTACTAGGCGCCGGGTGCTGACTGCATCTCTCATCATGGTTGCCTGGATTCCAGAGATCAATGTGACCAGGCGACAATGATGGGCGTTGTATTCAGTACCAGCCGAGTATATCGTATGTAAAATATAGAATTTCAAAAAAAGATGGCCTTACTCTTCCTACTTGTTCTTGTGCAGTGGCAAGTGGGGTAATAGGGTTGGGGTTGATGTCAGCTGTTTTATGGCCACTGAAGAAAAAGTAAACCAGGCACTCAACTTAGATTGTATGCAGTAGTGATTTCTTTTATTATGGCCTTAAACAGTAGGGGTTTTCAGCAAAACATTTCGGTCTGTATAAGACCTTCATCAGTTGCTGTATATATGAGGAAAATAGTAGTAACATGCAAAAGAAACAAAATATAAACAAAGTATAAACAATATATATTCATGCCAAACTTAAGGGTATGACACACTAAACAATATCGCTAACGGGATCGCTAAAAAACGTCACTATTTAGCGATCCCGTTAGCGATATTGTTCAGTGCGGCAGCTTCCAGCGACGAGCTTCCTGCTGTGATCTCGCTCGTCGCTGGAATCGTTCCGAACCCTATTTTCTCGTCGGCGCTCCCGCTGGGTAAGTATCTTATCGCTGTGGGCACCTTTTCTTAGCGATTTAGCGGTACTTTTGTACCGCTAAAGTCGTTAAGAAGATCGCTAACGGCGATAGCGTCGTTAACTATATCGCTAAATGTGGCCGCATTTAGCGATATAGAAACAATCCCGCTAGCGATCGCATTAGTATGCGTCGTTATCGTGATCGCTAGCGGGATTGTTTAGTGTGGCAGTACCTTTAGGGACCAACTTGTAGGTGCCGATATTGGCACCGCATGACATAATAAACAATCTTATCTTTCCCACCCAAGAACTGGAACATTTCCCTGTCTCCACTGTGCCCAATGTGGCAATGTGCAAAAGGGTACCATCTTCCACCTCACCAGAACTGGAAAAAGCTTCCCTATTAAGGGACACTACACTTGTGAATCCTCATTCGTTGTGTACCTTATCAAATGTCCATGCGGACTATTGTACATTGGGGAAACTACACAATCTGTCAGAGACAGAATCTCTAAACACAAGTCAACCATATGCTGCAATAATCTTCTTCTCCCCATCCCTCATCATTTTCTATCACAGGGACACACAATATCACAATTACGATTTCAAGTAATAGAAACAGTGCCTCCACTCAGAAGGGGCGGTGATAGGATTCAACATCTTAAGAGATGTGAATCCTATTGGATCCACACTCCAGAGACTCTGGCCCCCAAAGGACTCAATAGGGATTATGACCTATTGGCATTTATATTAATATTCACTGTCATCTTTATGAATATGTACTGTCACATGCATTGATTGTATGTTTTCTCTTTTCCAGAGCCGTCTCTATTGAAATGTGCATTTCATAAATTTCTTCAATTACTCTTAGCACCTTGTAGATTGTGACACCTCCAACTCTATGTTTTGGTCACGAATCGTTTTTCATTTAGCATGATAATATAGTTGTCACCCATTCACGATCCATAATAAGATCTAATTCTATGTAAAGAAGTGTAACAGAGACTCCACTCCTTTTGGAACGCATCTCCTCCCTCATTATGACATCACTTCCGGTTTCGCTTAGATCGCGTGCCCGGCACGCCCAGTTCTGACATCACTGCCACTTGCCTCCTCTCCACTTAACGGAGGAAAAACAGCACACTGCGACATGACTAGCGGTGGATACCGCGTCGCACCTCTCTTCCTTTGGTAAGTGCACCAAGCGCTTTAACCGATAAATTCACCACTGTTCTACCTCAGTATTGGGCCAAACGTTTATACCAGGTTATGATAACCGGTTTTATTAATATACAG
>JARQOD010000001.1:593443590-593577384 GCA_033576555.1 Oophaga sylvatica | reverse complement strand
GAAAGGATAAAGGAACCCTGTGGGAGCCGCGGCGTAAGGGTGCAGTACGGAGCTTTAAATTGAAAGGTGGTTGGGGCTTCATCCAGGAGCCTGGACTTTATTTAGAAGTTTTTGTGAACCGGCGGGACGTGGAGGCTCACCTCCCAGAAGGACACCCGGGAGGGACCTGTTGCCAGGAGACTTGGTGACTTACACCCGACACTGGGGTTACAATGGATGGTACGCCCTAAATGTTACCAGGTGCGACCCCTACTCCCCAGAGTGTCAGGAACCTGTGAGACCCTCGGAGCCTTCAGCCTCCCACATCCAGTCCTCTGCAAAAGTGCCCACCCCACGCCGTAAATCTCCCAAGCCTCCCTCAGTGGTCTCCTCAGCAGCCCAGCTATGGACATGATAAGTATAGCTGGCCCGTACCCGGCTCCTGTTAGGCCCCCTGGGGTTCGTTCAGTCCGGGACATAGGGTTCCAGACCCGGAGGGAGATGAAAGAGGTGGCCACACAGACCCAGATAGCGGGTCACGACTTGACTGTACAGGCCACACAACGTCATCAGGTCCTGGTGGTCCTTGGTGCCTCGGATGTTTGGCAAGCATCAGAAGAGTACCAGGTGGTACCTGGAACACCCCTGCCAAAGAATTATAAATAACCCGGACAGGGTCCCTGTATGTAAATAGTTAAATTGTTTATGTACCCGGACGGGTGAATGTTCATAAAAAGTTTTTTAATTTTATAAAAAAAAACAAAACACAGTTTTCATTACTTTTATTACAGTCTCATCCTGCGACGCCATCGATCTCCTGTAAAAAAATGAAAAAAAAAAAAAAAGTATACCACCTGACCGACGCAGTCCATAGTAACGAGTGTCCCACGACGATCCAGCTCTGCTACATCAGAATGACAGGCAGAGCCTGTCATCCTGGCGCAGCACAGCTGATTACCTGCTTCCCCGGCGGTGACGTCATCGGACTGGTTTACGGCCGGGATTACCCTGCAGTCACTGCAGTTATCGCGAAAAACTGCATGTGACCGCCAGTGAGAAGATAATGGCGGCCATCAAGCAGTCCAGGACGTGACCGCCGGAGATCTTCTGCCAGGTAAGTGCCGCTGACTCCTGACAGACCCGACCGACGGACACTCACAGTGACAGTGACAAATCCGATTCCGGTATTCGATAAGACGAAAATATCGAAACAAATTATCAAAAGGCCGATAGAGCTAATATCGGCCGATAACCGATATTTGCAGTATCGTATCGCTCAACACTATATGGGACCAATTATGTATGTAGCAATATATGGGGCTCATTATTCTGTATGGCGCACTATGTGGTGCCCATAATACTGTATGGAGGAATATACTGTACGGTTTTTGAGCTATTGTAGAATTTAAAATAGATATCAGTCAGGTAATATAAGAAGTGAAGTATTTGTCATTGTACTATACCTATATTTCTGTGCCATATTGGAGCATCATGAATTGTGGTATGTGTTAAAGGGGCCCACTGACACTCTTTCGCCCGGGGCACACGAAAACCTGGAGCCAGCCCTACCCCTCCACAACTTTAGCCAAATAACCCCCAGTTTTGAATGCGTAACTATTATTATAAAGTAAATTAAGGTTGCCAAGCTTAAGTAATAAGAATTGACGTCGTTGGCTTTGAAATGGGCACTGTAGGTGTGTTTACTGTCCTCCACTCCCTGCCGACTTTGCTTCCCCATTGACTTGCATTCTGTTTCGTGTTTCAGTCAGACCTCCGACTTTTCCCGATAGTCGGCCGATTTCGTTCGACTCGACTTTTGAGAACGTCAGGTTTCATGAAACCCGACTCAACCCTAAAAACGGCAAAGTCGCTCATCTCTACTTGTGACTGTTACCTCTGACTTCTGGTCAGGCAGAAGTTGTGGTCACAAGATGACAGTGCTGGATCGAAATAGCGCACAGAAGAGCTTAAGATAGCATTTGGTGAGAATAATATTAGGTGCATAGATCTTATGTTGGTAGCACAACTCAGAAATCTTTTAATGGTTGTTTTATACTTGGGCCTGCGACAAGGACAAGGGGGCATATTCTACATCAAAAGGAAAGAAGATTTCATCACAATCACAAACACAGATTCTCTACTGTAAGAGCAGTGAAACAATGGAACTCTCTGCCACATGATGCCACTACAGAATGGTTGATTAAGTACTAAAATGAAAGAAGTGTCTGGATGCTTTTCTTGATAAATATAATACTACAGGTTATGGGCACTAGATTTTGTTGGGACATTGATTTAGAGAACAAGTATGATTGGCGTATGCAATCCAGAAGGAATTTTTCCCCTAATATGGAACTATTAATGTCTACTCCATGAGATTTTTGTCTTCCTCTGTATCAATATATTAGGCTATAGGCAGGACCAGTTTTAGGGACAGGCAAACTAAGCATTTGCTTAGGGCCCCAACTCACCCATGGACCCCAGCCAGTGGCATACTAATAATAGCGGCACACCATGCAGCCGCTATGGCCCTACCCCCAAATTGTACATTTAACTGTAGCAGCTTCATAGATGCTGATACAGTTGAAAGCTATGACGGAAGAGAGAGCATCAGCTGATACACCCTCTTCCATCATTCTCCCTCTGCATCTGATGCAGTGGGTGCGATGACGTAACTCCATCGTGCGCCACGCTGCTGAGGACTCACTGCAGACACAGAGCTGCGGGAGAATGGGGAGAGAAGAGTATTGTTTTTACTTATTTTTTTAAATCTGTGATTACATTGTGGTTGCCATAATATTGGAGGACTATGAGGCTACATTATATTATATGGGGGCTGCATTATACTATACAGGGAGCTGCATTGTACTCTATGTGGCTGCATTCTATTCTTTGAGGGCTGCATTATATGTTATGTGTCTGCATTATATAATACGCACTATATGGAAGCTGCATTAAACTCTATGAGGCTGTATTATACTATATGAGGCTTCATTATACTCTATGGTGCTGCATTGGACTGTAATGGGCTGCATTATACTACATGGGGCTGCATTATACCACATGGGGACTGCATTATACTATATGATGATGCATTATATTCTATGAGGCTGCAATATATTCTATGTACTCTATGAGGCTGCATTATATTCTATGGGACTGCATTATACTACATGGGGGCTGCATTATACTCATTGAGAATGCATTCTATTATATGAGAGTTGCATTATAGAGTATGTTGGCTGCATTATACACTATGGGGCTGTATTGTACTCCGTGGGGCCGCATTCTACTTTCTAAGGCAACATTGTACTCTGTTGTGGACAATGGGGGTGCATTATACCATATGCACTATATGGGGTTCCATTATACTATATGGGGGCTGCATTATTCTGTATGGAGGACTGACTGCAGGGAATGCATTTTACTGTATGGAGGACCATTGGTTATGCATTATACTATATGGAGGACTATGCAGAATGTATTATACTATAGGAAGGACTATGGGGTGCATTCTACTATAGGGAGTGCATTGTACTATATGGAGGACTAAGGGGGTGCATTATACAATAAGGAGTACTATGGAAGCATTTTACTGTATGGACAACTAAGGCTAGTGCATTATACTATATGGACAACAATGGGGCATACATTATACTATATGAAGGACTATGGGGAGTGAATTTAACTATATGAGGACTATGGGGAGTGTATTATACTATATGGGGACAATATATAGAGACGCCGAGAAACAAAAGCAGTCAAAGGTCAAAAGTAGAAAAAATAGAAAAAACTTTATTGATGTAATAGGATAAAAGTATTACACAACAGGTGAACCCTGCATGTGCCACAACACACAATAAAAATACAGCAAGGGAAACCATGTGTGGTAACGTAGATATAATAATGCCTCTTATTCCATATGTAATTAATATTTCACATAGCTGAAATGCATAGGTAAGTATATAGAGGTAAATAAAGCATGGTGATGTCATACATACCACTAAAGTCACCAATGTGAGACCACACAGGTTACCCTGTCTCACATTGGTGACTTTAGTGGTATGTATGACATCACCATGCTTTATTTACCTCTATATACTTACCTATGCATTTCAGCTATGTGAAATATTAATTACATATGGAATAAGAGGCATTATTATATCTACGTTACCACACATGGTTTCCCTTGCTGTATTTTTATTGTGTGTTGTGGCACATGCAGGGTTCACCTGTTGTGTAATACTTTTATCCTATTACATCAATAAAGTTTTTTCTATTTTTTCTACTTTTGACCTTTGACTGCTTTTGTTTCTCGGCGTCTCTATATATTGTATATGCAGTTGGTCTGCTACAGTCTGGCAACTCTTCAGTTTGCTACTTTGTGACACTATGTTATTATATCTCCTATGATGATATGTTACTTTCAGTAAACTGATATGTTGATCTATGGTGTTATATGGGGACAATGAGGAGTGTATTATACTATATGGAGGACTATTGTACCTTATACTATATGGAGGACTATAGGGTGTGCATTATACTGTATAGAGGACTATGTGGTGCATTATACTATCTGGAGGACTATTTGGTGCATTATACTAAAGGAGTAAAATGCTGGCCATTCATTTAGTGAAATGATTGTTTATGCCATTAGAAAAATAATTTTTCTCAGCAGCAAATCGCCCCTTGAAAATTGCAGATATGCTGCTAATAACATTAGACTGTATGGGAACAGATTGATAAAGTAGTAATGTGCCCATCATTATTCCTCAGTAGAGTTGAGCGATACTTTCCGATATCCTAAAGTATCGGAATCGGAATGGTATCGCTGATATCACTAAAATATCGGCGATACCCGATACCGATACCGGAAGTCCCATGTAAGTCTATGGGAACAAAATATCGCAACTAAAAAAACCCCATTCTTTCCTTGTAAACACTAAATATACACACATAGAATACATATATATATATATACATGTCATTGTGACATATATATATACATATATGTATAGTTTATACACTTCTACATAGTAAAATATCCTCTCTGATTCAATTGCCGGGTAAAGCCGGCTTCAGTGAAAAGACAGAAGCACCCGACATGAAATGACACTTGGTGTACATAGGGTTAACCATGTCTTTTCATGTCGTTTGCTATCTGATTTGCACAAACAATTAAATCAGTCTATGTGTGCAAAATTTCACACTGTAGGGGTTAATTAAAGGTGTAAATTCGTAAAAAAAACGGACTTTTTTGCTACGAATTTACACCTTTAATTAACCCCTACAGGTGTGAAATTTTGCACACATAGACTGATTTAATTGTTTGTGCAAATTAGATAGCAAAGGACATGAAAAGACATGGTTAACCCTATGTACACCAAGTGTCATTTCATGTCGGGTTCTGCATTTTCACAAAAGCCGGCAATTGAATTAGCGGCTATTATACTATGTAGAAGTGTATGAACTACAAATATAAATATATATATATATGTGTCACAAATTCAATGACATGTATATATATATATGAGGTGTAAAATTGCTGAAAAAAAATGCGTGGGCTCCCGCCCTATTTTCGCAACCAGACAGACAAAGCCAGTGAGTGGGGCAGATAATAATAGCCCAGAGAGGGACCATTATTTTTGCCCCCCCGGCTACTAACATCTGCCCCCAGACACCCAGGAAAGACAAATCTATAATTAGATTCGCCCTTTCTGGCACTTTGCCCGTCTATTCACATTGCCCTGTAGCGGTGGCGAATGGGTTAATATGGGGTTAAAGCCACCTTGCTATTGAAAGGTGACCTTAAGCCAGGTTAATAATTGAGAGCTGTCAATTAGACAACTATCAATTATTAATCCTATTGCATGAAATAAAAATAAAACACACACACTTTAATTAAAAATCATTTTAATGAAATAAAGACACATGTTTTTGACCATATTTTATTTTACTGCAAAAACCATTTCCTGTAATAAAAATAAAATAAAAAAGCAAAATTATTCTTACCTATCCCATGCACAGTCAGGTCCCACGGTGTAATCCTTCAGAAAGGGTTAATGTTTACTGCAGGGACCGCAGCTAATGCTGCAGCCTCACAGTAAACCCCAAATGAATGAGTTCCTCTCCTGCCTGACAGGAGAGTAAAGGCTGGGTGTCACATAACGATACACCAGCGATCCCGACAACGATATGCACTTGTCAGGATCGCTGGTGTATCGCTACATGATCGCTGCTGAGCTGCCAAACAGGCAGCTCAGGCAGCGATCTGGGACAGCGACACTGCGGGTAACATCGCTTAAGGGCCCGTCTCACATAGCGATATCGCTACCGAGATCACTGCTGAGTCACAAGTTTTGTGACGCAGCAGCGAGCTCACCAGCGATATCGCTGTGTGTGACATTCAGCGACGATCAGCCCCCCTGCCGGGTATCGCTGATCGTCGCAGAAATGTCAGGACCTTTTTTTGATCGCTGGTTTCCCTCTGACAGGCACGCATCGCTGCGTGTGACAGGCGGGAGACCAGCGATCCGCTGGTAACCAAGGTACACAGCGGGTTTCCAGGCACCGCGCAGCGCTTGGAAACCCGCTGTGTACCTTGGATACCAGCTCCCTGCATCAGGGCGCTGGTATCCAAGGTACACAGTGGGTTTCTAGGCACAGCCCCGCGCCTGGAAACCCGCTGTGTACCTTGGTTACCAGCGGATCGCTGGTCTCCCGCCTGTCACACGCAGCGATGCGTGCCTGTCAGCGGGAAACCAGCGATCAAAAAAAGGTCCTGACATTTCAGCGACGATCAGCGATACCCGGCAGGGGGGCTGATCGTCGCTGAATGTCACACACAGCGATATCGCTGGTGAGCTCGCTGCTGCGTCACAAAACTAGTGACTCAGCAGCGATCTCGGTAGCGATATCGCTATGTGAGACGGGCCCTTAAGTGGAAAGCTTAATTGATTGCTTTCCACTTTCACTTCAGGTCAGCCAGGGACACAATCAGTGACGTCAGAGGGAACTGATTAACAAAAATAGGGGTTCCCTTCGAAAAAAAAAATGGCGTGGGGTCCCCCCTATTTTTGTTAACCAGCCAGATGAAGCAGACCGCTGAGGCCTGGATTTTCAGGCTGTTAAGGAGCCAAGATCCATGGACCTTGCCAGCCTGATAATACCAGGCCACAGCAGTCTGCATATCTTGGCTGATTAACAAAAATAGGGGATCCCCTCGAAAAAAATTGGCGTGGGGTCCCCCCTATTTTTGTTAACCAGCCAGATGAAGCAGACCGCTGAGGCCTGGATTTTCAGGCTGTTAAGGAGCCAAGATCCATGGACCTTGCCAGCCTGATAATACCAGGCCACAGCAGTCTGCATATCTTGGCTGATTAACAAAAATAGGGGATCCCCTCGAAAAAAATTGGCATGGGGTCCCCCCTATTTTTGTTAACCAGCCAGATGAAGCAGACCGCTGAGGCCTGGTTTTTCAGGCTGGTAAGGATCCAATATCCATGGACCTTGCAAGCCTGATAATACCAGGCCACAGCAGTCTGCATATCTTGGCTGATTAACAAAAATAGGGGATCCCCTTGAAAAAAAAACGGCGTGGGGATCCCCCCTATTTTTGTTAACCAGCCAAGTAAAATGCAGACTGCTGCGGCCTGGTATTAAAAGACTGTCAAGGCCCATGGATTTTGGCCCTCAACAGCCTGATAATACCAGGCTACAGCAGCCCCACATTTGGCGCATCAAAAGATGTGCCAATTGTGGCACTTTACCCGGCTCTTCCCACTTGCCCTGTAGCAGTGGCAAGTGGGGTAATAAGGGGTTAATGTCACCGTTGATTGCACGGTGACAATAAGCCCGGTTAATAATGGAGAGGCGTCAATAAGACACCGATCCATTATTAATCCCAAAGTTATTAAATGCATAAAAAAAAGACAAAGCAAGAAAAAAGTATTTTAATGAAATAAAAGAGACAACACAGTTTTCATTTATTTTATTGTACTCTCATTCCTGCGACGCCATCGATCTCCTGTAAAAAAAGAAAAAAAAAACCAACAGTATACCACCTGTCCGACGCAGTCCATAACGACAGTCCCACGACGATCCAACTCTGCTACATCGCAATGACAGGCAGAGCCTGTCATCGCGACGCAGCACAGCTGATTACCTGCTTCCCCGGCGGTGACGTCATCGGACTGACTGCTTTACGGCCGGGATTACCCAGCAGTCACTGCAGTTATCGCGAGAAACTGCATGTGACCGCCGGGGAAAGAAGATTGCGGCCATGAAGCAGTCCAGCCCGTGACCGCCGGAGATCTTCTGCCAGGTAAGTGCCGCTGACTCCTGACAGACCCGACCGACGGACACTGACAGTGACAGTGACAATCCCGATTCCGGTATCCGATAAGACGAAAATATCGGAACTCGGAATCGGAATTCCGATACAGCCAATATCGGCCGATACCCGATATTTGCAGTATCGGAATGCTCAACCCTATTCCTCAGTCGTTGTACAGAGGCTGGGAAACAAAGGTTGAACAACTTCAATATTGTCAATCATGCTTGTTTTTGTGTTTTGTTCTTGCTCAACTCAGTACATGTAAATACAACCAAAATGTTTCTATGTGAGCATTTCAAACTTTAAAGTTTTGCCCAGGGCGCCACTTTATCTAAAACTGGCCCTGTCTATAGGTTGAACTTGATTGACTTAAGTCTACCTTCAACCTTAAAACTATGAAATTATGAATCATTAGTGCTGCATTAAACTAATGGAAATACTTCATCATGAGAAATTTATCTCAGTGTGAGCGCTGAAGGAAGGAAGGTGACTGGAGTTCATCAGCTATGAACTCCAGTACCCTCGATGACTACAGTGCTCAGCACTGAAGCTGTGTTCTCATGCACAATTCAGTGTCTCCTGGATGCTGGGTTAAGCGATTTCATTTTATGTCAACCCTCAGCAATTCATCCAGATGTAGCTGAGTTGGGCCCGTCATGAGACATATGGATTTTGAGCAGACAGGTGAAGATTTCTTTGATTTTTTTTACTTTTCTTTGGATATTAATAAATAGGTAAAAGAGGGACAGGGAGTTTTTTGTTTAAATAAAGGACTTTGCTCAGATTATGTGTATTTTTACTTAAACTGACAACTTTATTAATGGGGGCATCTTATAGATGCCTCTCCATTACTAACCCCTGGGCTTAATGTAAGCTGACATAACAAAGCTGACATCAACCCAATACAATTATCCCACTTGCCACTACACCAGGACAAGTGGGTAGAGCAAAGGCTAACTGCCAGAATTGGGCATCTAATGGATGTGCCATTTCTGGGGCAGCTGAGGGCTGATGTGTGGGAAGGACCCAATATCCATGGCCAATCCCTAGGCTATTAATATCAACTTGCAGTTGTCTGCCTAGCTTTTGCTGGTTATTAAAAACAGGGTGCACCACACATCATTTTTGGTGATATCTCCAGTAGTGATGAGGAGGTATCGGGGTCATTGCAGGCTGTAAGCTTTCCTGCAGAGGTGGGTTTTCAGGTTCCATCTGAAGGATCCGAATGTGGCTGATAGTCTGACGTGTTGGGGCAAAGAATTCCAGAGGATGGGTGATATATGGGAGAAGTCTTGGAGGCAGTTGGGTGAGGAGCGAATAAGTGTGGAGGAGAGAAGGATTACGTGAGCAAAAGTATTGGGAGATTAGTTAAGAGACATATGGAGGCGACAGGTTATGGATGGCCTTGTAGGTCAGTATTAGTAATTTGAACTGGATACGCTGAGGCAATGGGGGCCAGTGAAGAGATTTTCAGAGGGGAGAAGAGGAGGAGTAGCAAGGAGAGAGATGAATTAGTCGGGCAGCAGAGTCAAGGATGGACTGGAGAAGTGCGAGGGTGTTATCAGGGAGGCCACAGAAAAGGATGTTGCAGTAGTCCAGGCGGGAGATGATGAGGGCATGCTCATTTTAGTAGATTGAGGGTTGAGGAAAGGATGGATTCTGGAAATATTTTTGAGCTGGAGGTGACAGGAGTTAGAAAGAGCTTGGATGTGTGGTTTGAAGGACTGGGCAGAGTCAAGGGTAACTCCGAGGCAGCAGACTTCCGGTACGGGGGAAAGCGTGATACCATTAATTTGAGATAAGTAAGGTAAGGAAGATCTGTGAGATGGGGGAACGATGATGAGTTCATATTTATCCACATTGAGTTTGAGGAAGCGAGAGAAGAAGGAGGATATGGCTGATAGACACTGCAGGATTCTGGACAGCAGAGAGGTGACGTCTGGGCTAGAGAGGTAGATCTGATTGTCATCAGCATAAAGGTGGTACTGGAATCCATGGGATTTTATGAGTTGCCAAAGGCCAAGTGTATAGATTGAGAAGTGTAGGTGTCCTAGAACAAAAACTACTTTATATATGCAGATGTGAGCGTACCCTTAATTTGCAGATACAAGGGTATTATGTAGATGAATAACATTAGAAAGGTGCCCTGTACCACTGTGCCCCTGTACTGAAAGTGAGTATCTCAGGAGAATATGAAATGTATTCCACCCGGGACCTGCCAGCTTGAACACAGTGAGTAATGGCTGTAAGCATGCCCCCCGGGACTTTGATTGACAGACAGCTCTAAACTAATACAGGAAAGAGCTGGCTGTCAGTCAAAGTCTCATGGCATGCTTACAGATACTGCTCACAGTGTAGTAGAAAACATACTGCTTCTATGACTAAAAGCCAGCGGTTCTCAAGAGACATAAAGATAATTTTCTTCAGGTAAACACACTTATGGTATGGCAGCCGGGCACCTTTATAATGACATAAACATACAGATTAACATGATGTCTGCAAGTTAATATCGCTACCCAATGTGACAAATTCCCTGGAGATTTACACTTATAATAAATCTTTATGCAATACTTTACCTTGACATAATGCAGAAGAAATGTTATCAGTGTTCATCAGTAATGAAGAATTAACTCATTATAATATTAAAGCTAAATATTTATTTATTTTGCATTCTCATGGGTCTTTTCTAATAATCTTCAGTCAGGTCCTCATTGTAAATTTCCATCAGTCATGTCATAGACTATCATTCTATCCACTTAATGGCTAGGAAACAACTTTCCTATTAATTTATGAGCAAAGTCTTTGTGGTTCGGAAAGTAAATAAATTAGAAAATCTTTAATAAAGATGTATCTATTTCATTTAATAATGACATGGCATACATAATGATAAAACATGTTTTTCATCATATTATTTTTACTCATATGCATTTACAATGTAAACTGAGAACAACATCTCTCTGGTCTTTATTCATAGTGGGATTGTCCCAAGAGACACCAGCCATTTATTATGATATTTATCATACGTAGTAAATGGGTTCAGTAAGTGCTGGCCATTTAATAAATAACTTATCATGTAATGCGTTATATAGGCTGGATATAAAGGCAAAGCTTTAAGATTGCCTCTTCAATCTGGCTCATAAAACAAATTTTAAGGGTAATCTTCATAAGACAAAACCCTTAAAAACATGTAATTTCTTTGCAGAATTAATTCATCATTTAAAAAAATGATTATTTTTGAACACGGAGAGTTAACTCACCACTCCAGTGCTTTTTTTAAAAAAAAAATTCAGAGCTGGAGTGGTGCCACTAATGTCAGTACAATGACCTAGTATTATACTTACCAGCCGCTGTCTTCAGCGCTTTCAAGTGCCATTTCGGTCCCATGTAACCATCTTTTGATCGCAACTACAGACTGACCGAAAGTCAGAGATAACGGTCACATTCTCTCAATATCTTGTTCTGGCTTTCATTGAGTTTTGACTTCCAGCTTGCCAAGGAAACACTGTAGCAATCCGACAGGTCACAGCCTGTAAAAAACTAAACAGAGAGGCGCCGATAAAAGAAGAAGATGACAACTAGTAGGTATAATACTAGGTGCAAGGAACTTAAATTAGTGGCACCTTGCAAGCGGTAAAATGAAAAAACAACAGCGCTGTAATGGTGCTTCATCTCCTTAACGACCGCCGATACGCCTTTTAACGGCAGTAGTTTAAGGGTACTTAAACCACAGCGTGCGCTGTGCAGAAAGTGTATAGCGCCCCCAGAGTCGGATTTTCTCCGGGGTCTCATTTTTTACCGACCCTGCTTTTGCGATCGCCGTTATTAACCCTATAACGGCGACTGCAAAAAAAGCAGCGATTCTCCGTTTAATTCCTCTCTCCTCTGATGTGATCGCACATCAGAGGAGAGAGAAATAGGGTCCCCGAGACCTCCGATCTGTCCCCTGTGCCTCCCGGTGTACCCCCCTGTCCTCCGATGTGTCCCGCAGCTGCCCGCATCTTCTCTGGCAAAGAAAATGGCGTGCGCCTGCGCAGTGAGAGTCGGATTTTCTCCAAGGTCTCAGCTACCAAGGGGAGCCAAGACCCCAGAGAACATAATTTGGGTCCCCCGCAGTCCCTCGCTTTTGTGATCGCCGTTATTAAGCATATAACGGCGATCGCAAAAGAAAATAAAAAGCCGCAAACCTCAATGTAATTTCTCTTCCCTCTGATGTTGGGAAAAAAGTGTCCCCGGGTCCCCCGATGTGCCCACCGTACCTGCCTCCCACAGCTCCGAGCCTCCCAGTGTCTTCTTCCTGTAAAAGAAAATGGCGGGCACATGCGCAGTGCGTCGGCCGAATCTGCCTGTCAGCAGATTCATTCATTCAGTGAAAGTACATTTTGATCACTGTGATAAACCTTATCACAGTGATCAAAATAACAAAAATAGTAAATAACCCCCCCCCTTTATCACCCCCTTAGTTAGGGAAATATAATAAAATAAAGAAATTGTATTTATTTTCATGTTTCCATTAGGGTTAGGGTTATAATAAGGGTTAGGGTTAGGATTAGGATTGGAATTACGGTTAGTGTTAGTGTTACAATTAGGGTTAGGGTTACAATGAGGGTTAGGTATACAATTAGGGTTAAGGTTACAATTAGGGTTGGAATTAGGGTTAGAATTAGGGTTAGGGTTAGGATTAGGGTTAGAGGTGTGTTGGGGTTAGGGGGCCCGTCTCACACAACGATCTCGCTAGCAAGATCGGTGCTGAGTCACTAGTTTTGTGACGCAGCACCGAGCTCACCAGCGATATCGCTGTGTGTGACATTCAGCGACGATCAGCCCCCCTGTCGGGTCTCCCGCTGACAGGCACGCATCGCTGCGTGTGACAGGCGGGAGACCAGCGATCCGCTGGTAACCAAAGTACACAGCGGGTTTACAGGCGCGGGGCTGTGCCTAGAAACCCACTGTGTACCTTGGATACCAGCGCCCTGATGCAGGGAGCTGGTATCCAAGGTACACAGCGGGTTTCCAGGCACCGCGCAGCGCTTGGAAACCCGCTGTGTACCTTGGATACCAGCTCCCTGCATCAGGGCGCTGGTATCCAAGGTACACTGCGGGTAACTAAGCAATGTTACCTGCAGTGTCCTTGTGCTGATCGCTGCCCTGAGCTGCCTGTTTGGCAGCTCAGCAGCGATAATATAGCGATACACCAGCGATCCTGACAAGTGCATATCTTTGTCGGGATCGCTGGTGTATCGCTATGTGAGACCCAGCCTTTAGGGATGGAACTAGAATTGAGGTTTTTCCACTATTTAGGCACATCAGGGGGTCTCCAAACATGACGTGGCATTCAAAAAGTCAAATGGTGCTCTCTCTCTTCCGAGCCCTGCTGTGTGCCCAAACAGTGGTTTACCCCAACATATGTGGTATATGCGTACTCAGGAAAAATTGCACAACAAGTTTTGGGGTCCAATTTCTCCTGTTACCCTTGGAAAAATAAAAAATAGTGTGCTAACAAATCATTTTTGAGGAAAAAAATATTTTTTTATTTTCACGGCTCTACGTTATAAACTTCTGTGAAACACTTGGAGGTTCAAAGTGCTCATAACACATCTAGATAAGTTCCTTAAGGGGTCTAGTTTCCAAAATGGGGTCACTTGTTGGGGGTTTCCACTGTTTACTCACATCAGAGGCTCTCCAAACTGACATGGCATCCAGCCAATTCTGTGTTGAAAAAGTCAAACAGCGCTCCTTCCCTTGCGACCTCTGCCGTGCGCCCAAAAAATGGTTTACCGCCACATATGGAGTATCGGTGTTTTCAGAAGAAATTGCGCAATAAACTTTATGGTTCATTTTTTCTTTTAACACTTGTGAAAATATAAAAAATTGGTTCTGAAATAAATGTTTTCCTTCCACATTGCTTCAGTTCCTGTGAAGCACGTAAAGGATAAATAAACTTCTTGAATGTAGTTTTGAGCACCTTGAGGGGTGCAGTTTTTAGAATGGTGTCACTATTGGGTATTTTTTATCATATAGACCCCTCAAAGTGACTTTAAATGTGATGTGGTCCCTAAAAACAATGGTGCTGCAAAAATGAGAAATCGCTGGTCAACTTTTAACCCTTATAACTTCGTAACAAAAAAAAATTTTGTTCCCAAAATTGTGCTGATGTAATGTAGACATGTGGGAAATGTTATTTATTAAGAAATTTGTGTGACATATCTCTCTGATTTAAGAGCATACAAATTTAAAGTTTGAAAATTACTAAATTTTCAAAATTTTCGCCATATTTCCGTTTTTTCATAAATAAACGCAAGTCATATAAAAAAACAATTACCACTAATGTGAAGTACAATATGTCACAAAAAAACATTCTCAGAATCAGCAGGATCCGTTAAAACGTTCCAGAGTTATAACCTCATAAATTGACAGTGGTCAGAATTGTAAAAATTGGCCCGGTCATTTAGCTGCTAATTGGCTCTGTCACTAAGGGGTTAAAACTCCAGTACAGAAACTATAGAGATCAAAAAAAGCAACAACACTATTTTTTATGTGGTAATGTATTCCACACAACATAATTTGAATGTAACTACCATATATCTATATCATCTTTTTATTCATAAGTTATATTAATATTCTTATCAGCATCCTCTGTTCTTCTGTAAAGGTTTATCTTGAATCTGATTACATTATAGAGTAAACAATAACATCTTTATGTTGATTGTAGTTGTATATTGTACTTCATAGAGAACTTTCATGCATAACAATCTAATGAGCATGCACCGAATAACCTCTAAAAGCTGCTGGTGTCATTGTGGCTTGAGACTTAATTTATTAGATGTGATTATGCTTGGGAAGGCATAAAAGTGAAGTAATTCTGAAATAAATGCTACTGAGATATTAAAGCATTTTCTATCAACATACATCTGCTGAACAAAGCATTAATGCAAACTGGTGTTATAATTGCCTTAAGAAAAAAGCAAAACAGAAAAATGAAGTGTAAAACATGACTATATAATACGGCCCAGTATTGCTGAGTTGTTAGCAGGAACTTACACACTAATACACTAGCAGAAATATGAAATTTTGATGTTTTAAGGAAGGGTATTTATTTATTTGCTTGTGCTCATTTATTACAACAAAGTGTTAGAATTGATGTCAAAGCATTGACTTTATCTTTTCTCTTTTTTCGTCTCATTTATTATTTCTATTGAGCCTGGGATAGCACAGGAAGATATACAGGTGCATCTCACAAAATTAGAGTACACAGTGATACTGCTGTTATCTTATCCTAAAAGCTTGTCGGCAGAAGGAAGCATGAAATGCTGTAAAATTTCCTGGTAGATGGCTGCGCTAAGTTTGGTCTTGAAAAAAAACACAGTGGAACTTTACCAGCAGAAGACATGGCTCCCCAAACCATCACACTAGACCTTGGAAATCAAGGTCCCAGAGTCTGGAGAAATAGTGGAGACACAGACAATCCAAGCTGTTGAGGTCTAGTGTGAAGTTTCCACAGTCAGTGATGGTTTGGTGAGCCACATCATCTACTGCTGAAGGTCCAGTGTGTTTTATCAAGACCAAAGTCAGCGCAGCAGTCTACCAGGAAATTTTAGAGCACTTCATGCTTTTCTCTGCTGACAAGCTTTTTGGAGATGGAAACTTAATTCGTTAGCAGGACTTGGCACCTGTCCACACTGCAAAATGTACCAATAACCTGGTTTTAAAACTACATTATCACTGTGCATGATTGGCCAGCAAACTGCCTGACCGTGTCAAGGTATTGTCAAGAGGAAGATGAGAGACATCAGACCCAACAATGCAGACGAGCTGAAAGCTGCTATCAAAGTAACCTGGGATTCCATAACACCTCAGCAGTGCAACAGGTTGATCATCTCCATGCTACGCTGCATGGATGCAGTAATTGATGCCAAAGGAACCCCGATCAAGTATTGAGTGTATTTACTGAATATGCATTTCAGTAAGCCAACATTTTGGATTTTAAAATCATTTTGTCAAGCTACTGTTTTAAAGTATTCTAATTTACTGAGAAAATTACTTTTGGGTTTTTATTGGCTGTAAGCCATAATCATCAACATTCACAGAAATAAACACTTGAAATAGATCACTCTGTTTGTATTGACTCTATATAATTTATGAGTTTCACTTTTTGTATTGAAGAACTGAAATAAGTTAACATATTGATGATATTCTAATTTTGTGAGATGCGCCTATAGAATTCCCAAGATCACAATACAGTCATGGCCAAAAGTTTTGAGAATGACACAAATATTATATTTTCACATGATCTGCTGCCCTCTGGTTTTTATGTGTGTTTGACAGATGTTTTTATCACAGACAGAAATATAATAATTGCAAACATATGAGTAACAAAAGCTTATATTGACATTTAGAATGAGTTAATGCAGCAAGTCAATATTTGCAGTGTTGACCCTTCTTCTTCAGGACCTCTGCAATTCTCCCTGGCATGCTCTCAATCAACTTCTGGACCAAATCCTGACTGATAGCAGTCCATTCTTGCACAATCAATGCTTTCATTTTGTCAGAATTTTTAGTTTTTTGTTTGTCCACCCGTCTCTTGATGATTGACCACAAGTTCTCAATGGGATCAATATCTGGGGAGTTTCCAGGCCATGGACCAAAATCTCTATGTTTTGTTCCCTGAGCCATTTAGTTATCACCTTTGCTTTATTTCAAGGTGCTCCATCATGCTGGAAAAGGCATTGTTGATCGCCAAACTGCTCTTGGAGGGTTGGGAGAAGTTGCTCTTGGAGGACATTCTGGTACCATTCTTTATTCATGGCTGTGTTTTTAGGCAAGACTGTGAGAGAGCCGATTCCCTTGGCTGAGAAGCAACCCCACCATGAATGGTTTCAGGATGCTTAACAGTTGGCATGAGACAACACTGGTGGTAGCGCTCACCTTGTCTTCTCCGAATAAGGCGTTTTCCTGATGTCCCAAACAATCAAAAAGGGGATTCATCAGAGAAAATAACTTTACCTCAGTCCTCAGCAGTCCACTACCTGTACCTTTTGCAGAATATCAGTCTGTCCATGATGTTTTTTCTGGAGAGAAGTGGCTTCTTTGATGCCCTCCTTGAGACCAGGCCTTACTCCAAGAGTCTCCGCCTCAGTGCATGCAGATGCACTCACACCTGCCTGCTGCCATTCTGAGCAAGCTCTGCACTGCTGGTAGCCGATCCCGCAGCTGAAACACTTTTAAGAGACGGTCCTGGCGCTTGCTGGTCTTTCTTGGGCACCCTGAAGTCTTTTTGGCAACAATGGAACCTCTCTCCTTGAAGTTCTTGATGATGCGATAGATTGTTGACTGAGGTGCAATCTTTCTAGCTGCGATACTCTTCCCTGTTAGGCCATTTTTGTGTATTGCAATGATGACTGCACGTGTTTCTTTAGAGATAACCATGGTTAAAAGAAGAGAAACAATGATACCAAGCACCAGCCTCCTTTTAAAGTGTCCAGTGGTGTCATTCTTACTTAATCATGACAGATTGATCTCCAGCCATGTCCTCATCAACACCCACACCTGTGTCAATGGAGCAATCACTGAAAAGAGGTTAGCTGGTCTTTTTAATGCAGGGCTGCAATGATGTTGAAATGTGTTTTGGGGATAAAGTTCATTTTCTAGCCAAATATTGACTTTGCAAGTAATTGCTGTTAAGCTGATCACTCTTTATAACATTCTGGGGTATATGCAAATTGCCATTAGAAAAAGTGAAGCAGTAGACTTTGTAAAAATTAATATTTGTGTCATTCTCAAAACTTTTGGCCATGACTGTAGTAGATCACAATAGTTTTAGTTAAAGCATTCGTGAAAATGCTCAACTTCTGATTTTTTATATAAAGAGAGATTTTAAGTATGCAAGGGGTTCCTTCCCAGTTTGTCCAATGCAAAAATGGTGCAAGTTCGAACAATAGAAAACCAAAGTTGACAAAATGAACATAGGTGGCACCTACAAGCATGCCTCAACGGTTCAGACTTGCACAAATATTTATTATAGTTCCAATAAAAATTAACAAAATGTTTTAAAAGTATACTGGAAGGTGCTAAAGCATATAGATGTTGCCAGGTAGCCTTTGATGATCTAACCACCCCCTGGTGTGCTGGCCCCAGCTGGCAAATTATCCAAAACAGCCCCCACAATCCCACTTTCCTGACCCTGTAGTGTGGACTATATATTTAGGAGTAGTCTAAGGGGCGCACGCAGTAAGGGGGGCGCACGCATCACAGAAAGCAAAGCATCACGAAAGACAAGCATCGAGTAAAAGGCAGTTATCCATGGCAGTTAATCAGGGCAGGAATCAGGTAACCCACACTTTGCTTTCTTTTAAATTATGTTCTCTATCTCTATCCTCCTGTGTTCCCTTGCCATCCACATTCACTGCCCCATCCCCCCTCCATCACGACTCATATACATCAGCCCCTCCATACTTCCCTCTCCCATGTACAGTTCCCATGCACTCCTCACCTTCCTAAGAAAACTCAGCCCATCTTGCCCAAACATATCTCAGAAAAAACCTATTTATAAATCCAACAACTACCTGCTCTTTATCTTCCTACTCCTACTGATTTCAGGGGACATCTCCCCCAACCCTGGTCCATCCCCAACCTCAATCCCTACCCTACCTCATTTCGAAACCATAATAATCTTGTTAATATTACTTGCACTCCCTCATCTCCTTCTTTCAACTGTGCCCTCTGGAATCCAAGGTCTGCATGCAATAAACTATCTTTCCTGCACAACTACTTTCTGAACAACTCTCTTCATCTGTTGGCCCTCACTGAAACCTGGATTCAGGATTCTGACACGGTCTCCCCTGCTGCCATTTCCTATGGTGGCTTACAGTTCTCCCATTCCCCGAGACCCACAAACAGACATGGTGGTGGAGTTGGCATACTCCTGTCCCCACAATGCACTTTCCAGGTCATCCCCCCAATTCCATCACTCTCATTCCCTTCTTTTGAGGTCCACACCATCAGGCTCTTCCATCCCTCTCCCTCAGAATAGAGGTCATATATCGGCCCCCAGGCTCATCCACCCAGTTCCTTGACCACTTCTCAGTCTGGCTGCCGCACTTCATGTCCTCAGAACTACCAACCCTTATCCTTGGAGACTTCAACATCCCCATTAACAGTCCTACTTCCACATCTGCATCTCAGCTTCTATCACTAACCACTTCTCTAGGCTCTCACAGCTTTCAACCTCTGAGACACACAAGGATGGCAACACCCTTGACCTGGTCTTTGTCCGCCTCTGTTCAATTTCCCACCTAAATAACTCACGCTTCCACTCTCTGACCACAACATTCTCTCCTTCACGCTCACAATTCCTCCACCACCCAGCGAACTCCTACCTACCGCACATTCAGAAATCTGCAAGCCATTAACCCTCAGACATTTCAGACTCCCTACACTCTGTGGCGCTTCCCACGGCTGTGGGGCGCCGGGACATGGCATAGCTGCCTAGCTAGCCAATGCTCCCACGCCGCCAGTCCACGACGACGTGAGGCATGGGTCCCAGATGATAAGAGAATGTGGACCCACTGGACCACGGAGGGAGACCCGGGCCTGCCCGGACTAGGGAAGGGCAGCGACCGGGATCCGTGGCAGCTGAGCATGTGGGCAAGGTGGCGACCTGCAGGACTAGACAACACCGCACAACTTCAGGGAAGAAGAAACATAAAGTTTACTTAAAGAAACACAGTACATAAAACAGAACATAAGACCGGGCTCCCGATTCCCCACATCAGAGAAGGGTACACGACTCAGGATCACAGACGAGTGCTGGAGGACATCACGGGTAGATGCAGTCCAGGGTTATCTGGCACGGGCATACTTGGACGGCCTCTCTCTCAGGCCTTAGGCGTAGCACAGGCTCAGCAGGAGAACATCAGACACCGACCTCAGACAGACTTCAGACGATGGCGGGGTCATCACGGGTTGATGAAGTCCAGGATCATCTGGCACGGGCATACTAGTATGGCCTCACTCTCAGCCTCGGGCGTAGCACAGGCTCAGCAGGAGAACATCAGACACCGGCCCAGGACGAACGTCAGACGATGGCGGGGTCATCACGGGTTGATGAAAGTCCAGGGTCATCTGGCACGGGCATACTAGGACGGCCTCTCTCTCAGGCCTCAGGCGTAGCACAGGCTCAAGCAGGAGAACATCAGACACCGACCCAGGACAGACGTCATCACAGGGTAGACCAAGGAGGAACCGGCAGGACATCGGAAATCAGGAACACGGACTGGATCTCAGGGACACAGGAACACGGACAGGAAATCAAGAACACGGATTGGATCTCAGGGAGTCAGGAACACAGACAGGACACGGACTGGATCTCAGGGACACAGGAACACAGACAGGAACACGGACTGGAACACAGGCATCGGACTCCGGACATCAGGCATTGGTCATCAGGAGGACACGGACAGGAACATCAGGAACACGGATAGGATCTCAGGGAGTCAGGAACACAGACAGGAACACGGACTGGATCTCAGGGACACAGGAACACAGACAGGAACACGGACTGGAACACAGGCATCGGACTCCGGACATCAGGCATTGGTCATCAGGGAGGACACGGACAGGAACATCAGGAACACGGATAGGATCTCAGGGAGTCAGGAACACAGACAGGAACACGGACTGGATTCAGGGACACAGGAACACAGACAGGAACACGGACTGGAACACAGGCATCGGACTCCGGACATCAGGCATTGGTCATCAGGGGGACACGGACAGGAACATCAGGAACACGGATAGGATCTCAGGGAGTCAGGAACACAGACAGGACCACGGACTGGATCTCAGGGACACAGGAACACAGACAGGAACACGGACTGGAACACAGGCATCGGACTCCGGACATCAGGCATTGGTCATCAGGGAGGACACGGACAGGAACATCAGGAACACGGATAGGATCTCAGGGAGTCAGGAACACAGACAGGAACACGGACTGGAACACAGGCATCGGACTCCGGACATCAGGCATTGGTCAACAGGCATAGGATCCGGACATTGGCAGGGAGGATAGGATCCGGACATCTGGAAGTGGTCATCGGACATCAGGTCATGGTCATCAGGCATAGGATCCGGACATCTGGCAGCGACCTGAAAAGGAACCCCAGCGGTCTGGTGCAAGCCCCGCCAGGCTCAACGGGAGCTGGCCGGGGATTGCACAGAGGCTGAGCACAGAGTAACAGAAACTCAGCACACACCGGACTCCTCCTTCCAAGATGAACTCAGGTTATATAGCAAGGATTCACAGTCACTGGCACAGGGTTCTGGATACAGCAGGATTTCAGGAACATAAAACACAGAGGACACAGTTCAGACAGTGAGGTACAGGATGTGATCCAAGATCAGGGGTTCAGGTAATTAGACACAGCAGGAACAGGCCTGTATATACCTGTACGATGGACTACTTGCTAGAGATGGGGTGCACCTTACGAAGACTGGAAAACATGTATTTGGAAGTCGCCTTGCTACACTCATCAGGAGAGCTTTAAACTAGAACAATGTGGGAAGGGAAGCAAAACCCAGCAAAAGCCATACACCTGACAAATGCTATTGAGAACTCTGCTATTAGAAG
The DNA here is from genome assembly GCA_033576555.1 of Oophaga sylvatica. Classification (NCBI taxonomy): domain Eukaryota; kingdom Metazoa; phylum Chordata; class Amphibia; order Anura; family Dendrobatidae; genus Oophaga; species Oophaga sylvatica. Next base: position 593,555,449 of record JARQOD010000001.1, on the reverse strand, counting down.
TGAAGGGGAAGAACAAAGACAAAAAAATCTACATAATAAAAATATTGAAGAAAGAGAAACCAATCACAAACTAAAGTGTTTCTATATGAATGCACAAAGCATGGGCAACAAACAAGGAGAACTGGAGCTACTAACGCAGGAGAAGAAATATGATGTCATTGGAATCACTGAGACTTGGTGGGACGATACACATGATTGGAATACAAGGCTAGAAGGTTACAACTTATTTGCAAGAAACAGACTTGATAAACGAGGAGGAGGTGTGCATTGTATGTTAGAAAAGGTATATCTGCACAGAGATTGAAGCTTCAGAGACTGGGAGTTCTGTGGAAACTGTTTGGGTAAGAATACAAGGACAGAACAATGGAAAGGACACAATTGTAGGCATTTACTACAGGCCGCTGTGCAAGCTGAAGATATGGATGAACTCTTTATGCATCAAATGGCCAAGTTCTCCAAAAAAATATGACATAGTGGTCATGGGAGATTTCAACTATCCAGACATTAGTTGGGAATCTCTCTCAGGCAAAACTAACAGGTCCAGGAAATTCTTATCCTCTCTTGCTGACAACTTTATCTTCCAAAAGGTAATGGAGGAAAACAAGGGGATCTGCTACCTTGGATCTAATCCTCAAAACAGGGAGGAAATGGTGGAGGAGGTAAGAGTGGCTGGGACCCTAGGAGGTATGACCATGCTATTTTAGAATTTTGGATAACAAGAGGAGGAAGACCTGTGAAGACTCAGACGTCAAGGTTAGATTTCAGAAAGGCAGATTTTAAGGAACTCAGAAAGAGAATTGGAGGGATCCAATGGCTGGATATCCTTAAGGACAAAAATGTCCAGGAAGGATGGAAAATCTTGAAAAATGAGATTCTCAAAGCACAATCGTTAACAATTCCGAAAAGAGGGAAGAATGGGAAGCATTTAAGGAAACCAGGATGGATGAACATAGAACTTAAACACATGCTAAAAGGAAGAAAGAAATGTTTATCAAATGGAAAGAGGGAGGCATATCTAAAGAAGAATATAATGCCATCTGCAGAACCTGCAGGGCACAAATCAGATTATCTAAAGCTGACAATGAATTAAGGCTTGCAAGTGACGTCAAAAGCAACAAAAAAGGATTTTGGGGATACGTCAAAAGTAAAAGAAAAGTCAAAGATGCTATAGGATTTTTACAGGATGAAAATGATGAAATGGTAAGTCAGGATGTTGAGAAGGCTGAACTTTTAAATTCCTATTTTGCATCTGTTTTCTCTCAGAAAGGAAATGTAACATCAACTGATCTTCACTGTCCTATTAAAGGAATAGAAGAATCCAGGATATCTATAAACAGAAAGACAGTGAGGAAACACTTAGCTAACCTAAATGAATTTAAGTCTCCAGGTCCAGATGAATTACACCCAGGGTAATGAAGGAGATAGCAGAAGAAATTCTTGAACCACTGTCCATAATCTTTGAAAATTCTTGGAGAACAGGAGAAGTCCCAGAAGACTGGAGAAGAGCAAATGTTGTTCCTATCTTCAAAAAGGGGAAGAAGGTGGACCCAGGGAACTACAGGCCGGTGAGTCTGACTTCTATACCAGGAAAGATCTTTGAACAAATTATTAAAGAACATGTATGCAAGTACCTGGATAAGAATGAAGTGATTAAACAGAGTCAGCATGGGTTTGTAACTAATAAGTCATGTCAGACTAACTTAATTTCCTTCTATGACAGAATCACTGACTGGGTGGATCAGGGAAATGCTGTAGATATAGTATAATCTTGACTTCAGCAAAGCATTTGACAAAGTATCTCACACAATCCTTATTGAAAAAATGACTAAGTATGGAATGGACAAGGCAACTGTTAGGTGGATTCATAACTGGCTTAGTGATCGGACCCAAAGAGTGGTTGTAAATGGCTGCACATCCAGTTGGAAGAATGTCTCAAGTGGGGTACCACAAGGCTCTGTTTTGGGCCCTGTATTGTTCAACATCTTTATCAATGATTTAGATGAAGGAATTGAGGGTAAACTGATCAAATTTGCTGATGACACAAAGCTAGGAGGGGTAGCTAATACTAGAGAAGAGAGAGAGAGGATTCAAAAAGATATACATAAACTGGAGCAGTGGGCAGCAACTAACAGAATGGATTTTAACAGGGAAAAATGCAAAGTACTACATCTGGGCAATAAAAATGAAAAAAACATATACAAAATGGGAGGAATAGGGCTAAGTAACAGCACATGTGAAAAAGACTTGGGTATACTAATTGATCACAGACTTAACATGAGTCAACAGTGTGATGCAGCAGCAAAAAAGGCAAATGCAATTCTAGGATGTATCAACAGAAGCATACAGTCTAGATCACGTGAGGTCATTATTGCCCTCTACTCCTCTTTGGTCAGACCTCATCTGGAATACTGTGTCCAGTTTTGGGCACCACATTTTAAAAAAGACATCAACAAACTGGAGCAAGTTCAGAGAAGAGCCACCAGAATGGTGACCGGTCTGCAAACCATGTCCTATGAGGAACGGTTGCAGGATTTGGGAATGTTTAGCTTGCAAAAAAGAAGACTGAGAGGAGACTTAATAGCTGTCTACAAATATCTCAAGGGCTGTCACATTATAGAAGGATCATCTTTATTCTCATTTGCGCAAGGAAAGACTAGAAGCAATGGGATGAAACTGAATGGGAGGAGACACAGATTAGATATTAGAAAAAACTTTTTGACAGTTAGGGTGATCAATGAGTGGAACAGGCTGCCACAAGAGGTGGTGAGTTCTCCTTCAATGGAAGTCTTCAAACAGAGGCAGGATAGACATCTGTCTGGGATGATTTAGAGAATCCTGCTTTGAGCAGGGGGTTGGACCAGATGACCCAGGGGGTCCCTTCCAACTCTACCATTCTATGATTCTATGATTCTATGATACAGCCTCCAGGAACGGCGATCTGGGTAATCAGCCCCCAGCATAGGCGGAAACACAAGACACAGTTCAGACATTCAGGTACAGGATGCGATCCAGGATCAGGGATTCAGGTAATTAGACACAGCAGGAACAGGCCTGGATATACAGCCTCCAGGAACGGCGATCTGGGTAATCAGCCCCCAGCATAGGCGGAAACACAAGACACAGTTCAGACATTCAGGTACCGGGTTTGATCCAGGATCAGGGAACAAGACACAGCAGGAACAGGGAATCAGCTCTCCAGAGCTGATCAAATTCAGAGCAGGAGGTGAACACACAACCACATACGGCTAGGTTCAGGGATTCAATGTGATTTCAATGTGAAGCTCTGGCAACGCCCACTAGGGCTGGGGAACTTTATATATTAGCTGCTTAACAGCGATAGGCTGGAGCAGTAATTCTAGTAAACACCCAATCCACATAAAAGCAGGACAGGTGTGGGCCGCGCCCCTATGCAGAGCCAGACAGCTCAACACAGAGGGAACCCAACAATGGCTGCTGCCACACACGTAGTAAGTCATGCACCACTGCAGAGGACTTTGCAAGCTACGGACGGCTTTTACAGCAGGTCAGGGACCGCACATGCGGGCGGTCATGCAAAGCAGCGGAGCCACTCACGCAAGTACGGGTACGCAGCAGAGCCGGGAACTGAGCAGCATCCATACAGGTAACAGTCAACAGTAACCCAGCTGGTTAGGGGAAAAGGAGCAAAAGGGTTAATGCAAAAAACATGCAGAGTAACGCTGGAAAACAAAGTACAGAATACCAGCGTTACACACTCTTCGCTGTCCCCAATCTCCTCTTTTTCTTGTCCTAATCTGGCTGTTCAGCACTACAATGACACTCTTAGAAGCACCCTTGACCAAGTAGCACCGCTCACCCTCAGAACTTCCAAACACACAGTAAAACAGCCCTGGCTCACATCGCAAACTCACCTTCTCCAGCGATGCTCTAGGAGTGCTGAACGCCTATGGAGAAAAACCCGCACACCAGAAGACTTCATCCACTTTAAATTCATGTTAAGAACTTATAATGCTGCCCTTCACCTCGCCAAACAGACCTACTTCACCACACTGATCTCCTCACTAGCCAACAACCCCAAGAAACTTTTTGACACGTTTCACTCCCTACTCAGGCCAAAAGCACAAGCCCCTATCACAGACATTTGTGCTGATGACCTGGCCTCCCACTTTATAGAAAAAATAGATACTATCCGTCAGGAAATCTGCTCTCAACCACCAAGTGCTGTGACTCCCATCCCACCCTGCATTTCCCCTGGCTCAATTTCCACATTTGATCCCATCACAGAAGAAGAAGTCTCCAGACTCCTCTCTTCCTCTCGTCCGACTACATGCACTACCGACCCCATCCCCTCACATCTCCTCCAGTCTCTTTCTCCTGTTGTCACAACTCACCTAACTACAATCTTCAATCTCTCACTCTCCTCTGGCATTTTCCCATCCTCCTTCAAACACTCCATCATTACTCCACTACTAAAGAAACCCGCTCTTGACCCTTCCTGCACAAACAACTACAGACCGGTCTCCAATCTCCCCTTCATCTCCAAACTTTTGGAGCGCCTAGTCTACTCCCGCCTCACCCGTTACCTCTCCACTCACTCCCTCCTAGACCCTTCACAGTCCGGCTTCCGACCCCTACATTCGACTGAAACTGCACTCATCAAAGTGACCAATGACCTTCTGACAGCAAAACGTAACGGCGACCACTCTCTGCTCATTCTACTCGACCTTTCTGCAGCTTTCGACACGTTGACCACCGTCTCCTACTGTCCAGGCTCCACTCTCTAGGTATTAAGGACACTGTTCTCTCCTGGTTCTCCTCCTATCTTTCTGACCGCTCCTTCAGTGTTTCGTTCTCTGGCTCCACTTCATCTCCTCTCCCTCTCACTGTTGGTGTACCCCAGGGCTCAGTCCTTGGCCCCCTTCTCTTCTCTCTCTACACCGCCCCAATTGGACAGACCATCAGCAGATTTGGCTTTCAGTACCATCTTTATGCTAATGACACACAATTATACACGTCATCCCCCGACCTTACCCCCGCTGTACTACAGAACGCCACCGACTGTCTGTCCGCAGTCTCCAACATCATGTCTGCTCTCTATCTGAAACTCAACCTCTCCAAAACTGAACTTCTTCTGCTCCCGCCGTCTACTAACCTCCCTAAATCTGACATTTCCCTCTCAGTGGGCGGCACCATAATAACACCCCGGCAGTAGGCTTGCTGTCTGGGTGTTATGTTTGATACCAATCTCTCCTTCACCTCCCATATACAATCTCTTGCCCGCTCTTGCCGCCTACACCTAAAGAACATCTCTAGAATCCGCCCTTTTCTCACCATGGAAACAACAAAAACCCTCACTGTAGCATTGATCCACTCCCGCCTGGACTACTGTAACGCTCTATTACTTGGCCTCCCCATTACTCGACTATCCCCTCTCCAGTCCATCCTTAATGCAGCAGCCAGGGTTATCCATCTGGCTTATCGGTACTCTGACGCGTCCGCTCTTCGCCAGTCCTTACACTGGCTGCCCATTCATTATAGGATCCAATTCAAAGTACTTGTTCTCACCCACAAAGCTCTCCACACTGCAGCACCCCCCTACATCTCCTCCCTCATTTCTATCTATCGGCCTAACCGACTGCTGCGCTCTGCAAACGACTTTCGACTAACCTCTGCACTAATCCGTACCTCCCACTCCGACTCCAAGACTTCTCCCGCGCTGCGCCAATCCTCTGGAATGCTCTACCCCAAGAAATTAGGACTATCCACAATTTGCATGGTTTCAGGCGCTCCCTCAAAACACATCTGTTCAGAGCGGCCTATCACATTCACTAATCAAAGTCATTCTATGTGTAAGTGTGTGTGTGTGTAGCCCATTCACTATCTCCATCCATCCCTCACTCCCTTAAGATGGCTGGACCATCATTGTAAATGCACCATTGTATATACACACCTGTATTTTGTATCCCCCCCACCTCATTGTAGATTGTAAGCTCTCACGAGCAGGGCCGTCTTATTTTGCTTTAATTACTGTATTGTTAAGTTGTTACTTATGACTTGTGTTTTGAAACTGTTAAACTGTAAAGCGCTGCGGAATATGATGGCGCTATATAAATAAAGATTATTATTATTATTATTATTATTATTATTATTATTATTACTACTTTCTTCCTCAGAACAAAATGTGATTTTTTTTTATTCATATGCAATAAGTATGGTATATCTTGGAATCAAACAGTCATTCTTTGATCAAATGAGGCATCCCATCCACTGTCTTCATTTTTTTCCACTTAGTTTACATAATATGGAAAGCATCTCAAAGTCCTGATCTACGCATGCTTAAGTTAGATAGGGAAATTTGATTAAATGAAAGTATCAATATACATTGAATGTGGAATTGTCATAGCTAGTTAACCCCTTTCTACCATCAGATGCAATATTCCGTTCATGTGACTTGGATGGAATAGTGCGTTATAGGCGATTGGCCATGCTCACAGCTGACACCCGGCACTAAGTGCCTGGAGCGGTCACAGTTGGGATTAGGGTTAGGGTTTGGATTAGAGTTAAGGTTGGGTTTAGGGTTAAGGGTGTGTTAGGGTTAGGTTTGTGGCAAGGGTTGTGCTGAGGGTTGGAATTAGGGTTAGGGGTTAGTTGGGGTTAGTGTTGAAGTTAACATTGGGGGGTTTCCACTGTTTAGGCACATCACAGGCTCTCCAAATGTGACATGGCAGCCGATCTCAATTCCAGCCAATTCTGCGTTGAAAAAGTCAAACGGTGCTCCTTCTCTTCCGAGCCTTGCCATGCGCCCAAACAGTGGTTTACCCCCACATATAGGGTTTCAGCATACTCAGGACAAATTGCACAACAACTTTTGGGGTCCAATTTCTCCTGTTACTCTTGGGAAAATAAAAAATTGGAGCAAAAAATAATTTTTGTGAAAAAAATATGATTTTTAATTTTTACTGCTGTACGTTATAAACTTCTGTGAAGCACTTGGGGGTTCAAAGTGCTCACCACACATCTAGATAAGTTTGTTAGGGGTCAACTTTCCAAAATAGTGTCAATTGTGGGGTGTTTACACTGTTTAGGCACATCAGAGGCTTTCAAAACGCGACATGGTGTTCATCTCAATTCCTGCCAATTTTGCATTGAAAAGTCAAATGGTGCTCCTTCCCTTCCGAGCTCTGTTGTGCGCCCAATCAGAGGTAATTTTTTTGCAAAAAAAGTTAAATGTTCATTTTTTAAACATTCAAAATATTCCTGTGAAGCACCTGAGGGATTAATAAACTTCTTGAATGTGGTTTCGAGCACCTTCTGGGGTGCAGTTTTTAGAATGATGTCACTTTGGGGTATTTTCTATCACATAGACCCCTCAAAGTGACTTCAAATGGTCCCTAAAAAAATGGTGTTGTAGAAATGAAAAATTGCTGTTTACTTTTTACCCTTATTACTTCCTAGCAAAAAAAAGAATTTGACCTACCGGTAATTCGGTTTCTAGGAGCCTTCCATGACAGCATAGGAGGTTGTCTCCATACCCTAATGGGGACAGGAAGCACAAAGAGGTTAAAAACCCCTCCCACCTCCCATTAGCCAGTGACTTACAGCCAACACCATAGCACCGGTTACCTTTAGATTCTCAGAAATTAATCCAAGAATGTCGGGAGGGAATGAGTACTGTCGTGGAAGGCTCCAAGAAACTGAATTACCAGTAGGTCTAATTCTATTTTCTATAGTTGCCTTCCACGACAGCATAGGAGGAATACCAACCAATTCTGCAGTGGGGGGGCTACGGCCTGGAGTACTTTCCGGCCAAAGACTAGATCCCGATTTGACCAAAAGTCCAATCTATAATGTTTGGTAAAAGTGTGTAAGGAAGACCATGTTGCAGCCCTGCAGGTCTGCTCCGTGGATGCGCCAGCTCTTTCAGCCCAGGAAACTGACGTGGATCTTGTGGAGTGAGCTTTTAAGCCTGCAGGTGCCGTCATGTTCTGTGCTAGGTATGCTTCAGCTATGGCCTTTTTTATCCAGATGGCAATTGTATTTTTTGCTACTTTTTTGCCTTTGTTTCTGCCAAATAGATAGATGTAGAGATTTTGATCAATCCTGAAAGATTCAGAATTTCTCAGGTAGTGTAAGATTATATTATCCGTCGGACATCCAGAGTGTGGAACTCTTGTTCCTTTGGATTTGCTGGCTTTTGGCAAAATGACGGGAGAACTATGTCCTGTGATCGGTGAAAATCGGATACTACCTTTTTTCAGAAAAGATGGGTCAGGACGAAAAATAATGGAGTCGCCTCTGATGCTTCGATAAGGTTCCCTGATCGATAGAGCCTGCAATTCCCCTACTAGTCTTGCTGTAGATATGGCAACCAAGAACCCTGCTTTGTATGAAAGGAGCTGAGGAGTGCAAGAGGATAGAGGTTCAAAGAGAGGGCCTGTGAGGCCTCTGAGCACCAATTTAAAGTCCCAGGATGGGACAATGATTTGTCTTGTGGGGTGAAACCTAAATGCTGAGACCATGAATCTCTTTATCCCCGATGGTTAGCTAGATCCTGGTCAAAAACGGAGCTTAGAGCAGACACCTGGAATTTTAGCATTTTAAGACCCAATTCCAGCCCTTTTTGCAAAAAGTCCAGTATTTGAGATATATTTGGGTGGAAGGGGTCAGGCTGACACCACGAGGAGAACTTCTTCCATACCTTGTTATATATGCCATTGGTAACAGGTTTCCTGGACTTTTGTAAGATGGAAATTACTGATTGTGAGAGGCCTTTAGTTCGTAGCACCTGGGCTTCAGCAGTCAGGCAGCTAGGTTCAGCCTTCTGGGATTTGGGTTACAATGGCGACCCTGCAGAAGAAGGTCATCTGATGGTGGTAGGAGGATCGGTCCATCCACCTGGAGTTCTAAGATGAGATGGTAGCAGCTACTCTTTGGCCATGCTGGAGCTACCAGGATGGTTGGAACTCGATCGTCCTAATTTTCCGAAGTGTCCTTGCCAGTAAGGGTATTGGGGGAAAAGCATCCGAAACTTCCATATGTGGGCAAAGGCGTCCACTTCCTGATAAACGTCTCTGGGATTTAGGGAGAAGTAGGCCTCGACTTGCGTATTCTGGCCTGAGGTCAGCAGGTCCACTTAGGGTAGGCCCCATCTGTCTGCTAACATGTTGAAGACCTCCTTTTTCAGGCTCCATTCTCCCACCTGGATGTCCTGGAGGCTTAGAAGGTCTGCCTGTGTGTTTTCGGACCCCCTCAGGTGTACTGCCGTCAAGAAGAGGAGATATTTCTCAGCCCAGTAGGAGATTCAGTTTGAGATACTTCTCAGACTGTTGAATTTCGGACTTCCCTGGTGCTTGAGATGGGCTACAGTAGTTATATTGTCCGAGTATACTCTGACATGGTGACCTGAGATCAGACTGTCTGCTGCTAGAAGGGCCTTCTCCACCACTTTTAACTCCCTGAAGTTGGAGGATTTGATACTTTCCTGCTGACTCCAGAGGCCCTGGAATGGGACTTGTAACACCACTGCCCCCAGCCTCTTCTGCTGGCATCTGTTGTTACTGTCACCAGGGGGGGGTTATCCAGTTCACCCCTCTGCATAGATTTGCCCAACTTAACCAACAGGCCAAGGACGACTTTACTCTCCCTGTCGTTTGGGCTCTTCTATTTAAAAAGTTGGGGCTTCCATCCCAACTTTCCAGAATGTGCACCTGCAGTACTCTGGAGTGGGCCTGAGCCCAAGCTACCGACTGGATACAAGCCATCATAGACCACAGGAGAGTCATGGCTGTCCGTAGGGTAGGTGACATCTGTTTTCTGAAGGCCAGGAACTTGGCTATCAGATTCTGGCAATGGTCCTCTGGGAAAAAACCTTCTGACTTACTGAGTCTAGAAGGACTCCCAAAAATCGTATTGTCTTTGATGGCTGGAGCTGGGATTTTATTAAATTGGTAACCCAATCCACATTTTGCAGAATGTTCAAAGTTCTGGACACTTGTGCTTTGAGGATCTCGGCGGAGGGACCGATAATTAGTAGGTCGTCCAGGTAGGGTACGATGGCGATACCCTGTCTCTGTATATGTGACACTGCTTCTGCCATAATTCTGGAGAAGACCCTTGGGGCTGAGGAGATCCTGAAGGGAAGCACATTGTATTGGAAATGCACTACTCTGTGATTCAGCCGAACCGAAAACCTTAGGTACTTCCTGTGTTGAGGGTGTATAGGAATATGGAAATAGGCGTCTTTGAGATCTATAGTCGCCATAAATGAGTGAGGGCCTATCAGAGGGATGGCTGATTTTATGGACTCCATCTTGAATTTGCGGTTGATTAATGATTGAGGGATTTTAGGTTTATTATATTTCTGGCCCGTCCTGAATGCTTCTTTACCATGAAGACACAGGAATAGTGACCTCTTCCCAGTTCGTTCGCTGGGACTGGGGATATTGCTCCTGAGACCACCAGCTCCTGCAACTCTGAAATCATTAAGGCTTGAGCCTCACGAGATGGAGGGGAGGTGACTCTCAAGACCTGGGGAGGGGTGCCTCGAATTCTATTAGAAGGCCCTCCTGTATGACATTTAGGACCCAGTGGCTGCTGGAAACAGCCTGCCAACTGTGTATTAATCTCGAGAGCCTCCCCCCACCAGACCGGAGTCATTGCTTTTCTTGCTGAATCTGCTGAGGACAAGAATATTCTTGGGCTTCCCCTTGGCAAAGCTCCATCTTCCAGTTTTCCCCTTCCCCTATATTGGAAGGGCTGAGACTGGGAGGGAAAAACATGCTTCTTGGGTGGTCTCTGTTCAGGAAGAACCCTTTTCCTAACCGTGGCCTTCTCCAGGATTTCATCCAGAGCTGGCCCAAACACGTACTCGCCTTTAAAGTGAATGGAGTACAGTTTTATTTTTGAGGTCACATCCCCACTCCACATTTCGAGCCAGAGTGCTCTTCTGACTGAGTTAGTTTGGACCAGGTTTCTAACGGCAATACGTATTGACTCCGTATTGGTGTCCGCCAGGAACCCAGTCGCCTTATGGAAAATGGGCAGAGAGTCCAATACGTCACCCCTCCGAGTACCCTCGGAGATGTGGTTCTCCAATTCCTCCAACCAATGAAAGAGCGACCTGGCAACACAGGTGGATACTATATTTGATCTTAGGGCAGAGGTGGACGTTTCCCAGGATTTTGTGAGAAGGCTCTCAATCTTTCTATCCATGGGATCCCTTAATTGGGAGGAATCCTCAAAGGGTAAGGTGGTCTTTTTTGCCACCCTCGCAACCTGAACGTCCACTTTAGGAATACCCCTGTTAGGGGTCGAGTTCCCACTTCTGCACAAGGGGAATCTCGAACCATCCCTGCTGCTGTCTCCCATCCGTCTCTAGCTGCAGTGGACTCTGCTCAGCAGAGACGTCGGTCCCAGCATCTCGCCAGTCTCACACTGTGCAGAGGATTACTGCTGCTCTCCAGGTTCTGCTATTGTAGCCAGTACTGGTCAGCGGCGAGCAGACGTCTTTGGGACTAAGTCCTGCGTTTCTCCATCGGAGCATGTCCAGGGCAAGATCTCCCATTGGAGATCAGGGGTCACATGCTCGGTTACAACAGAGACTCCCATTGGTCTGCCAGGAAGGTCCTGAAACTGCTTGTGTTCTGGAACAGTTTCTCATTGGTCCTTTTCTGGAACGTCCTTTAGCTGCTACTATAAAAGGTGGCATGACCACTCGGCCGTGAGCTAGTATCAATTGTGTTATGTGCTTTGCGCCTAGTGTAATCATGCACGCATGTTGTTAGGGCTTGGTTGAAATAAGCCCCTAGAATGCCAGCATCTCCAGTGAGGAGATTTGTATGCACGTGTTCAGGGCTTGACTGAAATAGCCTCTAGAATACCGGCTACTCCGGTGAGGTTTTGCTTGTTTGCGTTGCTGACTGCATGACCACGGACTGCTATCCGCACAGCAGTTATCTGTATAAACCTGTGGTGTTAACAGGACACAGTCTCTACCTTAGCCACTCTGTGGTGTAACAGAGTTTGCTTATACCGCCATATAGTGCCACAGCATCTATGTTTGCGACTCTGTGAAGTAACAGAGTTTGCTTATACTGCCATCTTACTAGCAGCAGGCTCTGCCTGCACAGTGGACCCCGGGCTGCGAACACACCTATTATTTATATTTATTTGGTGCATTCCGCCAGCCCTAACAACCCCATTTGACCAGATTTTCATCAAGGGGAAACCTGTGCTTAAAATCTGAGGGGGTGGTTAGCCGCTTCTCAGGAAGCTCCCATTCCTGATTAATCATCTCGATAATACTCTTATGTATGGGAAAGCTGGCCTGTTTATCTGCTTTTATCCCACCGAACAGTTCGTCCTATATGGACTGAGGGACAGGTTCCTCCTCTAACCCCATAGTGCTCCGCACTGCACTCACCAACTCTTCAATATATTCAGAAGAAAATAGATATGTCATGACCTCAGGGGTTTTATGAGGCAAAGAGTCTTCCCAACTACCTGCAGATGACTCATAAGAGACGTGTTATGAATGTGCTAGAGATGGTTTCTGAGCAGAGGCTCCCTCTGGTGGTTACAGACAGTACTGAACCTTACAGTGAGGAATGGCAATCTGGAATCACTGACTGGAATGATATAAGGGAGGTTCCCTCCCATGATGGTCGCCGGTGATCAATTGTTCTTGTCTCAATTGTGGTTCCTGGTTCATATGTAAGTTTGCTGGAGTCTTGCATGCATCTGCTGCTTTCAGATAAGATATTTTCTGCTTTTCTTTTTGTGCTTGCTTTTTTGCATAATTTTCTGCACTTTTGTGGAGGTCAGCCAGGTCCCCTCCTGGGGCCTGTGCTCCTCTCAGTTTATCTGTAGCCACTATTATTTGTTAATTTGCTTTTTCCTGTTTTTTCAGTGTGTTAGAGGTCAAGTTCCCGCTTCTGCACAAGGGGAACATGGAGCCATCTGCTGCTGTCTCCCATCCGTCTCCGGCCGCAGTGGACTCTGCTCAGCTTAGACGTCGGTCCCAGCGTCTCGCCCAGTCTAACAGTGTGCAGAGGGTTACTGCTGCCTCTCCAGGCTCTGATATTGTGGCCAGTACTGGTTAGCGGCGAGTAGACGTCTTTAGGACAAAGTCCTTGTTTTCCCCTTCTGAGCATGCTCAGGTACTGCAGCAGCTCCTATTGGTCCGCCAGGAAGGTCCTGTGACTACTAGGGTTCTGGAACAGTTTCATTGGTCCTTGTTTCTGGCAGGTCCTGTAGCTGTTACTATAAAAGGGTGGCATGGCTAGGCCTCCATGCGCTAATATCAATCGTTATATGATTTGCGCCAGTGTGGTCATGCGTGTGTGTGGTTAGGGCCCGGCTGAAATAAGCCCCTAGAATACCGACTTAATCAGTGAGGAGTTTGGTATGCTAGCTGGTCAGGGTCTGTGTCCTAGAAGCCCTAGATTACCAGCATAACCGGTCAGGATTTTGATTGCCGTATTCAGGGTCTGGCGTTCAAATGCCATAGATTGCGGGTGACTCCCGCGAGGACATTAGCGCATGATCACGTTCTATGTTCGCTTAGCAGTCAACTGTGTACCTGTGTGCCTGACAGGACACAGAAGTTTGTCTCAGCGGCTCTGTGACGTAACAGGGTTCGCTTTCAACGCTAGACAGCGCCCTAGCGTGATTATTTTGCGACCCAGTGGTGTTAAGTGAGTTCGCACAATCGCCATATAGCGCTGCGGCTCTCCTAGCGGCTCTGTGGAATAACAGAGTTCGCACATATTGCCACAGCGCGATACAGCGTTTATTTTGGCGACTCTGCGGGATAACAAAGTTTGCTTCTTGCGCCTTTTTACTAGCAGCAGGCTCTGCCTGCACGGTGGACCCCGGGCTGCGAACGCAACTCTCTACATCATATATTTGGTGCGTTCCGCAGACCCTAACATAATATTAGCGCCAGGGTCTGGCTAGTAAAATGGCGGATGACCAGCTTCTACGGCAGTTCATCCAGCAGCTGGAGGGTAGGTTGGCGGCTCTTGAGCGCACAACCTCAGCTGTGGATGTGACCGCAGTGCTGTTCATGCTGCTAGCATGGCGGCAGCCAGTTTCTCTTCCAATACCTCTGCTCTGACCTTGTCCCATCTCCCGCTTCCAGACAAGTTTTCTGGTGACAGCAAACATTGTCGGGGATTCGTGAGTCAATGCTCTATACAGCTCGAGCTTCTGGCTGCACGTTTTCATACAGAGCGGGCACAAGTGGGATTCATAGTGTCACTACTGTCGGTCAGAGCTTTGGAATGGGCAACGCCGCTGTGGGAGCGTGACGATCGGTATTGCGGAGTGCTCCTCGGTTTCTGGAGGCTCTTAAAAAGGTCTTTTTAGGCCCTCGGGTGACCCACGATTCGGCGCTCCAACTGTGGCATTGGCACAGGGTTGGTCTTTGGTCAGTCAGTTTTCCGTCCAGTTTCGACACTGGCCTCAGAGCTAGACTGGTCGGTAAAGTTGAGCGATACTTTCCGATATCAATAAGTATCGGATCGGAATGGGTATCGCCGATACCCAAAAAGTATCGGCGATACCCGATACCGATACCGGAAATCCAATGTAAGTCTATGGGAACAAAATATCGGAATTAAAAAAAACCCATTCTTGCCTTGTTGGTTAATTGTACATGAAGGAAAACAACAAAGAGTAATGTAGAATGTATTGGGGGAGGTTGAGGAGACATTAAAGGCATAGATGTTTAACCCAATCAAATGGAATAGCATTAATATATATTTTTTAAAGATGTTCGGATTGACGTAGAAATTGACAATGTTGTTAACCTTTTTTATATTTTGGCAAATATGTATGTTTCACAACTTCCATGCTCTTCACCTTTTTAACTTTTGCCACACTTTCTCCTTCATAATCTTCAGCAGCATCATCTTTTTCATCAAATTATTCTTCATCTTCACCTTCTTTATCTTCTTCTTAAACTTCTTGCTATTCATCTTTGTTAACATTACTCATATTGTTCTTATTAAACTATTATTCTTCTTCATATTCTACTTCTTCATCTTCTTCCTCTTCATCTTCTTCATCATATTCTTATTTGTGACAGAGATTCCTGTATTTGTAATCTGTAAAAGTATGAATTTTTCATCCTTCCGTTCTTGCTGTCACAAAAGATTTAAATTACAACAGTAATTGTCCGTGTTCAGTTTAGCCTGCAGCAGCAGGCATTTTCCAGGGGCACCACGAGGAGGAACGGACTCACCCCCATACACTGCTTAGTCTTCTTCTGCTTATAATTTAGAGCATATATTTTGCTCTTCATTTTGGTCTTATACTTCATGTTCTTTTGCTTTTTGATCTTCTGCTTATTGTTCTTCTGTCTCTTTTTCTGTATCTTGTAGTTTTTCTTAACTTTCTTT
Source organism: Oophaga sylvatica (assembly GCA_033576555.1). Taxonomy (NCBI): domain Eukaryota; kingdom Metazoa; phylum Chordata; class Amphibia; order Anura; family Dendrobatidae; genus Oophaga; species Oophaga sylvatica. The sequence continues at coordinate 593,540,069 of JARQOD010000001.1, read as the reverse complement.
GTCCTGTTGGTGATCTTCTTCTGGATAATCTTTTATTTCTTCTTTGTGATGGTGTTCAGGCTGGTTGGCTTGATGCTCGTCGTCCTTGTGGTAGTCATCTTCTTCGGGGTGGTCATCAGGGTCGTCGTCTTCATTGTTGGAGATCCAGAGTGATTACCCAAAAAAACATTTAAAAAATCTTCAATTTGTAAATGTAGCTGAAGGTACAAGAAGGCTGACTAACTTCCGAGAACCAGCTGACGTTACTGGAACCCGGACGGGTATCAGATGGTACAAGAGACAATGGAAGTAACGAGGACCAGCTGACTGTGCTGGAACCCGGAGGGGCAGCAGAAGGAAAAGAGCCAATGGCACAACCGAGGACCAGCTGACGTTACTGGGACACGGTTACTAAGCAGGATGTACCTGTGCTCCAAAGCACTACCAAGAACCAGCAGACGTTGCTGGAACTCGGATACCGAGATGGAGGCACCTAGGCCAAAGGCACTGCGGAGAACCAGTTGATGGTACTGGAACCCGGACGGGTAGCAGAAGGTACAAGAGCCAATGCAAGTAACGAGGACCAGCTGACTGTGCTGGAACCCGGAGGGGCAGCAGAAGGAAAAGAGCCAATGGCACAACCGAGGACCAACTGACGTTACTGGGACACGGTTACTAAACAGGAGGTACCTGTGCTCCAAAGCACTACCAAGGACCAGCAGACGTTGCTGGAACTCGGATACCGAGATGGAGGCACCTAGGCCAAAGGCACTGCGGAGAACCAGCTGACGGTACTGGAACCCGGACGGGTACCATAAGGCACCCATGAAAATGTAAGTTGACAGGCCGCAAGCCGTCCGCAGTTACCGATCACACAGTCCTACAGTGGGTGCTTGTCCTATTGTCACAACTGAAACAGCCTTTATTTACATATCCCACAGCACACATAGGAATCACCTAAACTGCAGGCACCATAGAGTCGGCTAACCCGAATGCAACACGACAGGACAACTTATTGGAGGCTAATTGACGTTGACACTGCCAGGAAACAGCTGTCGTGCTGTAACCAGGCTGTGCAGGAGTCAGTACCGTGCCAAGTGCTTCCGAGCAACAACTGGCGTTGTTGGAGCCCAGGGATGAGAAGAGAACAGGGTGGAGGCAGCAGGACTGTTTGCCGTACACACAGCAGGGGGAACAGCTGACATTACTGAACCCCAGTAACACAGGAGCAAGTGTTGACTGTGCTAACAGCACTTCCGAGCAACAACTGGGGTGTTGGAGCCAGGGATGAGAAGAGAACAGGGTGGAGGCAGCAGGACTGTTTGCCGTACACACAGCAGGGGAACAGCTGACATTACTGAACCCCAGTAACACAGGAGCAAGTGTTGACTGTGCTAACAGCACTTCCGAGCAACAACTGGTGGTGTTGGAGCCCAGGGATGAGAAGAGAACAGGGTGGAGGCAGCAGGACTGTTTGCCGTACACACAGCAGGGGAACAGCTGACATTACTGAACACCAGTAACACAGGAGCAAGTGTTGACTGTGCTAACAGCACTTCCGAGCAACAACTGGCGGTGTTGGAGCCCAGGGATGAGAAGAGAACAGGGTGGAGGCAGCAGGACTGTTTGCCGTACACACAGCAGGGGAACAGCTGACATTACTGAACCCCAGTAACACAGGAGCAAGTGTTGACTGTGCTAACAGCACTTCTGAGCAACAACTGGCGGTTTTTGAGCCCAGGGATGAGAAGAGAACAGGGTGGAGGCAGCAGGACTGTTTGCCGTACACACAGCAGGGGAACAGCTGACATTACTGAACCCCAGTAACACAGGAGCAAGTGTTGACTGTGCTAACAGCACTTCCGAGCAACAACTGGCGTGTTGGAGCCCAGGGATGAGAAGAGAACAGGGTGGAGGCAGCAGGACTGTTTGCCGTACACACAGCAGGGGAACAGCTGACATTACTGAACCCCAGTGACACAGGAGCAAGTGTTGACTGTGCTAACAGCACTTCCAGGCAACAACTGGCGGTGTTGGAGCCCAGGGTCAAGGAGGATGTTTAAATACTAGATCAAGTATTTTCCTTGTTACGTGTCAATTAAAAATGTCTATACTCCAAACAAGAGAAAGATAACCTTTACTACCATAAGATGATGATTTCATTTAAAAAAATCTAGATAAATAAAGAATGACAAACATAAACGCATACATTAACATGTTGAACAGCAATGCAAGCCACAAAATAAATTGGTTAAGGAATCTGCTATACGGTTGTAAATAAAAGCATACAAGAACATATCAGAATACATTAATGATGGATAAGTAACAGTATGTACACCATTTTTATTGTATAGACGATGCAATGTCTGACTTCAAAACATCATCAGCATTGCAAGTTATCTGTGACATTCATAAAATGTTACATTTGCTGAATAATGTCACTAAACAGTTTATAAAAATTATACAATTTCCATCATGTAATACTCATAATATGTGCCAATAATCATTTTTATTAACAAACATAACCTTTAAAAAGTGCATAGTGCATAGTGAAAATTGCTATTTATGCCTGACTGTCGACTTGCAAGCATGACAACGGATAGATAAGGTATATATAGATGAGACTGCATAGCCACAGATGGTGAATGGCGATGTAATACTGTACCTCAATAAAGTGTGCGTCACTACTACATAAATTTTTTTATATAGCTTTATAAACAGGGTACGTGCATGTATGCTTGCGCCTTTGTTTGGACGCACAGACTGCCTTCCTGCTGTGACGCGTTGGGTAGTGAACAGTTGTGTGCAGTGTTCACTGTAGTCTGAGGTTTTCATTTTTGGAGTGCAGATCACGCTCCAGTTAGTTCTTAAACCACTGCTGGTTGTAGTCTGCTGAGCGTGTGTCACTGCCTCATCCTTGACATTTTTCTCTAATTGTTGCTGCTCCATTCTATTTCAAATAACTCAAATCTATTAGTGTGACGCGCTTCAATCCGTATACAATACATTGGTTGCAAACACTATAGAAGTACACAAAGGGGCCTTTCACACCTAGTGAACAGTTGAGTGCAGTGTTCACTGCAGTCTCTGCGGAATAACCACACTTAGGCCTTATAACTTTTCTGACTTTCTTTATCAATCTACCAAGATGAAGAAGGCAGGGAGTAAGGCACGTGGTCGTGGCCGTGGAGTTCAGCAGGGAGAGGACGTGGGGATTCTGTGGCTGCTGCCGCCCCCAGTGACACAGCATCCACCAGTTTTCCCCGTGAGCGTTCCTTTATGCGGACTTTTGTAGGAGCTCGGCGTACCCCCCTGCTGCGGGAAGAACAATTGAAGCCGTTGTTGGTTGGATGGCAGCCAATGCATCGACTTCAATTGCTTCCACCTCCTCTCAGGACCACAGCACTGTTGAGCAACCATCTGTCTCTTCACCACCTGCCAAATTGCCCAGGCAGTCAGAGAGTTCTGTACAGGAGCCAGCTGAGTCTCTGCTTCTGTACTCAGAATCTGTTGGCTTGCAAACAGGGGCCCAGCCAAGCAGCATTCTGGAATGTGAAAAGAGGGAGTATGCAGTGATGCGCAACAGCTGTGTCTCTCTGAATCTGAAGAGCGGGTGAGCCAGTGCCGATGGTCAGCACACCGCAGAACGCATCTGATGATGATGAGACTCAGGTGCCAGTTTCTGTTGAGCATGGTGCTGGCCAGACCACCCAACAGCAGCAGGTGTTGGAAGAGGGTAGGGGGAGATGATGAGGTCCAAGACCCAACATGGCGTGAGGAACTGGAAGGTGGTGGGAGCAGCTCTGAGGAAGAGATTGCCCCAACGGTACAAACAGGAGGGAGAGTTAGCTGCAGACTCGGTTGCCTGTAGCCTCCAGTTTGGCACCTATTCAGAGCAGTTCTCTTCCAAAAGTCAAAACGGGCGCTCCCAGGACTTGCACTGCATGGTCCTTTTTTGACACACTTGCAGATGATATTTGTATGTCAAATGCAAGCTGTGTAATCAAAAAGTGAAAAGAGGTAAAAGTGTCAGTAACCTCAATGCCACTAATATGTGGAAACATGTGCGGACAAAGCACGTAGTTGAGTTACAAAGACACACTGGAGATGTAGGCCAACCTACAGCAGCACCTACATCTTCAGGTCGTGTTGGAGCCTCTTCCTCCAGCTCACACACAGCTGGTTCGGCTTCCTCACAGGATCGCCATGGAATAATAATAATAATAATAATAATCTTTATTTATATAGCGCCAACATATTCCGCAGCGCTTTACAGTTTAACAGTTTCAGAACACAAGTCATAAGTAACAACGTTAACAATACAATAATTAAAGCAATATAAGCCGCCCCTGCTCGTGAGAGCTTACAATCTACAATGAGGTGGGGGAGATACAAAGTACAGGTGTTTATGTACAATGGTGTATTTACAATGATGGTCAAGCCATTTTGAGGGAGTGAGGGATGGATGGAGATAGTGAATGGGCTACACACACAGACTTACACATAGAATGACTTTGATTAGTGAATGTGATAGGCCGCTCTGAACAAATGTGTTTAGAGGGAGCACCTGAAACCATGCAAATTGTGGATAGTCCTAATTTCTTGGGGTAGAGCATTCCAGAGGATTGGCGCAGCGCGGGAAAAAGTCTTGGAGTCGGGAGTGGGAGGTACGGATTAGTGCAGAGGTTAGTCGAAGGTCGTTTCCAGAGCGCAGCAGTCGGTTAGGCCGATAGATAGAAATGAGGGAGGAGATGTAGGGGGGTGCTGCAGTGTGGAGAGCTTTGTGGGTGAGAACCAGTACTTTGAATTGGATCCTATAATGAATGGGCAGCCAGTGTAAGGACTGGCGAAGGACTCTATGAAGGACATCTGCCACGTTTTGCGTGCGTTTGATGAGTCAACGCGGATGGCAAGTGCAGATGATGCACTAGACAGCCTGACTGTCCCCCTTATCTGCCTGCTTCAAAAAACACTGAAGACTAAGGGATGAGGTTTTGAAAGAGGTGGAGGATGAGGAGTCACAAATTCCATCACCTTCTGGACAGTCAGCGCAACGTGGTTCCTCACAAAGGGCTGTGCAGGGCTCACTTTGTGAGGAGGATGAGGAGGAGTCAATGGAGGAGGAAGACATCGCTCCAGAGGGAGGTACACAACGCTCTAGTCAGTATGTAGAGCGAGGGTGGGGTGATGCAGAGCAGGCAGAGATGACGCCTCTTGCAGGGGACAGCGTTTCTTGGCCAGTTGGTAGTCTGCAGCACACGGTTGATTTCATGCTGCAGCGCCTGAGAAACTAACGCCGCATCGCCCACATTCTCACCACATCTGATTATTGGATGTACACCCTCCTAGACCCTCGCTACCGGGACAACTTACAAAGCCTCATCACACCGTTGAACCGGGAGCGTAAAATGCGGGAGTACCAAGACACACTAGTGCAATCCATAATGTTCTCCATTCCAGCCGAGAGCACTGCTGCTGCTACTGCTTTACAAAGCAGCTCGGTGCGTCGAGGCAGTGGAGACAGCTCTGCAACAAGAGGGAGCACAAGCAGCGCCTCTGCACAGGGCAAGACCAGTATGTTCCAAACGTGGCGAAGTTTTGTGGCAGCGCCACCAATGTCTACACCATCCGAGACGGCTCCAGTCAGCAGGAGGCAACGTTTCCGTAAGATGGTGACAGACTACATGTCTTGCCCTCTTAGTGTACTCCCAGATGGCTCTTCCCCATTCAAATTTTGGGTCTCTAAGCTGGATACATCGGCCAGAGCTTAGCCAGTATGCATTGGAGGTGCTGGCTTGCCCTGCTGCCAGTGTATTATCGGAGCGCGTCTTTACTAGTGTTGAGCGATACGATACTGCAAATATCGGGTATCGGCCGATATTAGCTGTATCGGGCTTTCGATTCCGAGTACCGATATTTTCGTCATATCGGATACCGGAATCGGATTTGTCACTGTCACTGTGAGTGTCCGTCGGTCGGGTCTGTCAGGAGTCAGCGGCACTTACCTGGCAGAAGATCTCCGGCGGTCACGTCCTGGACTGCTTGATGGCCGCCATTATCTTCTCCTGGCGGTCACATGCAGTTTTCGCGATAACTGCAGTGACTGCAGGGTAATCCCGGCCGTAAACCAGTCCGATGACGTCACCGCCGGGGAAGCAGGTAATCAGCTGTGCTGCGCCGGGATGACAGGCTCGCCTGTCATTCTGATGTAGCAGAGCTGGATCGTCGTGGGACACTCGTTACTATGACTGCGTCGGACAGGTGGTATACTGCTGTTTTTTTTTTTCATTTTTTTACAGGAGATCGATGGCGTCGCAGGATGAGACTGTAATAAAAGTAATGAAAACTGTGTTGTGTTTTTTATTAAATTAAAAAATTTTTTTATGAACATTCACCCGTCCGGGTACATCAACAATTTAACTATTTACATACAGGGACCCTGTCCGGGTTATTTATAATTCTTTGGCAGGGGTGTTCCAGGTACCACCTGGTACTGTTCTGATGCTTGCCAAACATCCGAGACACCAAGGACCACCAGGACCTGATGACGTCGTGTGGCCTGTACAGCCAAGTCGTGACCCGCTATCTGTGTCTGTGTGGCCACCTCTTTCATCTCCCTCCGGGTCTGGAGCCCTATGTCATGGACTGAACGAACCCCAGGGGGCATAACAGGCGCCGGGTACGGGCCAGCTATAGTTATCATGTCCATAGCTGGGGCTGCTGAGGAGACCACTGAGGGAGGCTGGGGAGATTTACGGCGTGGGGTGGGCACTTGTGCAGAGGCCTGGATGTGGGAGGCTGAAGGCTCCGAGGGTCTCACAGGTTCCTGACACTCTGGGGAGTAGGGGTCGCACCTGGTAACATTTAGGGCGTACCATCCATTGTAACCCCAGTGTCGGGTGTAAGTCACCAAGTCTCCTGGCAACAGGTCCCTCCCCGGGTGTCCTTCTGGGAGGTGAGTCTCCACGTCCCGCCGGGTCACAAAGACTTCTAAATAAAGTCCAGGCTCCTGGATGAAGCCCCAACCACCTTTCAATTTAAAGCTCCGTACTGCACCCTTACGCCGCGGCTCCCACAGGGTTCCTTTATCTTTTCTCATCCGGTCCTTATCTGCCCGGTCCTTCTCCAGTTGACGTTGCCGAAGCTTTTGGGATTCTCGCTGCTCCCTTTGTCGCTCTGCTTCCTGCTCCCAACGTCTCCACTCTTCCTCCTGACGCCGGTTGTAATTCTCCTCCACCAGCTGCTCCATGTCTCCACCATCAAATGCCATCTTACGATGCCCGGTTTGCGGCAGCTCTCCTGGCGCCCCCCAGTCCTGGCAGCGCTCACCTGCGGAGGAAGCAGCCGGCTCTGGAACAGATGACAGTCGGGGCTCCGGTACAGACAGGTAGACCTCTGGTGCCTGCGCGGCCTCCTCCATGAGGACGGGTGTCGCTTCTTCTGTCTCAGCGACGGGGGCAGACAGCGGGATCTGGGGTGCTGCCGGTGCAGAGTTTTTTGCAGGAACGGGTGCCACCACTGCGACAACGTCAACCGGATCAAATTGCAAGGGCTGGGATGCCCGCACGGACTCCTCTACTAGAAGGGTGCCTCACCTTCCGGTACAGACACTTCAGGTAAGAGGGATTGGCGCCGCTCCAAGTTTAGTTTTAGGGCACGCCAGCTGGCTTCCATCCTGGCGACCTCCTCCCGGTGCCGGGCCAGGCCTCTTAGGGTATCCTCCGCTTCTTGCAGCGTAGGAGGGTTTCCAGGCCGGGTGCCCAACGGTGGTTCCATGGCGATCGGGTCGCTTCCGTGGGGGGAGAGCTCTGACTGCTCCATCCCTTCACACTTCTGCTCGTGTCCATTAGCCATCTCTGCCAAGTCACATGTGTCATTAGCATCTGGAGAGGGCCCCTCTTTTGTAGGGAGGCGGGACCTTCGTGTTAGTTTCCGCACACTGAGGAGGATGAGGAGGCGGAACTGAAGAGCTGTGGGGCACGATCTTACATTGCAGTACCATTTAGAGTGGTCGGCCATCGTTTTCGCGCCACTGAGTGAGTGTACACCACGAAGAGCACGCCCTTCTTCTTCACCAGTGCCTCGTCGTGACGCAGATATGGCGGAAAAATGGCAAATACATTCTCTGATGATTTTAGCAATTCTCAAGCACAAAACCAGTTCAATTCAGGCACACAGGACTCGCTTATAGCGAGCTACAGAATCCTGTTCGTGACGCCCAAGTTGAGTCGCACAGAGCCAGAGGTTTTGGGGGTACTCGGCACCGAGCCCGTCGACTTCTATGGGGTATGTCACGGCTTTACCCGGCAATTGAATCAGAGTCTATTTTACTATGTAGAAGTGTATAAACTATAAATATATGTATATATATATGTCACAATGACATGTATATATATATATATAATGTATTCTATGTGTGTATATTTTGTGTTTACAACGAAAGAAAGGGTTTTTTTTGTTGCGATATTTTGTTCCCATAGACTTACATGGGACTTCCGGTATCGTAATCGGATATCGACGATATTTATTGATATCGGCGATACCATTCCGATACGATATTTTTAGATATCGAGCAGTATCGCTCAACACTAGTCTTTACTGCTGCAGGTGGTGTACTAATAGACCGTTGCATGCGACTATCCTCCGATAATGTAGAACGGCTTACTTTTCTGAAAATGAACAAGGCATGGATCTCGCCTGAATTTGCCTGTCCGGTTTCCGATTAAATAACTGGTTGGCAATGTTATCCATGTCTCCTGTTATGTTCATCTTTCTACCACCTGAACTCTACTCCCTGGGCTACAACACTGCCAGTTGCTGCTCAGAAGTGTCGTGTCCACAGACCAATACACAAGCTATAGTGTTAGTGGGGTTCAGTAACGCCTGCTGTTAACCTGCTGTGTGTCTGGCAAAAATTAATGCTGCTAACTCCAAATTAAAGTTCAAACATCTCATAATAGGCCTCTGCCTACACCCTCCTTGACCCTGGGCTTCAACACCGCCAGTTGCTGCTCAGAAGTGTTGGATGCACAGATCAAAACAATCGCTGATGTGTTTGTGGGGTTCAGTAACGCCTGCTGTTCCCCTGCTGGGTGTCCGTCAAAAATTACTGCTACCTAGCTACACATGTTGAAAAAACATGACATGTTAAAGTGGCTAGTGCTACACAAAGATATCAGGCTACACCCTTATTTCTAAGCTGTAAACAAGTGAAACGTCACCTTTAAAACCATTAAATGATTAGTCTTGGTAACAAATCTGTAACAAAATAATTGTGACATATTATTGCAGATATCCACATGTCTAACACAAATGCTAACACAAAAGCATACTTATGCTATAGGGTACTGATGGTGAACCTTGTCACTCCATAGCTTTGACAAATCCAACTCACATCATGCCTCAAATGCTGCAATGTTGGAAGTGCATAATGTGGGTTGAACTTTGACAACAGCTGCAGTGCGAAGGTTATCCTTCAGTGTTCTTGGCTTTTAAATAAAAGCATCCAAGTAAATATAATAATCCATTGTTGATTAAGGGACGTGATGTACACCTTTAATATTGTGCAAACAATGGATGTAGGATTAGTCCTCTTCAACATTACTTATATTTGTGTCATTTGAAAAATACATATTTAATTACAAATTTAACACCCATGTTCACTAGGTGTGAAAGGCCCCTTTGTGTACTTCTATAGTGTTTGCAACCAATGTATTGGATACGGATGGAAGCGCGTCACACTAATAGATTTTAGTTTTTTGAAATAGAATGGAGCAGCACCAATTAGAGAAAAATATCAAGGATGAGGCAGGGACACACGCTCAGCAGACTACAACCAGCAGTGGTTGAAGAACTAACTGTAGCGTGATCTGCACTCAAAAAATATAAACCTCAGACTACTGTGAACACTGCACAGAACTGTTCACTATCTTTGAAAGGCCCCTTTGTGTACTTCTATAGTGTTTGCAATCAATGTATTGTATACGGAAGGAAGCGCGTCACACTAATAGATTTGAGTTATTTGAAACAGAATGGAGCAGCACCAATTAGAGAAAAATGTCAAGGATGAGGCAGTGACACACGCTCAGCAGACTACAACCAGCAGTGGTTGAAGAACTAACTGTAGCGTGATCTGCACTCAAAAAATATAAACCTCAGACTACTGTGAACACTGCACAGAACTGTTCACTATCTTTGAAAGGACCCTTTGTGTACTTCTATAGTGTTTGCAACCAATGTATTGTATACGGAAGGAAGCGCGTCACACTAATAGATTTGAGTTATTTGAAATAGAATGGAGCAGCACCAATTAGAGAAAAATGTCAAGGATGAGGCAGTGACACACGCTCAGCAGACTACAACCAGCAGTGGTTGAAGAACTAACTGTAGCGTGATCTGCACTCAAAAAATATAAACCTCAGACTAATGTGAACACTGCACAGAACTGTTCACTATCTTTGAAAGGCTCCTTTGTGTACTTCTATAGTGTTTGCAATCAATGTATTGTATACGGATGGAAGCGCGTCACACTAATAGATTTGAGTTTTTTGAAATAGAATGGAGCAGCACCAATTAGAGAAAAATGTCAAGGATGAGGCAGTGACACACGCTCAGCAGACTACAACCAGCAGTGGTTGAAGAACTAACTGTAGCGTGATCTGCACTCAAAAAATATAAACCTCAGACTACTGTGAACACTGCACAGAACTGTTCACTATCTTTGAAAGGCTCTTTTGTGTACTTCTATAGTGTTTGAAATCAATGTATTGTATACGGATGGAAGCGCGTCACACTAATAGATTTGAGTTTTTGAATAGAATGGAGCAGCACCAATAGAGAAAAATGTCAAGGATGAGGCAGTGACACACGCTCAGCAGACTACAACCAGCAGTGGTTGAAGAACTAACTGTAGCGTGATCTGCACTCAAAAAATATAAACCTCAGACTACTGTGAACACTGCACAGAACTGTTCACTATCTTTGAAGGCCCCTTTGTGTACTTCTATAGTGTTTGCAACCAATGTATTGTATACGGAAGGAAGCGCGTTACACTAATAGATTTGAGTTATTTGAAATAGAATGGAGCAGCACCAATTAGAGAAAAATGTCAAGGATGAGGCAGTGACACACGCTCAACAGACTACAACCAGCAGTGTTGAAGAACTAACTGTAGCGTGATCTGCATTCAAAAAATATAAACCTTAGACTACTGTGAACACTGCACAGAACTGTTCACTATCTTTGAAAGGCCCCTTTGTGTACTTCTAAGTGTTTGCAACCAATGTATTGTATACGGAAGGAAGCGCGTCACACTAATAGATTTGAGTTATTTGAAATAGAATGGAGCAGCACCAATTAGAAAAAAATGTCAAGGATGAGTCAGTGACACACGCTCAGCAGACTACAACCAGCAGTGGTTGAAGAACTAACTGTAGCGTGATCTGCGCTCAAAAAATAAAACCTCAGACTACTGTGAACACTGCACAGAACTGTTCACTATCTTTGAAAGGCCCCTTTGTGTACTTCTATAGTGTTTGCAAGCAATGTATTGTATACGGAAGGAAGCGCGTCACACTAATAGATTTGAGTTATTTGAAATAGAATGGAGCAGCACCAATTAGAGAAAAATGTCAAGGATGAGGCAGTGACACACGCTCAGCAGACTACAACCAGCAGTGGTTGAAGAACTAACTGTAGCGTGATCAGCACTCAAAAATATAAACCTCAGACTACTGTGAACACTGCACACAACTGTTCACTAGCTGTGAAAGGCTCCTTTGTGTGCTTCTATAGTGTTTGCAACCAATGTATTGTATACGGATGGAAGCGCGTCACACTAATAGATTTGAGTTTTTGAAATAGAATGGAGCAGCACCAATTAGAGAAAAATGTCAAGGATGAGGCAGTGACACACGCTCAGCAGACTACAACCAGCAGTGGTTGAAGAACTAACTGTAGCGTGATCTGCACTCAAAAAATAAACCTCAGACTACAGTGAACACAGCACAAACTGTTCACTACTGTGAAAGGCTCCCTCTGTACTTCTATAGTGTTTGCAACAATGTATTGATACGGATGAAGCACGTCACACTAATAGATTCGACTGTTAATTTCAATAGAATGGAGCAGCACCAATTACAAAAAAAACAAAGAGTCAGTGAGTGACACGTGCAGAGACTACAAACCCGCGTTTGGGTGCAGAGCAAACTGCAGCGTACCTGCACTCACAACTACACCTTGCACAGAGCTGTGAAACAACACTGCAAGGAAATAGATGATTTACACAGCGGTTCTAAAATAGCCTGCCTACAGAACAATTCACAAAAAGTCTGAACTGCCCTCAGAGTCACAGAGGAGCATTCTGTCCCTAACAATTCCAGCACTGTGACGCTAAAAAGGCGCCCTTTTATAGGCTTCTGACATCATTTAGATGCAACCAGCATGCCATTGTATACATGGGCGCGCATTACATAATGAAGTTTGATTATTTGACTAGAATCAGCATGCCCAATTAAGAAAATGTCAAGGAGACATTGACCGGTCAACGACATAAAAATGTTCGGAACTAAGTATCGGATTCCGCATACAAGAATATAACCGATAACTACTGTGCGGCATCGAATGTTCACACTACTGGCTTGTGATTATATGTTTCAACCAGTTATTGTCGAGGAATGGCTGACCATTTAAAGAACTTTGGTTTGAAAAGAGGAGACCGCACAAATGGAGAAAATGTCAAATATCAACCCCATCGCCTCCAGCTTCAACGAGCGGAGGTTGAGCCACCCAACTGTAGGCGTACGATTCTTTGGCTCCAATTTGCAAATTCAAATCCCAATACTGTCGAACCCCAAAAGCCACAGAGGTCCTGTGCAAACCTAGGCTCGGCAAGCCGAGTATCCGGGTCTGTAACCTTTGTATGCAGAAGGACACTATGCAACAAATGTCACAGGATGGGAAGGAACGCCAGTGCCCTGAGAGGTTCACTAGAGACAGCGGCATTTTCCTCCAAATGAATTAAAGGCAGTCACTGTAGACCTCCACACTTACAGTGAAGCTTTGTGTGGACTCAGGAGCAGAGGAATTTCATGTATCTACCTAACGGCCGGGTTGGATGAGCAGACTAAAAATGCAAAACAGTCAACCTGCACTCACCCCACACACTCTGCATCAAAAGTAGACTACAGTGAAACAGCACAACTCACAAACCCCTGCAAGGAAAAAAGGATAGACTTACTTAACAGCGTGGGTTCCTAAAAAAAATAGCCTCGATCCTACAGACAATTCACAAAATACGCTTATCTGTAAGCTTTTCCTCCAGTCAAAAATCAACTGCAGATGCAGCATTCTGTCCCTAACTGAATTCACAGCACAGTGACGCTAAAATGGAGGCGGCGCCTTTTATAGTGCATTCTGACATCATTTCAGCATCCAATCACAGCCATGCCATTAGTTAACATGACCGCAGCATTACATGATGTGCCCACAGTTCGTAGGATTCCTCATTGGCTGACTAAAATCACAGTGCCTCTCAAAGAATTATGGGAACTTCCGATTCCGGTATACGATATAGGAAAAATATCGGAACTAAGTATCGGAATTCCGATACAGCGAATATCGGCCGATACCCGATACTTGCGGTATCGGAATGCTCAACACTACTGGTCGGATAAAGTTCTCATTCCAGTCTACTTGCGAGGACTGGCTGACCATGTTAAAGACACTTTGGCTACAAGGGAGATTCCCGCCACACTGGAGAAGCTTATCTCCATATCAACCCGCATCGACCTCCGTTTTCACGAGCGGAGGTTGGAGCCGGCCCAGTTTAGGCAGACGATTCGGTTGGCTTCCACCTTTGCCAAACCTCTCAAATCCCCCCATCTGCGTCCGAACCCCAAAAGGCCACAGAGGTTCCTCGTGCAGAACCTAAGGCTCGGGCCGTCCGAGTATCCGTGGTCTGTAACCTTTGTCAGCAGACAGGACACTATGCTAACAAATGTCCACAGCGATTGGGGAAGCGAATGGGCCTAGTGGCCCTGGGAGGAGGTTCACTAGAGACAGCGGCATTTTCCTCCAAGATGACATTTAAAGGGACAGTCACTGTAGACTCTTCCACACTTACAGTCGAGCTTTGTGTGGACTCAGGAGCAGAGGGGAATTTCATGTCATCTACCTTTGCTCGTCGCCACGCAATACATCTGGTAGCTCTCGACAAATCAGTGACTGTCCGGGTAGTGAATGGGTTGACATTGCCCTTGCCAATTACACATCAGACGTCCCTCTTACTTTGTGTGTACCCTTTCACATCAGGAAATTATTTTCCCTTCTCGTCCTTCCCGAGGGAATAGACGAAATCCTACTGGGAGTACCCTGGCTCTTTTCCCACTCCCCTCATATGAGTGGACCTTCGGTAGGATACTGGGTTGGAGTGAGTCATGTAAGGACAGATGTGTCAGGGAGTGCATTCAGATTACCACTACAGAGATACCCACAGATCTTTCTCCTCTTCCCAAGTACTATCAGTCATATGCAGACGTGTTCCCTAAAAACTGCGGAGACTCTGCCGCCCCATCGTCCCTACGACTGTCCTATTGACTTCTTGCCTGGAGCGGAACCTCCTCGAGGAAGGGTTTATCCCCTCTCTCTTCCTGAGATGGAGGCTATGTCTCAATATATCCACGAGAATCTGGCAAGAGGGTTCATTAGGAAGTCGGTGTCACCAGCAGGAGTGGGTTTCTTCTTTGTGCAGAAGAAGAGTGGAGAATTACGTCCGTGTATAGATTACAGAGGTCTTAACGCCATCAACGTTAAGAATAAGAACCCGTTGCCCCTGATTTCTGAGCTCTTTGATAGGCTCCGAGGAGCAAGGGTATTTACTAAATTAGATCTGCGTGGTGCTTATAACCTGATTTGCATCCGTGAAGGGGACGAATGGTAGACGGCTTTTAATACCAGGGATGGGCATTATGAATACCTGGTGATGCCCTTCGGGCTTTGTAATGCCCCAGCCATTTTCCAAGATTTTGTCAATGACATCTTCGTGGATATGCTTTCCACCTCTGTAGTTGTCTATCTGGATATCTGGATGATATTCTCATCTTTTCTCCAGATATTGACTCTCACCGGAGGATGTCTGCAAAGTCTTTGACATGTAACGGATGAACTCCCTCTATGCAAAGTTGAACAAATGCATGTTTGAGCAGGAGTTTTTACCTTTCCTGGGCTATATCATCTCTGCCCAGGGATTGGCTATGGATCCTGCCAAACTACAGGCTGTGATGGATTGGCAAGAACCTCATTCTCTTAAAGCGGTGCAGCGCTTTTTGGGGTTCATTAATTACTATGCCAATTCATTCCCCACTTCTCCACTTTGGTAGTTCCCTTGGTAGCCCTCACCAAAAAGGGAGCCAATCCCAAATTGTGGTCAGAGGAGGTCTCCAAGGCCTTTACTTCAATTAAGTCTCATTTTGCTAGTGCTCCCTTCTTACATCGCCCCGAGGTTGATAAGTCTTTTATATTGGAGGTTGATGCCTCGTCCATTGGTGCTGGAGCAGTCCTTTTTCAATAGTATGCTCAAAGTCGGAGACATCCTTGTTTCTTCTTTTCCAAGACCTTCACACCAGCGGAGAGGAATTATTCCATTGGGGATAGGGAGTGGCCTGCCATGAAGTTGGCCTTTTCCAAGTGAAGACATCTCCTGGAGGGGGCTCGCTTTCCCTTTCAAGTTTTCACTGACCAGTGACCACAAAAATTTGGTCTATTTACAGACCTCCCAGCGGCTATATTCTCATCAGGCCAGATGGTCCCTGTTCTTCTCCCGGTTCCATTTCACCCGCCATTTCCTCTCCGGTGAGAAGAACATTCGGGCCGATGCTCTTTCTCGCTCCGTGGTGTCCTCTGAGGAGGTGGAGGAGGAGCCTCGGTTGATTGTCCCCACAGAGAGCCTAAGAACTGTGGTCCCGGTTTCGCTTGAGTCTGTGCCTCCGGGCAAGACTTTTGTGCCCACCAATTTGCGACCGGAGGTACTCTCTTGGGCACATTCGTCCAGGGTGGGTGGATATTTTGGGGCAAAACGGACATCTGAGTTGCTGGCGAGGACATACTGGTGGCCACATATGGTCCATGACGTCAGGGAATACGTTCAGGCATGCATCTCCTGTGCCAAGAATAAGTCCCCTCAACAACGTCCGGCTGGGTTACTTTTTCCTTTGCCGGTGGCAGACAGGCCTTGGGACATGGTCGGGATGGATTTTGTGGTGGGCTTACCCAAGTCTTGGGGCTGCACCATCATCTGGATGATAACCGACAACTTCTCCAAAATGGTGCACTTGATGCCCTTACCACGGTTACCGTCTGCATGGGCCTTGGCAGCATTATTTA
The DNA here is from genome assembly GCA_033576555.1 of Oophaga sylvatica. Lineage (NCBI taxonomy): Eukaryota > Metazoa > Chordata > Amphibia > Anura > Dendrobatidae > Oophaga > Oophaga sylvatica. The sequence goes on along the minus strand of JARQOD010000001.1, from coordinate 593,523,710 downwards.
TTAGGCATATTTTCCATTTACATGGAATGCCAGACAAAATCGTCAGTGATCGAGGTCCCCAATTTGCATCTCGGTTCTGGAGAGAGCTGTGTCGTCTACTCAGCATTGAGTTAAATCTCTCCTCGGCATATCATCCCGAGACGAATGGGTTGGTAGAGAGGGCCAACCAGACCTTGGTCACATACTTGTGGCATTTTATCTCAGCCAGGCAGGATGACTGGGCATCCTTGCTACCGTGGGCTGAGTTCGCTCTAAATAATGCTGTGGCTGACTACACCGGACAGACTCCATTCCTCTAAAACTACGGTCAACATCCGCGGGTACCGGTGCCCATGCCCGTGTCTTCCTGCCAACTCCAGGGTGGCAGACTGGGCCGTGGAGGCACGGGACATTTGGACTGCACTCAGGATGCCATTCAGGCCTCCAAGGAGAGGATGAGGTCTTCCGCCGAAGCACATCGGCGCTCCGCTCCGACATTTGCTCCTGGCGACCTAGTGTGGCTCTCCGCCCGAAACATCAGGCTACGACTGGAGTCCACTAAGTTGGCACCCTGCTTTTTGGGTCCCTTCAAGGTCCTTGAGCAGGTCAACCCTGTGGTTTATCGCTTAGCCCTTCTTCCTCGCTTAGTTATCTCCGACATCTTTCATGTGTCCCTCCTGAAACCTGTGGTCATGTCCTGGTTTTCCGAGTCATCTGCCGGGACATCGAGTTCTTCTACGGACGATCAACGAGGTGAATGCCATTGTAGGGTGCAAGGTGGTACGGGGCAAAAAATTTTATTTGGTGGATTGGAGGGGTTAAGGACCTGAGGATAGGTCCTGGGAGCCTGCCGAGCATATTCATGCTCCGCAGCTCATCGCTACCTTTGATCGTAGCGAGGCCCAAAGAAGGAGGGTCCCTAGAAGGGGGGGAAATGTTAGGGATTGAGTTCCCACTGTTGCACAAGGGGAATCTCGAGCCATCCCCTCTGCGGTCCCCCATCCATCTCCGGCTGCAGTAGAGTCTGCTCAGCAGAGACGTCGGTCCCAGCATCTCGCCCAGTCTAATACTGTGCAGAGGATAACTGCTGCCTCCTCAGGTCCTGCCATTGTAACCAGTGCAGGTCAGCAGCAAGCAGACGTAGTTGGGACTAAGTCCTTTATGTTCCCTTCTGAGCATGCTAAGGGTAAGATCTCTCATAGGAGATCAGGGGTCACATGGTCGGTACTGCAGCGACTCCCATTGGTCCTCCAGGAAGGTCCTGAGGCTGCTTTAGTTCTGGAGCAGCTTTCCCATTGGTCCTTTTCTGGAAGGTCCTGTAGCTGCTACTATAAAAGGTGGGCATGACCGCACGGCGGCGAGCTAGTATCAAATCTGTTACGTGCTTGCGCCAGTGTGGTCATGTATGCATGTGGTTAGGTCTGGCTGAAATAAGCCCCTAGAATACCGGCACCTCCGGTGAGGAGATTGCATGCTTGTGTTCAGGGCTTGGCTGAAAACGCCATTAGAATACCCGCTACTCCGGTGAGTAGATTACTGCTTGGGTTCTGATTGCATGACCACAGACTGTAATCCGCTTAGCAGTCATCTGTGTTCCCTGTGAGTCTAACAGGACACAGTCTTTGCTACAGCGGCTCTGTGAATTAACAGAGTCCGCTTATATCGCCATATAGTGCTACGCATTTACATCTGGGACTCTGCGGGATAACAGAGTTCACTCATACTGCCTATTTACGCCATCTTACTAGCAGCAGGCTCTGCCTGCACGGTGGACCCAGGGCTGCGAACACACCTCTCCTTAATATCTATTAGGTGCATTCAGCAGGCCCCTAAAACCGTTTTTTGAGCTATTGTAGAATTTACAATAGATATCACTCATGTAATGTAAGAAGTGAAGTATATGGCATTGTTCTATACCTATATTTCTCTGCCGTGTCGGAGCATCATGAATTGTGTTATGTGTTAAAGGGGCCCACTGAGACTCTTTCGCTCGGGGCCCACGAAAACCTGGAGCCAGCCCTGCCCCCAACAACTTTAGCCAAATAACCCCCAGTTTTCAATGCGTTACTATTGTTATAAAGTAAATTAAGGTTGACAAGCTTAAGTAATAAGAATTGATGTCGTTGGCATTGAAATGAGCACTGTAGGTGTGGTTACTTTCCTCCACTCCCTGCCGACTTTTCTTCCCCATTGACTTGCATTGGTTTCGGTTCGAGTTTCAGTCGGACCTTTGACTTTTTCTGATAGTCGGCCGATTTCACTCGACTCGACTTTTGCGAAAGTCGGGTGGTACGAAAACCAACTCGACCCTCTCGGAGGCAAAGTCGCTCATCTCTACACGTATTGAACAGTGTGGTATCTCTGTAAGATGCCTCATCTATCTGTGGGCTACAAATTGTGTCATTTCAGGTTTCCATTTAACTGTTTTTGCTGTCTCTAACCTTAGTTCTATACTATATTTTGGGGTAAAAAACCAAAAAATACAGACCACACATTGAATAGTGTTGTATCTCTGAAAGACGCCACATCTGTCTGTGGGCTACAAATTGTGGCACACAAATTGTGGTTCTCTCCCAATTCAGCCATTTGTAGTGGACATGGAATATATTATAGTCCATTTAAAATGGGTAAGTTGTGTGGCAAGGGACAGGGAAGTGGACGTGATGGTGATGGTACATGCAGAGGCCGAGGCCGTGGGCAAGCTGAGATTGTGCCACAACAAACACCCACATCTTCTCGCATGACCTTCCTGTCTGAATTCCTAGGGGACCGCAGAACAGCACTATTGAAACCAGAGCAGTGTCAAAAGGTTGTTGGTTGGATAGCGGATGTTTCCAGTCACCTTGCCACCACCACCAGCACTCTGTCTTCCACGTAGTTAAAGTTTGAGTAGCAGTGAGTCTGGACCGCATATTCCTCACCCTCATCCTCCTTCATCCTTCCATGCCTAGTCCCCAGAGTCAACTGATACCACATTTGGACACTCCGAAGACTTGTTCACTTTTCTATTTATAGATTCGAGCATCTCGCCCAGTCCACTTGAAGCGGGGCAAGATAAGATCGCATGTAGCGATGCGCAAATATTTGAGCAGCCACGTTCTCACAAAGGCGAAGGTGGGAACATGTCACAACAGGTGGACAATGATGAGACATAATTGCCAGAAAGTCAGGAGGAGGACCAGGGTGCAGAAGAGGAAGAGGAGGTGGTGAATGATATAGTAACTGACCCAACCTGGCAGCAGGAAATTCAGAGTAAGGACAGCAGCATACAGAGGGAGGGAAGCGTAGCTCCACAACAGCAGGAAGAAGCATAATGGTGGCCGCAGACAGAAGGCGGGCAATCATTCCTCGTAACACCAACACAATGGAAGTTGGATGTACAACTGTTAGGTTTTCCCAAATCTGGTTGTTTTTTAAAGACTCTGCTGATAACCCCAAACAGGCCATTTACACCACCTGTCAAGCCCGCATCAGCAGAAGTAGCAAAACTACCAGCCTGACCACCACCAGCATGATCAGGCCATAGCAGCAAAGCACCCGACTTTGTGGGCCGAACCCCAGGCTCCAGGAACACTGTCTGTGGGTGACACCATTGCTTCTTCCGCTGTTCTGTGTGGAAGCCAATCCCCTGTCCATGGTGCATGCAAAGATGCCTCCTGCCTAGCAACTGTTGTGAAACACGCTCAACTAGCACCATCATCAGTCATGTCACATCCTTGTCCCAGCGCAGCCTTCAGTTGCCCATATCCCAGTCATGGGAAAGCAAGAGGAAATACCTAGCTAACTCACCACAGGCTACGGTACTAATTTCACACATTTCTCGTCTGCTTGCGCTCAAATTGTTGCCTTTTAGGCTCGAGGTAATGGAAGCTTTCCGCAACCTGTTGGCGGCGGTCGTCCCAAGGTACTCAATCCCCAGCCGCCAGTATTTCTCCCAGTGTGCCATCCCAGCATTAAACAAGCACGTGTCCCTCAATATTACCCGTGCCCTCAACAATGCTGTTACTGTGAAAGTCCACCTAAAGCACAGAAAAGTGGACAAGTGGTTATGGGCAGGGATGGTACATCTCGCTGATGGCACACTGGGTTAACATAGTGTAAGCCGGTACCCAGTCAGAACCTGGATGGAACACGTCCTCCCGACACTGAGGATTGCGAGTCTTACGTCAATCAGGGTTGCCCCCACAGTCTACAGTCCCTGCACCTCCTGCTCCTCTTCAGCCTCCATCTCCAAAATGGACTATTCAAAAAAGTAATAAAATTTGGAATAAATAATAATATGTGTACATGTATTCCCTTTAAAAGTACAAAATTTATTTTATTATGATACCTTAAAAAACACCAAAACCCAGTGAAGGTATAACTTAACGTTTATACCGATAAACTGCACTGTCAGACACCCTATGTTAGTCCTGATCTATCGCCTACCTTGCCGTGGAGGTTGGCACCCTAAAAGTAGCGATATGGCGCCCCCACTCAACGTAGGCTCTCCCTAACTTCCCTGTATGTCCCTCAAATGAAGGTGGGAAAACATAAATCAATAGTAAGAAATGAAGGGAGCCTTGGAACTATACATATCTGGCAGCAGAAATAATAATATGTCTAAATCATGCCACTGTAAGCCCTGATGAATATACATCAATTATGCACAAAAATCACTGTGGGATTATTAAGAACTGCAAATTTTGCAAAAAGATATCATCTGCAGGACTTTGGAAACAAGAACATAATATTCCTTTGCACAAATAAAGCTATATAGAAATCCACACTGGCATATCAGTATAACACTCATAGCAAGCTAATATAGATATATAAAGAGGATTCCTTTGCACAAATAAAGCTATATAGAAATCCACACTGACATATCAGTATAACAATCATAGCAAGCTAATATAGATATATAAAGAGATATTAGGACTTAGCATGAGATAGGTATCTTATCTCATGCTAAGTCCTAATATCTCTTTATATATCTATATTAGCTTGCTATGATTGTTATACTGATATGTCAGTGTGGATTTCTATATAGCTTTATTTGTGCAAAGGAATCCTCTTTATATATCTATATTAGCTTGCTATGAGTGTTATACTGATATGCCAGTGTGGATTTCTATATACAGGTCCTTCTCAAAAAATTAGCATATAGTGCTAAATTTCATTATTTTCCATAATGTAATGATTAAAATTAAACTTTCATATATTTTAGATTCATTACACACCAACTGAAATTTTTCAGGTCTTTTATTGTTTTAATACTGATGATTTTGGCATACAGCTCATGAAAACCCAAAAATCCTGTCTCAAAAAATTAGCATATTTCATCCGTCCAATAAAATAAAAGTGTTTAAAACAAAATAAAAAAAAAACACCAATAATAATGTTCAGTTATGCACTCAATACTTGGTCGGGAATCCTTTTGCAGAAATGACTGCTTCAATGCGGCGTGGCATGGAGGCAATCAGCCTGTGACACTGCTGAGGTGTTATGGAGGCCCAGGATGCTTCGATAGCCGCCTTAAGCTCATCCAGAGTGTTGGGTCTTGCGTCTCTCAACTTTCTCTTCACAATATCCCACAGATTCTCTATGGGGTTCAGGTCAGGAGAGTTGGCAGGCCAATTGAGCACAGTAATACCATGGTCAGTAAACCATTTACCAGTGGTTTTGGCACTGTGAGCAGGTGCCAGGTTGTGCTGAAAAATGAAATCTTCATCTCCATAAAGCATTTCAGCCGATGTAAGCATGAAGTGCTCCAAAATCTCCTGATAGCTAGCTGCATTGACCCTGCCCTTGATGAAACACAGTTGACCAACACCAGCAGCTGACATGGCACCCCACACCATCACTGACTGTGGGTACTTGACACTGGACTTCAGGCATTTTGGCATTTCCTTCTCCCCAGTCTTCCTCCAGACTCTGGCACCTTGATTTCTGAATGACATGCAAAATTTGCTTTCATCAGAAAAAAGTACTTGGGACCACTTAGCAACAGTCCAGTGCTGCTTCTCTGGAGCCCAGTGCTGCTTCTCTGTTTCTGGTTCAAAAGTGGCTTTACCTGGGGAATGCGGCACCTGTAGCCCATTTCCTGCACACGCCTGTGCACGGTGGCTCTGGATGTTTCTACTCCAGACTCAGTCCACTGCTTCCGCAGGAACCCCAAGGTCTGGAATCGGTCCTTCTCCACAATCTTCCTCAGGGTCCGGTCACCTCTTCTCGTTGTACAGCGTTTTCTGCCACATTGTTTCCTTCCAACAGACTTCCCATTGAGGTGCCTTGATACAGCACTCTGGGAATAGCCTAATTGTTCAGAAATTTCTTTCTGGGTCTTACCCTCTTGCTTGAGGGTGTCAATGATGGCCTTCTGGACATCAGTCAGGTCGGCAGTCTTACCTATGATGGCGGTTTTGAGTAATGAACCAGGCAGGGAGTTTTTAAAAGCCTCAGGAATCTTTTGCATGTGTTTAGAGTTAATTAGTTGATTCAGAAGATTAGGGTAATAGCTCGTTTAGAGAACCTTTTCTTGATATGCTAATTTTTTGAGACAGGATTTTTGGGTTTTCATGAGCTGTATGCCAAAATCATCAGTATTAAAACAATAAAAGACCTGAAAAATTTCAGTTGGTGTGTAATGAATCTAAAATATATGAAAGTTTAATTTTAATCATTACATTATGGAAAATAATGAAATTTAGCACTATATGCTAATTTTTTGAGAAGGACCTGTAGCTTTATTTGTGCAAAGGAATATTATGTTCTTGTTTCCAAAGTCCTGCAGATGATATCTTTTTGCAAAATTTGCAGTTCTTAATAATCCCACAGTGATTTTTGTGCATAATTGATGTATATTCATCAGGGCTTACAGTGGCATGATTTAGACATATTATTATTTCTGCTGCCAGATATGTATAGTTCCAAGGCTCCCTTCATTTCTTACTATTGATTTATGTTTTCCCACCTTCATTTGAGGGACATACAGGGAAGTTAGGGAGAGCCTACGTTGAGTGGGGGCGCCATATCGCTACTTTTAGGGTGCCAACCTCCACGGCAAGGTAGGCGATAGATCAGGACTAACATAGGGTGTCTGACAGTGCAGTTTATCGGTATAAACGTTAAGTTATACCTTCACTGGGTTTTGGTGTTTTTTAAGGTATCATAATAAAATAAATTTTGTACTTTTAAAGGGAATACATGTACACACATCCATCTCCAAAATGACCACAACAGTCACAAGCTGTAAGCACTGCAGCACTGCCTCAGCCAAGCGGCAACAAGCTGTGATGAAGCTAATATGCTTAGGTTACAAACCGCACAATGCTTAAGAGTTAAGCAGGCAGATCTGTGGCTTACACCGCTGAACCTACAGCCAGGCATTGTTGTGTGTGACAATGGCAGATAACCTGGTGGTGGCTCTGAGGCAAGGCAAGCTCACACATGTACCATGCCTGTCACATGTGCTTAACCTCGTGGTTCAGCGGTTTCTCAAAACCTATCCGGAGTGGCCGGATCTGCTTGTCAAAGTTCGCTGCCAGTGTGCACATTTTAGAATGTCAGCTAAAGCTTCAGTTGCCCTTGCCGTGCTTCAGCAGCATTTGCAGCTTTTGGCTCATCGACTGGTATGTGTGATGTCCCCATGCATTGGAACTCTGCACTTCGTAAGTTGGAAAGGATTTGTGAGCAGAAGAGGGCAGTTATTGACTACTAGCATCAACAATGCCATCGGTATTCAGTTCAGAGTCCACACATAAGACCTCAGGAATGGATATGCATGTCTGACATATGTACCATTCTACAAAACTTTGAGTACTTCACCAAGATGGTTATCGGCGATGACGCCATAATTAGCATCTCGATTCCACTTCTCTGCTTTCTGAAAAAGCTCTCTGCTCAAAATGAAAGAGGAAGCATTGCAGGCGGAGCACGATGAGATGTAGCAAGGAACCATACAGGGTGATTACACACAGGCCAGCCTCATATCATCCCAACGTGGATTGATTGACAAAAAAGGTAGAGGAGGAGGAAGAACAAGAGCTACTTTCATTCGCTATAGATGGTACTACAAGCACAAATGTCATACCGTCTGTTCAGCGTGGATGGCCTGAGGACAGGGAGGAGGAGCAAGACAGCATGGTCAGTCATCCTGTAGGTAAGTAAAAGAAAAAAGGAAGCACACTGTAGCGCTATAGCTAGCAAACATGAGATATGTAAAATGATTTGCATCACTGCCTTAGAAATATGAAAAAATGAGAGCTTAGTGCATAAAATGGCCAATTTATTTGTACCTAAAGCCACGTTAAGGCGCTTCTCATTTTCCAGGTCCTATCTAATGCAAATCCTCGCTTAGAAAAGTCTCTATTTGTATGGAAACATATGAATGCTCTCTTTAGACTGAAATCTACATCTCTGTGGAGGGGTAGTGGCCGGCTGTAATTAAAACGCCTGCGACTAACAGGTGGAGTGCTCAGTCAGAAAGTAAATGAATACATATCAAAAAACTGACCGTCACATCCAAACATAGGCCTAGTCTGAACAGATGCTTAACCTAGAGTCACCAACTCATGCACACTCAAAGAAAAAATGAAGCACATTGTAGCGCCATAGCTTGCAAACATGAGATATGAAAAGCGAATTGCATCACTGTCTTAGAAATATGAAAAATTGAGAAAGCTTAGCGCATAAAAATGGCCAATTTATGTGTACCTGGAAGTCACATTAAGTCGCTGCATCTGAAAACGCTTGGGGCAGAGGTCACATATCGTTGGACAACCACGGAGTAGAGGCAAGAGAGACACAACTCCAATCCAGCTGAGGCAGGGGAACACTGGCAAAGTTCTGGGAGAATTTTCTCAGACTCTCCCATCGCCCTGGCCCAGAGGCACGGGGTACTCTCACAAGAGTGCAAAGTTTGGGAAAATGCTGAAGGAATACCTTTCTGACCGTACCAACATCCTCAGGGATTCCTCTGTGCCTTTTATTTATTGGGCATCCAAGCTAGACACGTGGCATGAACTGGCTCGCTACACCTTGGAGGTCCTGGCCTGCCCTGCCGCTAGCATTTTGTCAGAGCGAGTTTTTAGTGCTGCTGGTGGAATTATAACTGATAAGTGCATCAGCCTGTTAACTGAAAATGCTGACTCTTATGAAAATGAACAAGGGCTAGATTGGGCCAGACTTCTCTACACCATTGAATGATATGCAGAAGAATAGTGATGTAAACATCACCAAAGAAAACGATAGAGGGTACTAATTCAAAAAATATATATAAATCTTTACTGACAAATACAAAAACCCCTGACGAAGGTTTTCTCCGAAACGCGCGTCGGGGCAGACGCGCTGATCCCGGCCCTGACTACACACTCCACTGCGAGGTAATTATCTGGCACATGCCTTGGTTCTTTCTGCCATTTATGGCTTAATGTGTTTATAGCAGTTGCCTCTCAAGCTAATAGTCCATGCATTTAGGGATGTGTTTCAATGTAACCCTATCACTCCTTTGATTGTGAGGTATTAACCCTGTAGTGGTTTAGTATAATACTATTTGAAGTTACATTTTTTCTGTTTACACAGTCCCACCTGTTCTTTTGATTTGTGAGGCATCCATTATTCATTCAGGTGCTGGGATAAGTCTGTCTTTCTCGCTCACAGGCGGTGCAATTGTTCGTTCCATTTCATCTGCCATTTACTGTCCTTGCTTTTACTATACCCACACTTGTTTTTGTATTTGTCAATAAAGATTTATATATATTTTTTGAATTAGTACCCTTTATTGTTTTCTTTGGTTATGTTTTACATCACTATTCTTCTGCATGTTATATTGGACGATGGGTAAATCACATTAGTCTATGCTAGATGGCTTCCACACGGAGGATATCTTTCACTCTGATTTGCCATGTTCTAGCTATCGTCTCCATTTGCTTTTCTACCATTGAATGATAACAGCGAACCATAGCCTCCAAATACAGGGTCTTATTTTGGGAGGTGTTTTCCCATGCACCTCTTCACACACACACATGGGTATACACTTCCTGATTGTGGCTATTTAGTGTTATCCTCCTCTTTCTCGTTATTCTCATCATCCACCAGAACACCATGGTGACCATGGTCTGTGATGCAACAGCCAACTTATTGTGTAAAGGGTGTTTTTGATGACCTTTAAAAAAAATGTTTACACAGTATGCTGATGTTTACCCCAGGGGGAAATGTTTGTCAGCCCTGTATGGGCATTCCAAGTATAGGAGACCCGCTCCTTTAAACTGGGAAGACATTTTTTGGAGGCCATCCTCCACGTTTCTTCCGGCACCACCACTAGATCATCTGAGTGAACGTGTTCCGTGATGCAACAGCCACGTCATTTTTTTGAAGGGTGTTTATGATGCTCGTAACAAAATGTTGACACAGTATGTTGTGTACTCCCCAGGGGGAGTTGTTTGTCAGCCCATACACTTACTGTATGGGCATTAAAAGTATAGGAGACCCGCTTCTTTGTAATGGGAACAGATTTTTAGGAGGTCTTCCTCCACATCGCTTCCAAGGGGTATTTAGGTGTATCCAAATTTGGGGCAGGCCTTGCATTCACTGCATAGGAAAACAGTATGGGAGACCCACTTCCTAATAATGTGAACTTTGTTGGTTGTTCATATTTAACAATGCAATTCTCCACTGCCAGTTCTTCAGCCTCAACACTGCAATGCTACAGTGTAGGGTCTTCAGCCTCAACACTACAATTCTCCACTGCAGGTTCTTCAGGCTCACCACTGAAATTCACCAATTCAGGTTCTTCAGCCTCAACACTTCAACTCTCCACTGCCGGGTCTTCAGCCTCAACACTGCAATTGTCCACTGCAGGTTATTCAGGCTAACCACTGCAATCCACCAATGCAGGTTCTTCCTCTTCAACATTGCAATTCTCCACTGCTGGTTCTTCAGGCTCAACACTGAAATGCTCCACTGCTGCATGTTCTTCCTCAACACTGCAATGCTATAATGCAGGTTCTTCAGCTCAATATTGCAATGTCCCACTGCTTGGTGTTCTTCCTCAACACTGCAATGCTACAATGCAGGTTCTTCGGCTACAACACTGAAATGCTCCACTGCTGTGAGTTCAGCCTACATATACCAATGCTCCACTGTCGAGTCCTCATCATCAACATTGTAATTCTCCACTGCCGGGTCTTCAGCCTCAACACTGCAGATGTCCACTGCAGGTTCTTCTGGCTCAATACTGAAATGCTCCACTGCCGGGTTTTCAGCCTAAACACTGTAATGATTTAATGCAGGTTGTTCTGCCTCGACACTGCAATAATCCAATGCTGGTTATTCAGGCTCAACACTGAAGTGCTCCTCTGCTGGGTGTTCTTGCTCAGACACTGCAAAGGTTCTTCAGCCTCAACACTGCAATGCTCCACTGCTGTGTGTACATCCTCAACACTGCAATGCTCAACTGCTGTGTGTTCATCCTCAACTCTGCAATTCTCCACTGCTGGGTCTTCAGCCTCAACACTGCAATTGTCCACTGCAGGTTCTTCTGGCTCAACACTGAAATGCTCCACTGCCGGGTGTTCAGCCTATACACTGTAATGCTCCAATGCATTTTCTTCAGCATCAACACTGCAATAATCCAATGCTGGTTATTCAGACTCAACACTGAAATGCTCCACTGCTGGGTATTCTTCTTTAATACTGCAATGCTACAATAAATGTTCTTTAGCCTCAACAATGCAATGCTCCACTTCTGGGTCTTTAGCCTCAACACTTCAATTGTCCACTGCATGTTCTTCAGGCTTACCAATGCAATTCACCAATGCAGGTTCTTCAGCCTCAACAACGCAATTCTCCACTGCTGGTCCTTTAGCCTCAATACTGAAATTCTCCGCTGCTGGTCCTTCAGCCTCAACACTGACATTCAACAATGCAGGTTCTTCAGTCTCAACAATGAAATGCTCCACTGCCAGGTGTTCTTTAGCCTCAACATTGCGATGCTACACTGCCGGTCTTCAGCCTCAACACTGCAATTCTCCACTGCAGTTTCTTCAGCCTCAACGCTGAAATTCTCCACCGCAGGTTTTCCAGAATCCACACTGACATTCTCCACTGCCGGGTCTTCGTGCTCAAAAATTCAGTGCATAGTCCAACAATATGGGAGTAAAAATTACTAGAAACAATGCTTTCATGTGGCCATCCAGTACATTAGTTCAAAGGGTTTTTGGGGTACGTTTAACGTTGGTGAGGAGCAGGCCTTGCATTCAATGCATAGGCAAACAGTATGCCAGTACCAAATAAATAAGAATGGGAACTTTGCTTTAATGTGGCCATCCAGTACATGCTTCAAAGGCTTATTGGGATGCATGTAACTTTGAGACAGGGCTTGCTGTGCATTCAATGCATAAGCAAACAGTATGGGAGTACGAAATGAATACTTGGAACTTTTTGCATGTGGTCATCCATGATGTCTGTTCAAAGGGTTGTTGGGAATGCATAAGGAAACAGTATGGAAGTACCAAATAAAGCTTTAATAATGGGAACTTTGGTTTAATGTGGCCATCCAGTACATGGGTTCAAATGCTTATTGGAGAACATATAACTTTGGTATAGGGCAGGCCTTGCATTCAATGCTTAAGCAAACAGTATGGGAGTACCAAATGAATACTTGGAACTTTGGTTGCATGTGGTCATCCATGATGTCTGTTCAATGGGTTGTTGGGGTATGTCCAATTTAAGGGCAGCTGTTATGAACACTTTTGATCTGGCTTCTGAGTTTGGGCTCCTTCTTGTGATTGCTGCTGGTAATGGAGCTGGTCTGGCTGACAGAAGTCAATCACCTGAAGAGGATGATTGGAGATCAGGTGTTACCGACTGGGGAGATTTAAGTGAGCAGCCTCCCCTTAGTTGATGCCGGTGATTTGGTTTTCTTCCTGAGCCTTTTGGAAGTCTGCTTGCTCCCTGTTTTGTCCTGCATCTTTGAGATAAGTTATTTTTCTGTTTTCATCTGTGGCATTTGATCCCATTTTTGCTTTTCTCTGTTTTCTGCTTGCTGGTGTGAGTTCAGCCGGGTTTCCAGCTGGGACCTGTGCTTCATTTTCCACAGCTTATGTCAGTCTTTTCTGTATTTCTAGTTCCCTGCTATTTCAGTATCTGTTGTTTTGCGTCCAGTTCACACCAGAGTTCTGAATTAGTGGGGGAGAGATCGTGTGGCCTCAGTATTTTTGCATATCAGACGTGTTGGAATTTTTCTTAGGGTTTTTGCTGGATTGCAGACAGTATCCTTTCCTGTATGTTCTATCCAGACAGTTTGGGCCCCAGCATTTGCGTACTCTATTTTCTGCCTGTGTTTGTGCCTCATCTGTCTCACCAGCAATATATGTTTGGGGGCTATCTATTCCTTTGGGGGCTATACTCCGGGGCAGTTTAGCTTTCCCCTTTCTCTCTTTAGGCTTAGTTAACTCTTTGGCTGTGTTGAGGTGTCTAGGCAGCTTAGGTACGTCCCATGGCTAATTCTAGTTGTGTTGTCAGTTTAGGGGTCTGCAATCTGCTAAGTTACCAACCTCTCTGTTTATCTGGTTGCCTAGCCTATTTCCATATTATCCTCCTCGGTTACCGATTCATAACAGACTGCCCTGCCACTCACTGCATATGCAATAACAGTATAAGGGACCCACTGTTTAATAATGGGAAGAATAAAGCATAGCCGGCTGATGGCTCTCTAAGAAAAATGATGGTCCACTGCTGGCACTATAAAAATAGACTTTGTGATTTTCAGAGTCCCTCCTTCATAAATGAAACAGGATGTGTCTGAAGATGTGTTACACACCACATGGCCAAATAAGGTTGTAAAATGTTAAAATTATATTTCCCAGTGAATGCATTTGTCTTGGTTGAAAGCAATGGTAAAGTTGAAAAATGCATCAAAAACGCTACGTGTGAACATAGCTCAAGTGGAGGAGAAACATTTTTTGTTTTGGGTTATTTATTTTGTCTTACATACAAATCATTACCCTGGAAACCATGTTCCTTAACGTATTTCCCAGGAAAATCCATTTTGGTATTGTTTTATTCTGTGCCTGTAAAAGTGGCGTAACACTCTGGCAACATTGTTCACAGCTGTGACCTGGGTGTCAGAAATGCTTCCAGGGGTATTCCCTATGATGTACCCATGTCATTTGAGCAATGTTTCCATCAATTACAGATGTTTTTAGACCCTTAAATGACCTCCAGGGGGTGGCAGCAAAAATGCTCGGTTTTCCCATAAATTTACATTGAGCTCGTTGCTCGGGTCGAATACCCGAGCATTCCAATTTGCTTGACCTGAGCAGCGAACACCCAAGTATTTCAGTGCTCGCTCATCATTAGTTAGCATCTGTTTCCTTCATGTGTGCTGTTAGCACAGTTGAGTTACAGGGCAAGATCCAACCAAAGAGCTGTGCTCCCCTTGCTTGTGAAATCAACAGGGTTTATAGCTAGCATCAGTTTTAGTTTTTTCTCTTGACTCAGCATCTGTTTCGGCCACGTGTTCAATTGGCATGGGTCAGTTTCAGAGCGTGCTCAACCCTTTAGCTGTACCTTTCTGTGAAGCTAACAGAGCTGAGTACTGTGCATTCAGTTCATATTGCGTGGAGGTAATGCAGCTGTATTAAGGTGAACGCTCGCTGTTTAGTTCCGTCATTGTTAACATTAGCAGCAGGTTACATCTCTGCATGATAGACCCGGGTTGCTATCGCACTAACAGTATACTAGTGCCAGGGTCTGGCTACCAATGGTGGATGAGCAGCAACTCAAGCGTTATAGCCAGCAGCTAGAGAGCATGTTGTCCATTCTCGAGCGGACGTCTACAGCTGTGGATATTAACGCAGTGGCAGCACAAGCAGCCAGCAAAGCCGCTACCATGTTTCCTGCTGCGGTTTCTCTTACATCTGTACCGCGTTTTTCGCTGCCCGACAAATTTTCTTTGGACAGCAAAGCCTGCAGGGGTTTCATAAATCAGTGCTCTATTCATCTGGATTTACTGGCTGCAAGATTTCCAACTGAGCGAACCTAGGTGGGATTTGTAATTTCCCTTTTGTCAGGCAGAGCATTGGAGTGGGCTACACCGTTATGGGAACAAGATGTCCAACTGATCATTAACGCCTCCCATTTTTTGGGTGCCCTGAGAAAGATCTTTTTGGGGCCACAAGTTTCCCATGATACAGCACTCCAACTCCTCTTATTAACTCAGGGTTCATCCATGGTTAGCCAATTTGCCATCCAATTCCATACTTTGCCTTCTGAGTTAGAGTGACCTGATAAGGTTTTGATACTTATTTTTGGAAGGGTTTAGCAGATCATGTTAGGGATGCTATGGCCACTAGAGAGATACCCACTACTCTGGAGGAGTTAATGTCCGTGTCTACTTGCATAGATCTATGGCATGTTGAACGGGGATTGGAGCAAGCTCAGAGTAGATCTGTGATTCTGTTGGCTCCGAATTTCGCTAAACCCATGAATCCTCCTACTCAGGTTGATGACCCTGTAGAGCCCATGGATAACAGCCAGGTGGAATCTAACACCCGCTCAGTACTTCCTCAGCCTACCTGTTTTGCCTGCAGGCCAGCTGGTCATTATGCTAATAAATATCCCAAGCATTAGAGGAAGTCACAGCATCCAGTGGCTTTAAGGAGAGGCTAACTGGTTCCAGTTGATGTGTCCTCCATCTTGGCCATAGGGATTTCTTTGACATTTGGGTAGACTACTCTCAATGCTGAGGCCTGCGTAGACACTGGGGCAGGGGGTAATTTCATGTTTGCTACCTTCACCCAACAGCATGCAATTCCAGTTATGATTCTTCCTAAGCCAATGTCCATTCGGGTGGCTAATGGGTCAGTTTTACCCACCCTTATTTCCCATCAAACTATACCTCTAACTCTCACAATGTCTCCAAAACATCAGGATAGTCTCTCTTCTTATCCCTGAGGGTATAGACGAGGTACATCTGATGTTGATTTGGCTGCTCCTTCATTCCACCCAGATTGATTGGGCAAAAGGAAACATAAAGAAATGTGGTAGTTTCTGTGAGAGCCCGTGTCTTAAGGCCCAAGTGCCCTAGGGTGGGATCTTTGTACCATGTGATCTTCAGCCGGAGGATCACTCTGGGGCACATATCTGTAAACAGGGAAATCTCTCTAGTATTAAAAGGACCTCTGTACGGTTGGAGTGAAGGAGAGTTGAGCCGAAGAGCAAAAACACATCCCTGTCTCCCAGCTGGTGGCGACTTTCAAGCGTGTTAAACATTGCCGGGGGTATGTTAGTAGATGAGAGTCTCCTGCTGTTCGGGATGGATGCCAGGCACTGTCTGGCCCTGCGGTCCCTCAGTTAGGTCTGGCCACTGTGAGTACTGCTCAGCATAGACGTCAGTTCCAGTGTTTTACTCTGGCTCATGGTGTACCTTTGGTTACTTCTGGCCCTCCAGACAAGTCTATGGTAACCAGTGTTATACAGATGCAGCCTCATGTCCTGGAGTCTAAGTCCAGAGATCACTGTACTGAGCATGTCCATGATGTGGCGTCTTCCTATTGGTGGTCGGACTTCAGCTGCTTCGGTGATGTGACAGCTCCGGATTTGCCCACAGATGATGTCAGCGTGAGTGTTTGAGGTGGAGCTTTGGGTTCAAAAGGCTCTCAGTGGCTCACAGGGCACGCTAGTATCATTTATGGTTGGTGTGTGTGAGTGGATAAGCTACCATTCTGTATGCACGTGTGTATGGTTAGTTTTCTCCTGAGTTTTAGCCAGTTAGGGTTTTTCCTTCCCGCTTGGCTTAGCATCTGTTTCCTACATGTGTGCATTTAGCAAAGTGGAGTTACAGAGCAAGATCCAACCAAAGAGCTGTGCTCCCTTGTGAAGTCAACAGGGTTTTATAGCTAGCGTCAATTTTAGTTTTTTCTCTTGACTCAGCATCTGTTTTGGCCAGTTTCAGAGCGAGCTCAACCCTTTAGCTCTACCGGTCTGTAAAGTTAACAGAGCTGAGTGCTGTGCATTCAGTTCATACTGCGTGGAGTTAACACTGCTGTATTAAAGTGAATGCTCACTGCTTAGTTCCATCATTAATAAATATTTTGTCCAGAGAGAATTAAGCTATGGCACTTTACCTTAAATTATTACAACATTTCCCAATTAATCAATGAGAAAAACAAAGTGATCCATAAAATTAACAAATTTTTATTTAAGCATATGTAAAAACAAGGGAACAATTAAAATTTCAGCAGAGTGTCTCACATGAAGAGACGTGTATGGCTCAATATTACAAAAATAAACAGTTGGTTGTAATCAGGTTTGTAAATATGTGCAGCTTCCAATTATTACGATGAAAAAATAGCCATAAATAAACATATATGCCTGGGTTGGATAAAAAAATACCCTTTAACTCCTAATAAATATCTGCAAACAAAGAAGTGTACTAAGAATAAATAGATATTGCTATTATATAAATAAATCCATAGAATCCTGTGATTCTTTAATTCAGAAAACTATATTGCAGACCTAAATTATTTATAGAGTAGTTTTAAGGCAAAGTTTTGCTATAAATCACTATATTATGCCAACTCATAGGAAAATGTGAAACATCACAGTATAGAGAATCAGTTGCCATATCGACATTCAACCCAGAGATGCATAAAATAAAGTGCATAAGTGATAAACGCCAAAGTGGCGATATAAATGGAAACCGATTCACCTAGTAGGAGAGAGTTCATACACCGTCCTTCCACGGTGATTTATAGCAAAACTTTGCCTTAAAACTACTCTATAAATAATTTAGGTCTGCAATATAGTTTTCTGAATTAAAGAATCACAGGATTCTATGGATTTATTTATATAATAGCAATATCTATTTATTCTTAGTACACTTCTTTGTTTGCAGATATTTATTAGGAGTTAAAGGGTATTTTTTTATCCAACCCAGGCATATATGTTTATTTATGGCTATTTTTTTATCGTAATAATTGGAAGCTGCACATATTTACAAACCTGATTACAACCAACTGTTTATTTTTGTAATATTGAGCCATACACGTCTCTTCATGTGAGACACTCTGCTGAAATTTTAATTGTTCCCTTGTTTTTACATATGCTTAAATAAAAATTTGTTAATTTTATGGATTAGTTCCATCATTGTTCACATTAGCAGCAGTTTACAACTCTGCACAGTGGATCTCGAGTTGCGATCGTACTTTATTATTTATTTTATTTAGTGTGATTCGACAACCCTAACACCGGCTTGAAAAATGATTTTAAAATCCGAAATATTGGCCTACTGAAATGTATGTCCAGTAAATGTACTCAATACTTGATCAGGTATCCTTTTGCATCATTTACTGCATCAATGCAGGTGGCATGGAGGCGATCAGTCCTGGGCACTGCTGAGGTGTTATGGAAGCTCACATTGCTTTGATAGCAGCCTTCAGCTCATCTGCATTGTTGGGTCTGGTGTATCTCATCTTCCTCTTGACAGCACCCACAGATTCTTTATGGGGTTAAGATCAGGTGAGTTTACTGGCCAATCAAGCACAGTGATACTATTGTTTTTAAACCAGGTATTGGTACTTTTGGCAGTGTGGACAGGTGCCAAGTGCTGCAGGAGAATGAAATTTCGATCTCCAAAAAGCTTGTTTGCCGAGGGAAGCTTGAAGTAATCTTAAATTTCCTTGTACAGAGCTGTATTGACTTTGGTCTTGATATACACACTCCCAGATGACATGGCTTCTCAAACCATCACTGATTGTGGAAACTTCACACTAGACCTCAAGCAGCTTGGATTATGTGCCTCTCCATTCTTCTTCCAGATTCTGGGACCTTGATTTTTAAATGAAATGCAAAATTTACTTTCCTTGTGAAGTTTGTCAGCGTCTGCCTTCTGGACATCAGTCAAGTCAGCAGTCTTCCCCATGAAAAGACTAAGAGACCTTTTTAAATGCTTAGTAAACCTTTGCAGGTAATTTTTTTTAATTTTTCTAATTTACAGAGATGACTTTTGGGTTTTCATTGTCAACATAATCATCAACATTAACAGAAATAAACACTTGAAATAGATCACTCTGTTTATAATGGCTCTATATAATATATGAGTTTCAGTTTTTGTATTGATGAACTGAAATAAATTAACCTTTTGATGATATTCTAATTTTGTGTGAAGCAGCTGTATGTGTATATCTTTTTATTATTTTATTTTGAACGGGACGAAAGGGAGGTAATTTGAACCTACTGTATATATATATATATATTTTTATATTTTTAAAAACTTTTTTTTACTGATTGCATGCTTCAATCTCATGTGACGGGTCACTGATGGGTGGGATTAGTGATGCGCTTCCTGTAAGCGCAAGTTAAATGCTGCTGTCAGAAATTGACATCGACATTTAACTTGTTAACAGCCTGATGGATCGCGATTTCACCCTTGGCTTTTGCGGGCACATGTCAGCTGTATAGATCCCGGACCAAACAGGGGGAATCCGACATGTCCGAACTATTACGACACATGTAAAAAAAGGAGTTAAGGCCCCGGTTTGGTGACGTTGCAACAATGTCGAAACTACATAGCTGCGTGTGACACGTAGTATCGATCAACGATCAGTAGGCTGATCGTTAATCGTTACAGAATGTACTGGACCATAAATCTATCGTTGGTCTCCCGCTGGGCAGCACACATTGCTGCGTGTGACAGTGGGAGACCAACGATCAGCGAGCTCCCAGTGCCGTACAGCAGACGCTGGGAGCTGGTATCCAGGGTAAACAGCGGGTAACTAAGCGCCGCGCAGCGCTTAGTTACCCCTTTTACCCTGGACACCAGCGTGCTCACTGGTCCTGATCGTTGGTGAGTCTGCCTATGTGACAGCTCAGCAGCGATCAGCTAACGATGTCCCAGCGATCCCATCCACGTCGGATCGTTGGTGGGATCGCTGGGACATTGAAAAATGTAACGGAGCCCTTAATCTATAGTTGACTAACCGACAAGATTGTGTACAATCATCTTCTGTTTGAATGTAAAGAGAGCTTTATTTAACTTTCACTATTCTCCTGTTCCACTCCTTACTTTCTGTCAAGGGTTGTGTCACTAACCATTCAGCCATGAGAGAATAGTAATACCGGCATATCCCTGCATATGTATAACTATGTGCCCTCTGCAACAGCAGAGTGCAAGGCACCAGGAATGGTAAACACTAATGACAAAAAAGATTCGAACCATGCTCAATTCATTTGTCACTGATCACTGCATGTTTACATCATCTTTCACAGTGATTACAAACAGCTGATCTATGGGGATACTGGGTTCCAGACCCCCTACTATTTGATCTAGGTGACCTATCTATTAGATAGGTTATCAATAGAAATGTTTTGGAAACCCTATTAACTTCTATTTTTGCAGTTGTACAGAGAGAGGAAGAGAAAGAAAGAGAGAGAGAGAGGGGGCTGAATTACGTTTTGCAATGTTACAATTTTATTTTATTGCTTTTCATATTTTATTATAAACTCTAACGCTACTGTAAAACTATATACTGCATGCCATGTCTTCAGCTTTGTAAGTTGAAAACAAATAAATTGGTCTGGTTGCAATCATCTTGTTCTTATGATTTACAGAATGCAGATCATTAGGCCATTTAACAGTAAGAGTTCATCTAAAGGGAATGACTATCATTTATGGTGTAATGATAAAAAAAAAACATCAGCACTTTTGGTGCTATATTTTGTCATAAAAACATTATGTTAAGCAGAGCTTATAGAAAAACATTCATTTTTATGCTGTTCATTACTGTAAGTCAGATCTTGACTTTGATCCCATCATTAATCAGATTGCGTAATGTCCCTTTTCTATATATATAAAAGAAAATAGGACAGAGGACACCACAATTGTTCTTGGTGACCCTGAAGTCTAATTTAGAGTTCATAATTTTAGCATGCCGATACATCATTATTTTATGGTTACTGCTTACTGATATAACAAGGAAAAGACCTGCATGCTATATGTAAACCATTTGACTTATCATTTAAACAATTATGCCTTGTGAAGTCATTTTGAATATCATAATACTGTAGACATTTCTGATTAATTCTCAGCAGTTTTTTTTTAGATGTAGAACGTTTATATATCTGCTAACTAAAAAATATTTTGCTTGCTTGCAAAGAGCAGTGTATTTAATGTTACATTTACTTTTTTTCTTGCTGCTGCCGCTATGTAGTTTTCAGGCAGTACATACAGATGTATTTCTAATGGTTTCAACTACAAAGTACAAATTTACCAATGAATAAGCTAAATTATGAGATTATGTATGATTTCCTTGATATAGGAGATACCCTTCTATTTCTGATGTTTAGACAACATTTGGATACAGGAAAGATGTATATCTTAGTACCGTGTTAGCCAGTAGATAGAAAAATCAGCCTGATGAAGAGACCTGAGTAGTCTCGAAAGCTTGCAATTTGTTACCATCTTTTCAGTTAGCCATTAAAAGGTATCAACCACGGAGGACTCTCAATTCTAAATATTTTTCAAGACAACATTTGTATTTTCTTACCAAGTTATACTTACCAAACTCTGATTTGAGTTTACGTTGGGACCACTGGATTTTAGATTATAAAATCTAGTGATCCCAGCGAATTGCTACCACTCTAGATATCACTTGTGATGCCATATCTAAAATATGAGATTCAGTTCTGGACTCCACATTTTTAAAAGGATATTCAGAAGTTAGAGTCAGTTCAAAGGCAGGCAACTAGATTACTACAAGGGAACAGGTAGAGGATGAAATGATACAATAATTTAAAAAAGCAGCAAATAATAATATTGTCCTTATTATGGGGGATTTTAACTATCCAGACATTGAATGGGACATAGAGTCTTCTGATTGTGCTAAAAGCTACAATTTCTTATCCACAGTCCAGAACAATTACCTCTCTCAGTTGGTTGATGAACCAATCACTGGCGATAATGTGCTGGATCTGGTTCCGTCAAATAGGCCAGATATAATTTCAGATCTACAGATCAGGGCGCATTTGGGATGCAGTGACCATAATATGGTAATTTTCAATGTAATATTCAACAAAACATTTCAAAGGGGTAATGCAAAAACCTGGAGCTTTAGGAAAGTGGATTTCAACAAATTGAGAGAAGAGCTTAATCGTGTTGTCCGAGACCATGTCCTGGTAGCTAAACACCAAACATAAATGGGGCATGTTTAAGGATTTGATTCAAGAATCCTGTATAAAACTTACTGTATAGTAATTAAATGTCCAGGAATAAAAAGACACCATAATGGATAAGTAAGACAATACTAGTAAGTTTAAATAAGACAAAACCAAAGGGCATTCAAAACATTGAAGGTCGAGAATACAGAAATAGCATTTCAGGAGTATAAAGATCTCAATAAGAAATGTAAAAAAGAATCAAGCTAGCAAAGTTATCTACTGAAAAACAAATCGCCAACGACATTAAAATAATCCCCCAAAAATGTATAAATATCAGTAATAGAATAAAATGCCAAAAAGAAAAAAACAGATGTATTGGCTCCTTTAAAGATGATAATAGCAAAATAATAATAGAGGGCAAAGAAAAGATTGAGTTATCAGGCACTTTTCATCCGTGTTCAGTTCACCAATGACCTGACGGTTCCAGGGATCATTCAACAAGGCATAAATCAAAGTTCACCACCTGACAACTCTAGCTTAACACAAGAAGTACACTAATGTCTGAGCAAATTAAACATTGACAAATCCCCCTGCCCAGATGGCATTCATCCACGGACACTGAGGCAATTGAGCTCAGTAATTGACAGACCGCTGTATCTCATATTCTTAGATTCTCTTGTAACATGGTTGGTGCCACAGGATTGCAGGATGGCTGATGTGGTACCGATATTTAAGAAAGTTAAGAAGGTGTATTCTGGTATCTACCGCCCGGTAAGTTAGATACCAGCAGTGTGCAAAGATTTTGAGGACATTATAAGAGATGACCTGCAGAAATATATTGCAGAGAATAATATAATAACTAGCAACCAGCATGGATTCATGAAGAATAAGTTGTGTACAGTATAACGAACATGTTGAGTTTCTATGAGGCGTTAAGTGCAAATCTGGCGTTAAGTGCAAATCTGGATGATGGTAATGCAGCTGATGTGATTTATCTGGACTTTGCAAAGGCATTTGATACTGTACCACATAGCAGCTTTAAACTGATGATTCAGAAGCAAAGGTTGGGGGAAACTTTATGCAAATGGGTAAGGAATTGCCTAAATGACAGGAAACAAAGAGTCGTCATAAATGGTAGATTCTCTAAATGGGAAATAGTCAGATGTGGGGACCACAAGGATCTGTACTAGTATCAACTCTATTTAACCTCTTTATTAATGACCTTGTTGATGGGATTGAGAGTAAAGTGTTAGTCTTTACTGACGACACCAAAATATGTAGGATATTAGAAACTGACCTTGATATTACAATATTAAAAACAACCTGAATAAGATGTCTAAATAGGCAAACACTTGGCAAATGAGATTTAATGCTGATAAATGTAAAGTAATGCACCTAGGACTGAGTAATGGTGTCTCTGGTAAAGACTGTTGTGGGAACAATATTACTGGAACTACCACTGCGTTGTCAACTTGTAGCCAAGAACTGGGGAATTCACCTAGGACAGTGAGAATCTTTGCGTCAGTTTTTCTATTAGGTGAGTATCTTCCTTAGTCTCAACTCTTTCATGCAATTGTACTGGACATACTTTCAGATTTTTTCGCCGTCTTTGGAAATGATAAACACTTTGCTGTTGTCTTGGTTAGATGGTTGAATAGTGTAAGGCTGGGTTTCCCATTGGTCATCTAACTTGTGGTTTCTTCTCTTTTTCTTTAACACTTGTTCATCTGGTGGTAAGGGGTTTGCCACAGCACATTGATTAAAGTCTCTTTCCTGCTTTTGCCTAGCTTGAGCAAGGCTTTCTTCTACACATTGCTGAACTTTTTGATACTGAAGTTGTCTTTCTGTATTCTAATCAGTGTCTAATTGGCTGGACATGGTTTCAGGAGTTAGGACACACATTTCCAGGTCAGTGGAGAGTTTACCTGGCCATGCATGCATCAAGTAAGATGGGGCATATCTGTTATGTTTCGGTAGCTGAGGAGTGCAAGTAAAAAAGGAAATACACCAGAGCAGTTGGAATCTATGGGATTGCAGTACCCTGACTAACCACACCAACTAGAGGCAGCCGTGGAGCGTTCCTACGATGGTCCTAGACGCCTCGTCACAGCCTGAGAAACTAACTACACCTAAAGATAGAAATAGGAAAGCTATCTGCCCCGGAGCAGAACCCCAAAGATAATAGAAAGCCCCCAAACATGTAATGGCGGTTAGACAAGAGGAAATACTGACACAGAAAGAAAATAGTATGAGCAAACGCTGGGGCCCAAACTATCTAAATAGAAAAGGACAGGAAGGGTACTTACTGCAATCCCAGAAAACCCTGAAAAAACCAACTCTACTAATTTCAAAATCACCTGAGATCACACGACCTCTACCACCTAAATTAGTTCTCTGGTGTAACAAAAACAGCAGCCACTGAAAAAACTGGAAAAAGCAAAAGTACAAAACACAGTGGCTGGACTAAACTGAGAGGGCAGAAGCCCCCGGAGGGGACCCAGAAGGCCCCCACAGAAGTGCAGGACCAAATGCAAAAATATAGCAAAAACACAAAATAAGAAATTGTCTTATCTGATAGCAGGAGATGCAGACACGACACAGCAGGCTACAAGGGAAACTGGAAAGAAGGATTCAGACCAGAACAATTGATCACCGGCAACCCTGATGGGAAAATGATTCCCTTAAATAAGACCAATCAGTAACACCTGATTCCCAATCCTCACTAGTACCGCTTGTAACCACCAGAGGGACCCTCTGCTCAGAACTCATCTCAAACCCATTCACAACAGTACCCCCCCCTTGAGGAGGGGTCACCGAACCCTCATTTGAGCAACCAGGTCGGTCAGGATGAGTTCTATGATACGCACGGATAAGTCTCCTAGCATGGATGTCCGAAGCAAACACCCAAGAATTATCTTCCTGACCATAACCTCTCCATTTAACCAAATACTGGAGTCTTCGTCTAGAAAAACGAGAATCCAATATTTTCTCAACCACATACTCCAGATTGCCCTCAACCAAAACAGGGTCAGGAGGCACAGCAGCAGGAACCACTGGCTCAACAAACCTCTTCAACAAGGACTTGTGGAACACGTTATGGATCTTAAATGTCCCTGGAAGAAGCAAACGAAAAGAAACAGGATTAATAATCTCCATGATCTTATAAGGTCCAATGAACCTAGGCTTAAATTTAGGAGATGCTACTCTCATAGGAATATTCTTTGAGGACAACCAGACCAAGTCCCCCACTTTAAACCGAGGACCACCAGTCCTATGCCGGTTAGCAAACCGCTGGGCCTTCTCCTGAGAGAGGGACAACCTCTCCACTACCTGGTCCCAAATCTGCTGCATACGCTCAACAACAGAGTCAACACCTGGACAGACAGAAGCCTCCGTCTGTCCTGAAGAAAATCGAGGGTGAAACCTAGAATTACAGAAAAACGGAGACATCAAAGTGGCAGAGCTAGCCCTATTATTAAGAGCAAACTCAGCCAAAGGCAAAAAAGAGACCCAGTCATCCTGATCAGCAGACACAAAGCATCTTAGATAAGTCTCCAATGTCTGGTTTGTTCTCTCAGTTTGACCATTGGTCTGAGGATGAAATGCCGAGGAGAAAGACAATTGAACACCCAGTTTAGAACAAAAAGTCCTCCAAAATCTGGAAACAAACTGGACTCCTCTGTCAGACACAATGTTCTCAGGAATGCCGTGTAAACGAACCACGTGCTGAAGGAACAACGGCACCAATTCAGAGGAGGAAGGCAACTTAGGTAATGGCACAAGATGTATCATTTTGGAAAACCTATCACAAATTACCCAGATGGTGGTCATTCTCTGAGAAACAGGAAGATCGGAAATGAAATCCATAGAGATATGGGTCCATGGTCTCTTGGGCACAGGCAATGGCATCAACAAACCACTAGAGCGGAGAGCAAGGCTTGGAGCGAGAGCAAGTCCCGCAGGACTGCACAAATTCCCTGACATCGCGAGACAAGGTAGGCCACCAAAAGGACCGACTAACCAAGTCTCTGGTACCAAAAATTCCGGGATGCCCAGCCAATGCGGAACAATGAATCTCAGACATCACACTCTTTTTCCATTGGTCCGGGACAAACAATTTTCCAACAGGGCAGCGCTCGGGCCTATCCTCCTGACACCCCTCCAGAGCAAGTCTCAAATTGGGCGAGATGGCGGAAAGAACTACACCCTCCTTCAAAATAACAGAGGGATCAGATAGCTCAGGAGAGTCCGCAAGGAAACTCCTCGAGAGGGCATCCGCCTTAACATTCTTAGTGCCAGGAAGAAAGGAAACCACAAAATTAAAACGTGTGAAAAACAAGGCCCACCTGGCCTGTCTAGGATTGAGTCGCTTGGCAGATTCCAGATAGACCAGATTCTTATGGTCCGTAAGGACCACCACCTGATGTTTGGCTCCCTCCAGCCAATGTCTCCACTCTTCAAAAGCCCACTTCATGGCCAATAACTCCCGATTACCCACGTCATAATTACGTTCAGTAGGAGAAAATTTTCGAGAGAAAAAGGCACAAGGGTTACTTTTAGAGGTCTCTGGATCTTTTTGGGACAAAACGGCACCTGCCCCAATTTCAGAGGCATCAACCTCCACCTGAAATGGCAGAGAAACATCAGGCTGCCGTAGAACAGGAGCAGAAGTGAATCTCTGCTTAAGTTCCTGAAACGCAGAGACTGCCTCAGGAGGCCAATTCACCACATCAGAACCCTTTCTGGTCAAATCAGTTAATGGTTTAACAATAACAGAGAAATTACCAATAAATTTACGATAAAAATTGGCAAAACCCAAAAATCTCTGAAGAGCCTTTAATGAAGTAGGTTGGACCCAATCACAGATGGCCTGAACCTTGACCGGGTCCATTTCAATAACAGATGGGGACAAAATGAATCCCAGAAATGAGATCTTCTGTACGCCAAAAAGACACTTTGATCCCTTCACATACAGAGCATTCTCTCTCAAAATCTGGAATACAGTTCGAACATGTTTCACATGAGAGTCCCAGTCATTAGAAAAAATCAAGATATCATCCAAATAAACAATCAGAAACTTGTCCACAAAATCCCTGAAAATGTCATTCATGAAGGACTGGAAGACGGAAGGAGCATTAGTGAGCCCAAAGGGCATCACAAGGTACTCAAAATGCCCTTCAGGGGTGTTAAATGCCATCTTCCATTCATCCCCGTGCTTAATGCGAATAAGGTTATACGCCCCCCTGAGGTCAAGCTTGGTAAACCAAGTAGCGTTTTTCACCCTGGAAAACAGGTCAGAAATCAAGGGTAACGGGTATTGATATTTCACAGTAATATTGTTCAAGAGACGATAATCAATACACGGCCTTAATGAACCATCTTTTTTGGCCACAAAGAAAAAACCGGCACCTAAGGGTGAAGAGGATGGTCTGATATGACCCTTCTCCAATGATTCCTTGATATAAGACCGCATAGCGTCATGTTCAGGTACAGACAAGTTAAAAAGGCGACCTTTAGGGAATTTACTACCCGGCACTAATTCAATAGCGCAGTCATAGCTCCTATGGGGAGGTAAGGATGCAGATTTACTTTCGCTAAACACATCAGAAAAATCAAACAAAAAGTCAGGAACATCCTCAGCCTGGGGGGAGGCAGAAAAAACAGGAGTGTTGGTATTAACACATTGGCAGCCCCAACTGGTTACAGACACAGATTTCCAATCCAAAACAGGATTATGAGACTGTAACCAAGGGAAACCCAGCACGATAATGTCATGCAGATTATATAGAACCAAAAATTTGCAGCACTCCTGGTGATCAGGTTCAACCCTCATTATCACCTGAGTAGAAAACTGGGGTTTATTCTCAGCCAAAGGGGTAGAATCGATCCCCAGTAGGGGAATAGACTTCTGTAGGGGTATCAAGGGAAATCCACAACGTTTAGCAAAATCATAATCCATCAGGTTAATAGCTGCTCCAGAATCAACGAAAGCCTGAGCAGAAAATGAGGACAGAGAGCATATCAGAGTGACAGTTAATAAAAACTTAGTCTGAACACTACCCAAGATAACTGAGCGTGCAAAACGTCTTCCCCGCTTAGGGCAGACTGAAATAGCATGAGAGGCATCACCACAGTAGAAACATAACCCATTGCGCTTTCGAAACTCATGACGCTGTGCCCCAGACACCACTCCATCACACTGCATGGGCTCAGCAGCTGGCTCACAAGGCAACACCACTCCACGCATACTTCTCCGCTCACGCAAACGTCTGTCAATTTGAATCGCTAATGACATAGAATCATTGAGACCAGAGGGGACAGGGAATCCCACCATAACATCCTTTACATTATCCGACAGACCCTTCCGAAAAAGAGCTGCCAAAGCGTCGTCATTCCATTTGGTCAGGACTGCCCACCTACGGAATCTCTGACAGTATAACTCAGCGTCATCAAGCCCCTGATTTAATGCCAACAAGGCTTTTTCAGCTTGATCAGTGACATTAGGCTCATCGTACAATAACCCCAAAGCCTGAAAAAATGCATCAACATCACTCAAAACAGGATCCCCAGGTGTCAGGGAAAAAGCCCAATCCTGAGGATCGCCGCGCAGGAGAGAGATGACAATTTGAACCTGCTGCGCTGCGTTTCCTGAGGACTTAGATTTTAAGGCAAAAAACAATTTCCAGTTATTTTTGAAATTCTGAAACTTAGCTCGATCCCCTAAAAACAAATCTGGCATGGGGATCCTAGGTTCCACAACAGGCAACCCAGCAAGATATGCAGCAATACTCTGAACCTCAGTGGCAAGCTGATCCACACGGATCAGTGCAAACTCCATTGGGAGAAAAGATCCTCCTCAGCACCCAGAGATACAGAGGAAAAAAAAAAAAAATGCAACAAACAGAAAAATATCTCTGACAACTTTTCTTCCTTCAAAATATTTTTTCCCTTCTGTGAGTACCATACAATTTTTAAGGCCGGTGATACTGTTATGTTTCGGTAGCTGAGGAGTGCAAGTAAAAAAGGAAATACACCAGAGCAGTTGGAATCTATGGGATTGCAGTACCCTGACTAACCACACCAACTAGAGGCAGCCGTGGAGCGTTCCTACGATGGTCCTAGACGCCTCGTCACAGCCTGAGAAACTAACTACACCTAAAGATAGAAATAGGAAAGCTATCTGCCCCGGAGCAGAACCCCAAAGATAATAGAAAGCCCCCAAACATGTAATGGCGGTTAGACAAGAGGAAATACTGACACAGAAAGAAAATAGTATGAGCAAACGCTGGGGCCCAAACTATCTAAATAGAAAAGGACAGGAAGGGTACTTACTGCAATCCCAGAAACCCTGAAAAAACCAACTCTACTAATTTCAAAATCACACGACCTCTACCACCTAAATTAGTTCTCTGGTGTAACAAAAACAGCAGCCACTGAAAAAACTGGAAAAAGCAAAAGTACAAAACACAGTGGCTGGACTAAACTGAGAGGGCAGAAGCCCCCGGAGGGGACCCAGAAGGCCCCCACAGAAGTGCAGGACCAAATGCAAAAATATAGCAAAAACACAAAATAAGAAATTGTCTTATCTGATAGCAGGAGATGCAGACACGACACAGCAGGCTACAAGGGAAACTGGAAAGAAGGATTCAGACCAGAACAATTGATCACCGGCAACCCTGATGGGAAAATGATTCCCTTAAATAAGACCAATCAGTAACACCTGATTCCCAATCCTCACTAGTACCGCTTGTAACCACCAGAGGGAGCCTCTGCTCAGAACTCATCTCAAACCCATTCACAACACATATCCTGTTGAGCTGGATGTGACATGATAGTACATTTCGATTAAATCACACAATTTCTCAGACCATTGGTTCCTTTCTTCTAGTGGTAGGATCTGCAATAAATTGATTACCCGATGATTCAGTTTTTCGCAAAGACCATTGCCTTTTGGGTGATATGGCGTTGTTCTGATCTTTTTACATTCATATAGGGAGCAAAATTCTTGGAAGACTTCTGCTTCGAAGGCTGGACCTCTGTCTGTCAGAACTTGATCTGGGTAGCCATGGGGTCTGCAGAAATACTCTTGAAATGCCTTTGAAGCTATTCTTGCTGTTAGATTGTCCACTGGAACGACCACTAGGAAATGGGAATAGTGATCCACTATTGTTAAGGCATAGGTATACCCTGATCGGCTTGGGGATAGTTGCACGTGGGCTAAGGCCATTAGCTCTAGAGGTAGCTTAGTGATGATAGGCTGCAAGGGGGCCCTTTGACTGGTGGAATTCTTCCTCCTAAGATTACATGGGACGCATTCCCTACACCACTGTTCAATAGACCGTCTCATAACTGTCCAGAAGAAGCGGGTGCGGATGACTACTTCTAGCTTTTTCCAGCCAAAGTGTCCCGCCTGATTGTGGTAAGCTTCTTATACCATGGGCACATCTTTTCTTGGGACCACAATCTGCCATACCAGTTCATGCGTACTTGGGTTAATAGCTCTTCGGACCAACTTGCCTTCAAAACTGAACAGCTTCTTTTTCTCTTTGCACAACTTTTGGACATCTGCAGGATCAGGAGCTGGAAAGGAATTTTCTTCAACAAGAAGTTTTTTGACAATGCATAATGCCGAGTTACTGCTGTGCATCTCTGCCCAACCATGGTGGAGTAGTGGATTAAGGGAAACTTCTTGAACGTTAAGACTCTCCCTCTCATGTGGTTAGAGTCTTGGGAGGCACCCTGGTGGTGGAATGCTGGCATTTCTATGTTTTCCAGGTCCACTAGATCTTCTTCCTGATCAGGAGAATTTGGCATATGGGAAAAGGCATCGGCATTGGCATTTTTAGTGCCACCTCGATATTTAATGACAACTCATAGTTGGATATCTGAGCCATCCATCTTTGTTCAAAGGTGCCGAGCCTGGCTGTCTCTAGATGGGTCAGCGGATTCTTGTCTATATAGATTGTAAATTTAGACGAGGCCAAATAGTGCTTGACCCTCTCGGTTACTGCCCAAATGATAGCCAAGAATTGTAAATTGAAGTAGCTATAGTTGGTAGAGTTCCTCTCAGTAGGATGAAGCTTCCGACTTGCATAGGCAATGACTTTTTCCTTACCCTGCTGCTCTTAAGACAGGGCAGCTCTTAACCCAATATTGCTTGCATCGTTGTGCAGGATAAACAGATGATCATAGTCTGGATAAGCTAAGATCTCTTCTCCGGTGAGTGCTTGCTTAAGGCTTTTGAATGACTCATCAAATCTAACATCCCACTCTATTGGAGGACACTTACTTCTGGCATTTTTTGCGTTGGCCCACTAGGAGGTCTTGAAGGGGGGGGCTGTCAATTTTGTAAAGTCTTTAATAAAGCATCTGTAGTATCCCACTAGCCCTAGGAATTGTCTGACCTCTTGGATGTTGATGGGCACCTGCCAGTTTCTAAAGACAGTCACTTTGTTTGGGTTGGGTGCTACTCCCTTTGCACTCACGACATGATCTAAATACTGTTCTTTTGGCTTTAGTAGATGACATTTGGATAGTTTTACCTTTTATCTTTAAGCCGAAGTTGGACAATGCCTCAAAGACCTCGGCCAGGTGTTGCAGGTGTTCCTCATATGTCCTGGAAAATACAATGACATCATTCAAGTACAATAGTACAGTCTCAGAGTTCTAATGTCCAAGGCAACATTCCATAAGTCTCTGAAAGGTTCCGGGTGCATTACACAATACGAACAGCATGCAATTAAATTCACATAGCCCCATAGGAGTAGTGAACGCAGTTTTTTCTTTGTCCGCCTCTGCAACAGGAACCTGCCAGTACCCGCTGGTTCAGTCCAGAGTGGAGAAGTACCTAGACGATTTTAACGCTGCTAGGGACTCCTCTAAGCTTCATAAGGGGTATGAATCTTTGTAAGCAATTTTGTTAATTTGTCTGTAATATATACACATGCGCATGGTGCCATCTTTCTCTTTGACTAACACCAGGGTAGCCGCCCAAGGACTGCAGCTATCCCTGATTACCCCTGCTTGTTTCATTTCCTTTAGCATACTTTTTGCATACTGATAACGAGTGGGAGGTATGGGACAATACCTCTCTTTGAAAGGTGGGTGAGCTACTGTGGGAATATTATGTTGAACCCCTTTTACATGCCCCAAATCCAAAGGATGCTTACTGAAAACCCTCTCATATTTTTGTACTACTCGATACACTCCATTTTTCTGATGTGCAGGAATGGAGTCGGTGCCAACATGCATCTTTTGGAACCAGTCCTCCATCTGAACAAGAGAGCCATTGCCATCTGTCACCTCGGATGAATCCAAGGGTTCTATAGCCAGAATATCATTGTTGCTGACTCTGAATAGTTTGGCTACGGTTGCATAACGAGGCAAGCGTGCTACCTCCTCCCCACAGTTCAGAACACGTACCCGGACACTGCCCTTTTTAACATCAACAATCCCCCTGGCTGTCATCACAGTAGGTCTGCTATCTGAATAGACTGGTTCAAGCAGAAACTGGTAGTCCCGGCCTCTGACGCTTATGGCTGCTCTGCACCAGATGAGAGTCTCACTCCGTGGGGGAATCATAATGGAGTTGGGATCGCTCACCCTTACGCTACCAATCTCTCCATCAGTTATCTCCACCTTCTGTTGCTGCACGAGGGCCTTGATTTCTTTATTGAGGGCATGCTGCTCTTTGTGCTAGGCAGACTCGGCTATATATTTTAAAATGGCGATGACCTCACTTAAGCAATTTTCAATCACATTTGTGCCCAATGTTATGGTAGGTTGATACTCCCCTCTTTCTACATCTACTACCACAAGACTTTGAACTTTGAGCTCCACCCTCCCCACTTTAATGACAGCCTCTTTGTACCCTACCTGAGTCAGAGGATGACCATTACTTGCTATTAATGACAAGTCACCATCAGGGCGTCAGGTGAAATCAGCATCAGTCCAATTCTCTGGTACAGTGTGTGGGGCATTGTGTCCTGAGGGCAGTGAAGGGGATACCATTAATTTCAATGGGTATAAGCGGATGTCCTTCAACATACTTCTTTCCCCAGTTAGTTGGACCAGATTGTGTTACTCCTGGGGGGTTGGTCTCTGACCCCAGGGGTCGCCCATTTAAAGGACATTCTCTTTCTATATGATCAACCTTATTGCACCGTCTGCAGATGGGTCTTCTGGAAGGGTCGAATCGATCAGCAGATATCCTACCGGTGTGGATCAGTCATCGCTGCTGTTGTGGCATCCTCTTCAGCCATCGCCATGGGAGATCATCCGGGCTCGAGGTTAATTGGATCCTCTCTGTGGGGGAACAGGTCGGGAGATTCTGAACAGTTTTACATAAAGCAGACACATTTTTAATCAGTTCCTGTAGTTGCAACCATAAATCTTCAGTAGATTCATCAACATGAGTCTGAATGTACTGTACTACAGGCACATGTGGTGAGGACACTGCCCCCTGGCAGTATGCAACTGCTGGGTGTTTAACTGGCTCAGTGCAGACATATATGTAGATTCCCTTAGGATAC
This sequence comes from Oophaga sylvatica, assembly GCA_033576555.1. Lineage (NCBI taxonomy): Eukaryota > Metazoa > Chordata > Amphibia > Anura > Dendrobatidae > Oophaga > Oophaga sylvatica. Next base: position 593,490,063 of record JARQOD010000001.1, on the reverse strand, counting down.
GAATTGATCTGTCCTTAAACTGAGCAAAGTCCATGTCAGGGTTCTGCAACAACATCATGTGCAGTTGAGCCTTACTAGAGTCAGACAAAAGTCCCTCGATCAACTGCTCTTTCAGCATTTTGTTCTCATCGCTTACACTGTCTGGATCAATTTGTTCGATGGCCTACAGTGCCTCCTGCAGGTTAAAGGGAACCTGTCACCTCTTTTTGCCACTATAAGATGCGGACACTGCCTTTCAGGGCTTATCTACAGCATTCTGTAATGCTGTAGATAAGTCCCCGGTCCGACCTGAAAGATAATAAAAGAGGTTTTATTCTACTCACCCGGGGGGCAGTGCGTCCGATGGGTGTCGCATGTCTGGGTCCGGCTCCTCCCATCTTCATGTTGTCCTCCTGCTTGCTTCGTGTCGTGCTCCTGCGCAGGTGTACTGAGCTGCTCTGTTGAGGGCAGAGCAAAGTACTGCAGTGCGCAGGCGCTGGGCCTCTCTGACCTTTCCTGGCATCTGCGCACTGCAGTACTTTGCTCTGCCCACAACAGGGCAGATCAGTATGCCTGCGCGACACAAAGCAAGCAGGAGGACGGCATGGCATGAAGATGGGAGGCACCGGACCCATACCTGAGACACCCATCAGACTGCAGTAAACTGCCCCCCCAGGAGAGAATAATAAAACCTCTTTTTCTTATCTTTCAGGTCTGACCGGGGCTCATCTACAGCATTACAGAATGCTAAAGATAAGCCCTGAAAGGCAGTGGCTGCATCTTATAGTGGCAAAAAGAGGTGACAGGTTCACTTTAAGGGCATAGTCTCTAACAGTGTCATGCGATTTCTGTCGGCTGCTGAAAAATCGCATCTTTATTTTTGAAGCAGTATGGGTGTCAAAAGTATCCCTTAGTCTAGCAAAAATGTCTTTTACAATCTTTTTATCAGTCGCTGGCCATGATTTAACTTCTCTCTGGGCAGCGCCACTGAGCTGACTTATAAGTATACAAACTTTCTCCTGTTCTGACAAAAGGTAGATTTCAAACAGGCTGCGCAGCTTCTCCTTGAAATCACTTAAGGTGTGCGATTCTCCTGTGTTCTGTGTCAGCCATGCCACATCCGGTATATAAGGCATTGTTAATGGCAATATGGGAGCCGCAGCTGCTGCACCTTGAGGGTTGCCGGTATTAAGCATCTTCCCCCCAGTTAACTCTTGCATGGGTATGACTCACAGCTCTGGCTGCTGTAGGTCGGTCCTCCTGTAGGATCCTGGGTGGCCGGGGTCTTGATCATTGTGTGCCAATAATGCTTCACCCACTGCCATTCCCTCCATTGCACGCACTGATGGTGACCAGGACTTCCTCGCTGCTGCAGGAACTTGAAACAACAACAGTTCTTTAGAAACATTAGGGTATCTTGTTTGTGATGCCACTTTTTGTATCGCCCAGAGCGAGGTACTCAGGTCACCGGACAGCGTTGGATTCTGTGGTCATGGGGATGGCAGCTGTGCCCAGTGCCTGTGCTCCTGGGACAGTGAAATAGTGATTAAAAATAAAAGAGAAAACAAAAATTAAAAAGTAGAGTTCCTGACGCCTTTTGGAGGGTTCGGCTGTAAGATAGCTGGCATTGCAGATGATCCCAGGGGGGTAGGTGATGATGGAAGTACAGGTGTTTAACCCCCTCCAACTAGGGCTGGCCCCCCAGTGATAGTGATAGAAGTAGATGGTGCAGAGTAATAAGGCAAGAGACAAGGAAATTCAATTTACCATTTCCTGAAGTCCAGATGCAGTTTCAGAGGATGGAATACAGCTCTCACCAGGTGTACAATCTGCTCTGCACATTGGGAATTATCTCTCTCTGCTGTGATTCAGGATAAACTCCCTGCTGCTCTAATACCTCCTGGGACAAAGGTTTCCTGGAGTCTGAAATTTCCAGTACAGCCAAGTACTCACAGCTTTTTCTCCCCCCGGAAACTTGCCACGTGAATCCTATGTGAAGCAGGTGTTTGCTCTTGCACAACCACTCACTGATTCTCTGTTGCTATGGAGCTCCTGGGAAAAACACTTCACTGCTGGTTATGAAAACCACACAGCATCTTAGCTTACTACCCAACTCTGGAAGTCTGGATGGCCTAGGGTCTGATACCCTGATCTTTCTCAGCACTGTCCCTGGAGGAAGCACATGTCTCTCCTCCTTAAACATTCTCCATTTTCTTTTTCACTGTTCCCTCATAGACTAACTAAGCACTTCCCCTCCCAGTTAGGTTATCTCTGTAAAGCTCTACGCTTCAGGCAGAGTAAGGGAGCGGGGAAAATTGTGTGTGCAGTTGTCTCCCATCAGTTACAATACACATATAAAATAGTACATATGTGACCATTTTATGGCGACACAGACACAGGGCGCCACATATAAATAAATGTGTGGTCAACGCAAAGGACTGGAGCATGACTTATTCCTTCTAAAGACCATACTAAGAATCAGGGGACATTCATAATGGGGAGAAAAGGCGATTCCGGAAGCTAAATAGGAAAGGGTTCTTTACAGATAGAGCAGTCAGACTGTGGAATACCCTTCCACAAGAGGTAGTAAAGGTAGACACTATAACAACTTTTAAAGAAGGACTGAATGATTTCCTCAGTACATATAATATTGTGGGTTATATTATTATTATTATTCATTTTTAGAGCGCCATTTATTCCATGGTGTTTTACATGTGAGAGGGGGCGAGTATAGACAATGTAGGGATCCGCTCTGGTAGGCAGGGGCCGGGCCACAGTAATGAGGCAAATACACAGGCTTTCAATTCAAAGTTCAGTGGTTTTATTAACGGGTTCAACAGTCCAGATAAAGAATCAAAAATAGAACATAACATACTCCAGTTTGGAGAACCACTGGTCCCAGACTCACCCTTGTTGGGACGGACTTAACTAAGTGGCTGCAGGCCAGCAGGGACCGCTAGGTGCCATTCCGGGTGGTCTGGTACTCGCTTCCTGGTGCACACTGACACACTGTAACAGAAATCACTTCTTCCAGGCTGACTCCAGCCCAAACTCCTAACTTCCACACCCACATCTTACAATAGCTCCTGGTTAAATAGGCCTAGTCCACACCCTCAAGTGAGGTACACATCAGCTGATCTGATCATGTGACTATGACCTCATCACAGGTCCTTGTGATCAGGGAAAATCCTGACCAAACTTTAATCTGCTGGGAGAAATATATCTCCCATCCAGCAAGACCCCCTTTGGTATACCACATACCTCCCCCCTATGTTCAACCTTAGGAGGGTGGACACATGACATACAGTGAACTCTGGACAGGGCATCTGCATTCCCCTGTAGTTTGCCTGCCCGATGTTCCACTGAAATTTTGAAATTTTGCAGGGACGGAAACCACCTGGTGACTAGTGCATTTCTCTCTTTGGCTTGACTCATCAAAGTCACAGGGAATGATCAGTTACCAACAGAAATGTTCTCCCCAACAGATAGTAGCGCAATGACTCCAGTGCCCATTTGATGGCCAGGCACTCTCTCTACAATGCTGTACCTGGTTTCAGCTGGAGTAAGCTTTCGACTCAGGAAACTAATGGGATGCTCTCCCCGTTTACCTCCTGAGACAGCACGGCACCCAGACCTACCTCTGATGCATCAGTCTGGACAATGAATTCTCTTTTGAAATCGGGTGTGATCAGAACTGGTGACCCACACAGTGCCCCTTTTAGCTTTACAAACGCTTTTTCAATCTGATAATTCCAGCGCACCATTACTGACCTCCTCCCTTTCAGGCAGTCAGTTAACGGCGCCGACAGGGTTGCAAAATTGGGAATAAACCGCCGGTAATATCCCACTAACCCCAAAAACCCTTTCACTTGTTTTGTGGTGAGGGGACGTGGCAAGCTTTGGATTGTCTCCACTTTGTTTATTTGGGGTTTGATAACTCCTCTCCCAATCACATACCCCAGGTACCGAGCTTCCTCCAACCCTATGGAAAACTTCTTTGGGTTGGCAGTTAGCCCTGCTTGTCTCAGGGAATCTATCACCGCCTGTACCTTGGCTAAATGACTTTCCCAGTCTGTACTGTACACCACAATATCGTCCAGATAGGCCGCGGCATATCGGCGATGAGGACGAAGAACAACGTCCATTAACCTCTGGAATGTTGCTGGTGCGCCATGCAACCCGAAGGGTAGGACTATATACTGGAACAGTCCCTCGGGTGTTACAAACGCCGTTTTCTCTCTCTCTGCTTTTGTTAGGGGCACCTGCCAATAACCTTTTGTGAGGTCAATGACTGAAAAATACCAGGCCTGCCCAAACCGCTCTATTAACTCATCAACCCGGGGCATGGGGTAGGCGTCAAATTTAGAAATTTCATTCAGTTTTCAGAAGTCATTACAGAACCTTAGTGTCCCATCTGGTTTTGGTATTAGGACTATTAGGCTGGCCCACTCACTCTGGGACTCTTCAATGACCCCTAACTGCAGCATCTTTTTTACCTCTTCCGAGATGGCTTGTCGCCGGGCCTCAGGCACCCGATATGGCTTTAGTCGGACTTTGGCCTGCGGCTCCATGACAATGTCATGTTGGATTAGGGAGGAATGGCTAGGGAGCTCTGAAAAAACATCGGTATTTCGGCTAACAAACTCTCGGACCTCCTGAACTTGTCTAGGAGACAAAGTGTCTGCTATTTTGACGGCGAGAGGACTTCTCTTGCCTTCTCCTGAGGCAAGGGAGCCTTCTCTACTGGAAATACAGGCCATGGACTATCCTCACCAAGCGGGTCTCTGTCTTTCCATGGTTTGAGCAGATTCACATGGTATACCTGTTCTGGCTTTCTCCGCCCTGGTTGGTGTACTTTATAGTTTACGTGACCCACCTTTTCCATAATCTCGTAGGGTCCCTGCCACCTTGCAAGGAACTTACTATCCACTGTAGGCACAAGTACCAACACCCGATCTCCAGGGTTAAAGGACCTTACCCATGCCTCCCGGTTATAGACCTGCCTCTGTGACCTTTGTGCTGCTTCCATATGTTGTCGGACTAATGGTAGGACTGTCTCCATTCTCTCTTGCATTTTGGCCACATGTTCTATCACACTTTTGTGGGGAGTTGGTTGGTTCTCACAGGCCTCTTTAGCTATATCGAGTAAGCCATGGGATGTCTGCCATATAATAGTTCGAAGGGCGAGAACCCCGTAGATGCCTGGGGCACCTCCCGCACTGCAAACATCAGGTATGGCAACAAGAGATCCCAGTCCTTACCATCTTTAGAGACTGCTTTTTTCAACATATTCTTCAGGGTCTTATTGAACCTTTCTACCAAACCGTCTGTTTGGGGATGATAGACAGATGTGCGCAACTGTTTAACACTTAACAAGTGACAGAGTTCCTTCATGATTTTGGACATAAAGGGGGTCCCCTGGTCTGTTAAGATTTCTTGAGGGATTCCCACTCGGGAGAACATACCCTTGAGTTCTTTTGCGATAAGTTTGGCGGAGGTGTGGCGCAGAGGAATGGCCTCAGGATACCTGGTAGCGTAATCTAGAACTACGAGGATGTGTTGGTGACCCCTTGAGGATTTATTAACATGCCCCACCAGATCCATGGCTATTCTCTCAAACGGGACCACTATAATGGGTAATGGCACCAAGGGACTCCGAAAATGAGGCTGCGGACTGGTTACCTGGCACACGGGACAAGAGTTACAATATCGTTTAACTTCTTCATAGACACCTAGCCAGTAAAACCGTTGTAGAATTCGGTCTAGGGTTTTCTTTTGGCCCAAATGTCCCCCCAGTACATGCGCATGTGCTAAGTCCATTACCAACCTACGATAGGATTGAGGTACCAGCAATTGCTCGACAATTTCCCCACGTATTTTCTCAACCCGATACAGCAAATCTTGGTTCAGCTCGAATCGGGGAAATACTGTAGCTGCCCCGGGTTGTTGAGGTTCCCCGTTGACAATCAGTACATTTTCCCGGGCTCGAGCCAGCGTAGGGTCCTGAGTTGCGCCGGACCAAAATTGTAACATGCTACATTTAAGTCTGACAATTCTGGTCCCGGTGGCAAGTCTTCCACCTCCCCAGCTAACACTTCTATAGGAGAGGGTTTTTCCTCCTCCACCGAAGGAACAGGTACTCCTACCGCCAGCACATCTTCCTCTGGGCCACCAGGTTCATGCCCGATTTCTGGAGAATGCAACCTGGTTGCCACTGGTGCCGACGACTGTTCCGTTGGAGGGGTAATTACAGGCCAAAGCACAGAAAACAACGGAAAATCTCTCCCCATTATTACCTCATAATGCAAATTAACCACCACCCCCACCTCGTGGCACCTCCTCCAAACTGGTGTGTTTATCATCACCAGGGTGGTAGGATAATGTTTTAGGTTCCCATGTATACACAGCACACCCATTTTCCGACCAGTATACTCGCTGATTTGGACGTGGCTGGCTCGTATTAGGGTCACGAGACTCCCTGAGTCCAGTAGAGCCACAGCAGGGTTAACCTCCACCTTCACTTTACACAAATGGTTCATACTGGGTCCCTCTGGTTTGCCCACTGCACACATGTGTTCGGCAAAGTGAGACTGATAGTACCCAAAGTTTGTGTCCATGGGCTCAGTCAGGTGGGGCAATCAGCTCTCACATGTCCTGGTTCTTGGCACCGCCAACAGATTATGGGGCCCCTTTCGTCCCCTGATCTGTCCTAGGCGGCCTTCCGGGTCTCTGCTCGCCGAGCTGTGGGTGAAGGTTTGGGGAATTTACTCGTTACCTTCCGGGTAGTCTCTCCCTGTATCTCCTTGGTAGCCCCATATCTTTCAATGAGGTCTACCTTTTGGAGACCATCAGTAGGGGCTGCCTGTCCTACCCATGTTTGAATGGTGTGGGGCAAAGTCCTCCAGAACTTATCAGTTACTATACGATCCAGCATAGAGCTGGGTGACAACACCTCTGGCTGCAACCACTTTTCTACCAGGTGCACCAAGTCATAATACTGGGAACGAGCTGGCTCGGAAAGGGAAAACTTCCACTGGGCCCGGACCAATACATTTACCCCAAGAAGTGCGAGTATCTTACCCTTGACGATCTCGTCCCTCTGGTGCTCGGGGGGTAGGTCCATATAGGCTTTCGCGGGTCCTGGAGCCAAAAACGGAGCCACGATTTCGGCCCACTGGTCCAGGGGTAGTCTCTCCCTCTCAGCCACGCCTTCAAATATCTCCAGGTACACCTCGACGTCATCTGATTGCTCCATTTTTGGAATCGCTGTACGCACCGCTTTCCGGACATCCTGACGGTCCCGGGCAGCTCCTGCTGTCTGCTGGCGCTGTATGTGCTGCATCAGAAGACTGTTGGTTTCCTGTTGCTGTCGACTCAATATCTGCTACTGCTCCATAGCCTGCTGCTGTATAGCCTGCTGCTGTATAGCCTGCTGTTTCTGCTGTGTTGTCTGCTGTTGCTGTCGCATGGCCTCCACAAGCATTTTTATCATGCTCTCCATCTCCGGACAGCTCTCCACCGGGTTTTGGGTCACTTTCTTCACCCCGGACATTTACTGTCATGCAGAGAAAAAAACAGCCTGACCTCACTGCGTTGCCGTCATTCAAGCCACCAATTGTAGGGATCCGCTCTGGTAGGCAGGGGCCGGGCCGCAGTAATGAGGCAAACACACAGGCTTTCAATTCAAAGTTCAGTGGTTTTATTAACGGGTTCAACAGTCCAGATAATAAAAATCAAAAATAGAACATAACATACTCCAGTTTGGAGAACCACTGGTCCCAGGCTCACCCTTGTTGGGATGGGCTTAACTTAGCGGCTGCAGGCCAGCAGGGACCGCCAGGTGCCATTCTGGTGGTCTGATACTCGCTTCCTGGTGCACACTGACACACTGTAACAGAAATCACTTCTTCCAGGCTGACTCCAGCCCAAACTCCTTACTTCCACACGCACACCCTACAACAGCTCCTGGTTAAATATGCCTATTCCACACCCTCGGGTGAGGTACACATCAGCTGATCTGATCACGTGACTATGACCTCATCACAGGTCCTTGTGATCAGGGAAAATCCTGACTAAACTTTAGTCTGCTGGGAGAAATATATCTCCCATCCAGCAAGACCCGCTTTGGTATACCACAACAAGTACAATAAATATGGAGCAATACAGGACACACATAAGTACAGAAGGAGGGTGGACCCTGCCCGCAAAGGCTCACAATCTATAGGGGATGGGTGAGGATACACTAGGAGAGGGTAGAACTGGTTGTGCGGCGGTTCAGTAGACTGAGGATCACTGCTGGTTGTAGGCTTGTCGGAAGAGGTAGGTCTTCAGGTTCTTTTTGAAGATTTCCATGGTAGGCGCGAGTCTGATGTGTTGGGGTAGAGAGTTCCAGAGTATGGGAGAGGCACGGGAGAAGTCTTGTATGCGGTTGTGGGAAGAAGAGATAAGGGGAAAGTAGAGAAGGAGATCTTGAGAGGATCAAAGGTTGCGCGAGGGTTACTTAACGGGAGACCATATCACAGATGTATGGAGGAGACAGGTTATGGATGGCTTTGTATGTCATAGTTAGGGTTTTGAACTGGTGCCTCTGGACGATAGAAAACCAATTAAGGGCTTGGCATAGGGGAGAGGCTGGGGAATAACAGGGAGACAGGAGTATTAGTGGGGCAGCAGAATGTAGGATGGATTGGAGTGGTGCCAGGGTGCTGGAGGGGAGGCCAGAGAGTAGGGGGGTTGCAGTAGTCAAGGCGGGAGATGATAAGGGCATACACTAGTGTTTTTGTGGTATCATGGTCAAGGAATGCACGGATTCGGGAAATATGTTTGAGTTTGAGACGGCAGGAGGAGGCTAGGGTTTGGATATGTGGCTTGAAAGAAAGGGCAGAGTCGAGGATCACACCGAGGCACCGAGCATGCGGGATCGGGGAAAGTGAGCATCCGTTGACAATGAGGGATAGGTCTGATGGAGGCGTAGAGTGAGATGAGGGAAGATGATGAATTCTGTTTTGTCCATGTTCAGTTTTAGAAAGCAAGCAGAAAAGAAAGCTGAAATAGTGGACAGACAGTGTGGGATTATTGTCAGTAAGGAGGTGAGGTCAGGACCAGATAGGTAGTTCTGCGTGTCATCGGCATAGAGATACCGTGGGATTCTATGAGCTGTCCCAGGCCGAAGGTGTAGATGGAGAAGAGTAGGGGTCCTAGAACTGAGCCTTGAGGAACACCAACAGAGAGGGGGCGAGGTGAGGAGGTGGTGTAGGAGAGGGAGACTCTGAATGTTCGATCTGTTAGATATGATGAGATCCAGGATAGGGCCAAGCCTGTGATGCCCAGAGATGAGAGAATCTGGAGCAGGAGGGAGTGGGACACAGTGTCGAAGCAAGAAGACAGGTCCAGGAGAAGGAGGACAGAGTAGTGTCGCTTGCTCTTGGCAGTTAGTAGGTCGTTGGTGACTTTAGTTAGGGCAGTTTCAGTTGAGTGATGCAGTCGGAAGCCTGACTGCAAGCGTTCAAAGAGGGAGCAGGAGTTATAGTTAATTTAGTAACAAAATGTATAATTGGCGGAGAAAGGTTGAACTTTATAGACCTAGGTCTTTTTTCAACCTATGTAACTGTAAAAATTAAAAGTGTCACAACAGTGTTAATTACAAACGTAGCTGTATTCTTAAGAAGTTGGCTAGGAAAATTAATCTTTAAATTTGTCCTCATTAGTTATTAGACAGGGATCTTTAAAGCAAACTTTTTCAAATAACTGGAGTTTAGCGTGAATACAATAAATTACAATGCAATGTAATTTCTGTCTCTGAAGAACTTAGTACTAGAGATAAGAGCATATTTTTAAAATCGATATTGCCGACTTTGCAGAATTTTTCTCAAATATGTAATCTGCATCAAATAAATTCAACCGAATCTCAATACCGGAGAGCTTTTAATTGCCCTTAAAATAAATGCGGGGGAGGAAAAAGAGAGAGAAGAGAGAGACCCCACTGACCATAAGAGCTTACACTCTATAGGAAAGAGGAAAGAGAAGACTCTGCTGACCATCATAGCATATGCTGAGAGGAAATAGAAAGAGGACACCGCTGTCGTCACTGCTTGTCTCGTTAACCCTTCTCCTCCGGAATGTGGTACCAGAGAGAATAAGACACAGACACAGAGTATGCGTCAATAAACTCTACTCTTTATTGCTGGATACGGAATTTATATACACCCCTGAAGCAGGAAGCGGAATTACCATATATGGCGGTTAATACAACTTATCACTAAAACACGTAGAATACTGATTTTAACCGAAAACTCCATTCTTGCCCTTGTCTCCCAGAACTTCTCAGGCGGGTGGGGTGTATTGACTAAAATGAGGAACATCTTATCTTGACTTCTGGTACGCATCAGCCTGTCTAAAAGAAAACAAGGCCTCTGAATAGAGTTGAGCGATACTTTCCGATATGCTAAAGTATCGGAATCGGAATGGTATCGCCGATATCACTAAAATATCGGCGATACCCGATACCGGAAGTCCCATGTAAGTCTATGGGAACAAAATATCGCAACTAAAAAACCCCATTCTTTCCTTGTAAACACTAAATATACACACATAGAATACATATAATATATATATATATATACATGTCATTGTGACATATATATATACATATATGTATAGTTTATACACTTCTACATAGTAAAATATCCTTTGATTCAATTGCCGGGTAAAGCCGGCTTCAGTGAAAAGACAGAAGCACCCGACATGAAATGACACTTGGTGTACATAGGGTTAAACATTTCTTTTCATGTCCTTTGCTATCTAATTTGCACAAACAATTAAATCAGACTATGTGTGCAAAATTTCACACCTGTAGGGGTTAATTAAAGGTGTAAATTCGTTGTAAAAAAAACGGACTTTTTTGCTACGAATTTACACCTTTAATTAACCCCTAGAGGTGTGAAATTTTGCACACATAGTCTGATTTAATTGTTTGTGCAAATTAGATAGCAAAGGACATGAAAAGACATGTTTAACCCTATGTACACCAAGTGTCATTTCATGTCGGGTACCCGACATGAAATGACACTTGGTGTACATAGGGTTAAACCATTGTCTTTTCCTATGCTTCCCTTTATGGGTAATTCGTAATTTTGCACAAAACCATAATTTAAATCACACAGATTAATGGTGTGCCAAAAAATGTTAACCACACCAATGCTCATGTGGGTCACCACTAAAACACGTGTACTGTAAACATTTTCGCTTGTAATTCACAAACAAAAACAGACTATTTTTTCACTTGGTTAAACGGTAAATCTTTCGACGAGAAACCTTTAATTAACCCCTAGAGGTGTGAAATTTTGCACACATAGTCTGATTTAATTGTTTGTGCAAATTAGATAGCAAAGGACATGAAAAGACATGGTTAACCCTATGTACACCAAGTGTCATTTCATGTCGGGTTCTGCATTTTCACAAAAGCCGGCAATTGAATTAGCGGCTATTATACTATGTAGAAGTGTATGAACTACAAATATAAATATATATATATATGTGTCACAAATTCAATGACATGTATATATATATATGAGGTGTAAAATTGCTGAAAAAAAATGCGTGGGCTCCCGCCCTATTTTCGCAACCAGACAGACAAAGCCAGTGAGTGGGGGCAGATAATAATAGCCCAGAGAGGGACCATTATTTTTGCCCCCCCCCGGCTACTAACATCTGCCCCCAGACACCCCAGGAAAGACAAATCTATAATTAGATTCGCCCTTTCTGGCACTTTGCCCGTCTATTCCCATTGCCCTGTAGCGGTGGCGAATGGGTTAATATGGGGTTAAAGCCACCTTGCTATTGAAAGGTGACCTTAAGCCAGGTTAATAATTGAGAGCTGTCAATTAGACAACTATCAATTATTAATCCTATTGCATGAAATAAAAATAAAACACACACACTTTAATTAAAAATCATTTTAATGAAATAAAGACACATGTTTTTGACCATCTTTTATTTTACTGCAAAAACCATTTCCTGTAATAAAAATAAAATAAAAAAGCAAAATTATTCTTACCTATCCCATGCACAGTCAGGTCCCACGGTGTAATCCTTCAGAAAGGGTTAATGTTTACTGCAGGGACGCAGCTAATGCTGCAGCCTCACAGTAAACCCCAAATGAATGAGTTCCTCTCCTGCCTGACAGGAGAGTAAAGGCTGGGTGTCACATAACGATACACCAGCGATCCCGACAACGATATGCACTTGTCAGGATCGCTGGTGTATCGCTACATGATCGCTGCTGTGCTGCCAAACAGGCAGCTCAGGCAGCGATCTGGGACAGCGACACTGCGGGTAACATCGCTTAAGGGCCCGTCTCACATAGCGATATCGCTACCGAGATCGCTGCTGAGTCACTAGTTTTGTGACGCAGCAACGAGCTCACCAGCGATATCGCTGTGTGTGACATTCAGCGACGATCAGCCCCCCTGCCGGGTATCGCTGATCGTCGCAGAAATGTCAGGACCTTTTTTTGATCGCTGGTTTCCCTCTGACAGGCACGCATCGCTGCGTGTGACAGGCGGGAAACCAGCGATCAAAGGTCCTGACATTTCAGCGACGATCAGCGATACCCGGCAGGGGGCTGATCGTCGCTGAATGTCACACACAGCGATATCGCTGGTGAGCTCGCTGCTGAGTCACAAAACTAGTGACTCAGCAGCGATCTCGGTAGCGATATCGCTATGTGAGACGGGCCCTTAAGTGGAAAGCTTAATTGATTGCTTTCCACTTTCACTTCAGGTCAGCCAGGGACACAATCAGTGACGTCAGAGGGAACTGATTAACAAAAATAGGGGTTCCCTTCGAAAAAAAAATGGCGTGGGGTCCCCCCTATTTTTGTTAACCAGCCAGATGAAGCAGACCGCTGAGGCCTGGATTTTCAGGCTGTTAAGGAGCCAAGATCCATGGACCTTGCCAGCCTGATAATACCAGGCCACAGCAGTATGCATATCTTGGCTGATTAGCAAAAATAGGGGATCCCCTCGAAAAAAATTGGCGTGGGGTCCCCCCTATTTTTGTTAACCAGCCAGATGAAGCAGACCGCTGAGGCCTGGATTTTCAGGCTGTTAAGGAGCCAAGATCCATGGACCTTGCCAGCCTGATAATACCAGGCCACAGCAGTCTGCATATCTTGGCTGATTAACAAAAATAGGGATCCCCTCGAAAAAAATTAGCGTGGGGTCCCCCCTATTTTTGTTAACCAGCCAGATGAAGCAGACCGCTGAGGCCTGGTTTTTCAGGCTGGTAAGGATCCAATATCCATGGACCTTGCAAGCCTGATAATACCAGGCCACAGCAGTCTGCTTAGCTTGGCTGGTTAACAAAAATAGGGGATCCCCTCGAAAAAAAAAACGGCGTGGGGATCCCCCCTATTTTTGTTAACCAGCCAAGTAAAATGCAGACTGCTGCGGCCTGGTATTAAAAGACTGTCAAGGCCCATGGATTTTGGCCCTCAACAGCCTGATAATACCAGGCTACAGCAGCCCCACATTTGGCGCATCAAAAGATGTGCCAATTGTGGCACTTTACCCGGCTCTTCCCACTTGCCCTGTAGCGGTGGCAAGCGGGGTAATAAGGGTTAATGTCACCTTTGATTGCACGGTGACAATAAGCCCGGTTAATAATGGAGAGGTGTCAATAAGACACCGATCCATTATTAATCCCAAAGTTATTAAATGTGTAAAAAAAAGACACAGCAAGAAAAAAGTATTTTAATGAAATAAAAGAGACAACACAGTTTTCATTTCTTTTATTATACACTCATTCCTGCGACGCCATCGATCTCCTGTAAAAAAAGAAAAAAAACAAACCAACAGTATACCACCTGTCCGACGCAGTCCATAGTAACGATTGTCCCACGACGATCCAACTCTGCTACATCGCAATGACAGGCAGAGCCTGTCATTGCAACGCAGCACAGCTGATTACCTGCTTCCCCGGCGGTGACGTCATCGGACTGACTGCTTTACGGCCGGGATTACCCAGCAGTCACTGCAGTTATCGCGAGAAACTGCATGTGACCGCCGGGGAGAAGAGGATGGCGGCCATGAAGCAGTCCAGGACGTGACCGCCGGAGATCTTCTGCCAGGTAAGTGCCGCTGACTCCTGACAGACCCGACAGACGGACACTGACAGTGACAGTGACATCCCGATTCCGGTATCCGATAAGACGAAAATATCGGAACTCGGAATCGGAATTCCGATACAGCTAATATCGGCCGATACCCGATATTTGCAGTATCGGAATGCTCAACACTACCTCTGAACTTTAAAAAATGCTGGCTCACTCTAACATTCCCTCCTTTTGTTCCTTCATTTGATCAATACACATCTTCATACCTCCTCTGTGTCCTAGTACATCGTTTAATACACATCAAAAAGATTTTAAAAACGAAATAGATAGCAAGACTTATCAATAAAACCTGTAGGCCAGCTTGTATTACCCCAGTCAGCCAACCCCCTATACCTTTGAACCAATTTGGCGGGTTAAGAAAGGAGAAAGTGTTTGCCCACCATGAATCTTGATTCTTCAGATTTGCCTCATCATATAGTTTCCTTAACTTTATGACATCCTCTAGCTTATGTTTAAGGGTTAAAACACTAGAATTATCAATATAATGACAACATGCAGGTCCAATAATCTGGCACATCCCTCCTTGAGCTGCAGTCAGGTAATCTAACACGAGGGTATGTTGGTTAGTAATAATAATTAACTGGTTCTGTACTGCAAGGGACTCATTGATGATATCTAAAATATCCCATATTTGATCATCTAGGTAATCTGTGGATTCTACCAACTTATCCCATGTCTGAGCTATCATAGGGTAGATAAATAATGCACTGAAAAATTTATTTGCTATCCCCATCTACACGGCTAAGTCTGTTCCAAACATCCGTTACTGCAAGGATGCAAGCAAATGTCATTAGTAGCATCATTCCTCTTCTGGAAGCTCTCCAAGGATCTTCTTACAATGCGATGCGTGGATCCAAGTTTCCTTGCCTTGTAGCTTGACTGCGGTACTTGTCGTCAGTAGAACTTGAAAAGGTCCATCAAATCTCGGATCCAGACTCTTTCTCACGTGTCTTTTAATGACTACCCAGTCTCCGGGCTGCAGGCTGTGACGCCCCAGGATCCTGGTTCGGATCTGGAAGAGAACTGAAGACATTATCATGTACTTTCTTAAGTCTTTTATGCAAATCCCTTACATATGAGCTTAATACATGGTTACTCATTTCCAGTGCTTGGGGAAAGAAACATCCTAAGCTAGGCACTTTGCCAAATAGTACTTCATACGGAGAAAGTCCAGTTCTCCTATTTGGAGTATACCTTACTGAATATAGGGCTAATGGTAAACATTCAGGCCAAGATTTCCCTGTTTCAGCCATGGCCTTTTGGATTTTTAGTTTCAATGTCCCATTTAGTCTTTCTACTTTTCCGCTGCTTTGTGGATGATATGGGGTGTGGAAAGCTTGTTGAATTCCTAGAGCTGTCAAGACTTCATTCATTATTTCACCTGTGAAATGTGTACCTCTGTCACTTTCGATCACCTCTGGTACTCCATACCTGCACACCACCTCCGCAAGCAGCTTCTTTGCGGTTGCTGCAGCCGTAGCCTTGGCAATCGGGAAAGCCTCCGGCCATCCTGAGAATAAATCAATACAGACCAACACATACTCCCATGACCCTGATTTTGGCAGTTGAATATAATCAATCTGCAGTCTCTGGAAAGGATAGAGGGGCCGAGGCGCGTGTTTGGGTGGTGTCTTGACTACCCTTCCCTGATTATGTGTAGCACATACCATGCATCCCTGGATCAAACCTTCTATACAGGTGGAAAAGCCTGGTGCCACCCAATGCTTCTGCATCACACTCATCACAGCAGTTTTGGACTGGTGGGTTGGCCCATGTAACATCTGGGCGACCGCAGGGTACAATGCCCTTGGAAGGCATCGACGTATCCCTCTTCCCCATACCCCATTTGCTTCATTCAGACATGCACCTTCTTTTTCCCACTTTTCTACTTCCTCCTGGTGCACCTGAGCCTGCATCTGAGATAAGGCATCCTCCGACACAAAGGGATTTTTGGGAGCGCTTACCTGGTGCATCGTTACCCCTTGGAGTGTTCTACTGGCTGCTGTTTTTGCTGCTGCATCGGCCATTGCGTTTCCTTTACTCACCTGATCAGTGCGTCTGGTATGTGCTTTAACTTTTATGACAGCTACCTCTTTTGGTAATTGTAATGCATCAATTAACTGCTGGACTGCGTCAGCATTTTTAATGGGATGTCCTGCTGCCGTCAGGAATCCTCTAGATTTCCAAATTGGACCAAAATCATGAGCTATACCGAATGCGTATCTAGAATCTGTGTAGATGTTAACAATTCTACCTTCAGCTATCTTACAGGCCTTGGTCAGAGCCTTAAGTTCAGCCTCCTGGGCTGACTGATGTGGGAGCATTGGTTCTGCCTTGATTACCGCATTCAGGGAGACAATGGCATACCCAGAGTGGAAGGTACCTGAGTCATCTTGGTGGCGAGATCCATATACAAAATATTCAAAATCAGCATTAGGTCTTTCAGTTTTAAACACTGTGGGTAGGCCTGCTGTTTCCTGTGCCATAAGCTGAACATAATCATGAGGAATCTCCTCTCTTGGATCTTCTTTGTACAAAACCGTACCTGACCCCTCCTTTAGATCCGAGAGAGGTGACAATGTGGCAGGATTAAGTGTGGTACATCTCTGCAAAGAAACATTTGAAGGCATTAAAAGTGCACATTGCAATCGAAGGTGACGTGCAGCTGAAAGATGTGCCGGCTGCACCTGGTTCAGTATGGTGTATACATCATGAGGTGTAAGTACTGTAAGTGGGTGATCAAGAACAATGTCTGACGATTTGTGGAGCAATAGTCCTACAGCATGTAATGCCCGTACACAGGACGGGGCACCTCTAGCCACTGCATCTAGTCTTCCACTGAAATAGGCTACTGGCCTTTGATTGTCACCATGTAACTGGGTCAATACCCCTGCTGCGTGTCCCTGCTGTTCGTGGAGATACAGGGTGAATGGTAGTTCGTAGTTGGGGTTTCCTAGCGCTGGAGCTGCCACAATCCTGTTTTTGAGAGAATAAAAACAGTCTATACCTTCAGGAGTTAGTTTAAAAGGCACCATGGTGATACAGTCATAGAGAGGTTGCATGAGGATTGAAACAGCATGTATCCACTGTCTGCAGTAGGAAACCAGTCCAAGAAATGTCCTAAGAGCGGCAACATTAACAGGCATAGGAAAATTCTGTACAGCATCTTTGCGAGCGCTGGTCAGATGTCGCGCCCCCGGTGTAATGCAATGTCCCAAAAAGATAACTGAAGATTTACAAAATTGAAGTTTATCCTTTGACGCTTTACATCCAGCTTGGTACAGAAACAACATGAGTGATATTGTTGCAGTGAGACACTGTTTCCTGGAGGGGGCACAGATCAGTAAATCATCAACATATTGCAGAACAACTACTTTTGGCATTTTCCATTTTTCCAGTATCTCTTGCAGACTGGCAGTATACATAGTAGGGGAATTCTGGGCACCCTGGGGCAATACTGTACAAGTATACTGATTCCCTTGAAATGTAAAAGCAAACAAATACTGGCATTCAGGGTGCAATGGGACACTAAAAAATGCGTTTGCCAAGTCAATCACTGAAAAACAAAGAGCACTAGCCGGGATCTGAGACAGAAGGGTGTGAGGATTTAGGAACAACTGGTCTGAGGAGCTCTGTAGCTTTGTTCACTAGCCGGAGATCATGGACCATTCTGTACGCTGCTGGCTGCCCCGGTGCTGTTTTCTTTTTAACAGGGAACAGAGGGGTGTTACAAGGGGACTGGGTCTTAACTAAAACACCACTTGCTACTAGTTTCTGTACCTGCTGAGCTATAGCCGACTCTTGAGCCGAACTAAGAGGATACTGTCTCTGTTGGGGCAGAATTGCACCTGGCTTTAATTTGACCATGACTGGCTGCACCCTTAATCTGCCCACATCTGTTTTATCTGAAGCCCAGAAATCATGCGGTTTCACACCTTCTAACATTGAAGGAAATTCATTTGTGTCCTCTATACTAGCAACATCTAGTGACATGATTTTACAAAGAGTGCTTTGCTTCAATCCTGGTGTCATAGTGACAGTCCCATCAGGATGATACTCAATATGTGCTTGCAATTGAGACAATACATCACATCCTAAAAGATTACATTGACCCCGTGGTGATACCATTAACTGTGTGTACAGTGGTTCCTTGAATTTGCAGGGGAATCTTTTTAGTGACGGGGAGCAGGATAGATGGAGAGTTGTAAGGAGTCGCTATAACATGGTGGGAGAAATCACTTTTCCCAAATGGCCAGTCCTCTTCTGTAATTACTGAATTGTCTGCCCCCGTGTCCACTTGGAACTCAACCTCATGTCCCCCTGGTAGGTTCACCTGCACTGTGCAATTTGGAGTGGGGGTAAGGAGACAAAGGGGTTCATGTGCAAGCTACCATTATCCTATGGGAGCGGCCCTAATTGGTCTTGGGGCCTCTTGCAGGCGGGTCATTTGGATATGGATTAGTTGGACAGGCTGGATATGGATTAGTTCTGCAATCTCTCCTGAAATGTCCTGGTTTCCTGCACCCGTAGCACAATTTCTGTCCATCTCCTGGCACACGTCTCCCCTCCCTGTTGTTTGCAGGACGAGTACCTACAGCATGTAACCTTGCGCCTTTCTTTGCTTGCGCTAAATCATGTTGTGCCCCCTGTGCTATTCTGGCTAGATCCTCTGCTTTAACTGACCTCCAATCTGGTCTACATACTTTCACCTTTTCTGCCACTTCCTTTTTCAACCCATTCATATATGCACTTGCCAGTATCCTCTCACTAGTCTTGTTTTCTGGGACAAAACCCATTTCTAACCAAGTTTTCCTTAGGGCCCAGAAATAATCTTTTGGCTCCTCTTCCTTTCCCTGAACTCTGTCTTCTAGTGTAACCTCCTTCTCTGCCTGTCTATCTTTACATGCTTTTTTCAACGCTTCTGTAAACAGAACCCCTGCTGCTGCGTCATTGACTTCTGCATTATCAGGTCCGGTCCTACCAACATAACACTTGTATGTCTCATCTATCAGTCTATCGTATCTGGCTTCATCTGCCAATTTCCCTTTCATAAGTGCTTCCAGATCCTGTCTAGTTGCTTTATACGTATCCTGCATTGTAGCTAACATTCTAGCGAATCCCATTGGTGACTGTGAAGGGTCCGGGAGTTGCGTTATTAGAGTCAACTGCTCTGAAGGGCTCCATGTTCTGTATAACACTGCTGTCTGGGGGGCGCCTGGAGCTAGTCCGTCCCCCTCGCCTCCCGCAGCACCCGGGTACCAGGTACCATTACTGTCCTTATTGGAAATAGATTGGCCGGGGGAGGTCTGGGTCCACCACAACCTACACAGACATCTACTGTCAGGGGATTTTGCTGTACACACCTGGGGCAGACCCAACAGTTCGGTCCGTGGGAAGTCAGTGGGAAAGTCTGATACTGGGGTGGAGGTAACGTAGGGGCAAACAGGAGGGTAAGTCAATCATCCCTGTTTTTGTCAGTCTGTAATGTCCGTCTCCTAAGTCTTCAGTCTTTCCCTCTAAGTAATCACACGCACTCATCCACAGGTTCACTGTTTTCAACAGTCCTTTGTCTCTCAACCATCCATGATGTGAGTTAAAGAACCTTTTCCATTTATCACTGTTCAATTCTCCGTTTTCATTCATGCCTGCTTTACACAATACTTTGTCAATGCCTACCAACGCTTGCTTTCCCTCTCTGCGTACCACTAAATCTTTGGCAGTAATGCCTTCCTTGGCATTTTGGTTCCACATTTTTGTATCTCCTCACCCAGAAGAGATTCTCCTGTCACGTAGACAATTCTGTCACCAAGACTCTGTCACCAAGACAATTCCGTAACTTAGACAATGGGCCACAAAGGTTTCTGAACCATTCCGCTGCTTGCTTGCCAAGATTTGTACGGTAACTAGAGTTGAGCGATACTTTCCGATATCCAAAAGTATCGGAATCGGAATGGTATCGCCGATACACAAAAAATATCGGCGATACCCGATACCGATACCGGAAATACAATGTAAGTCTATGGGAACAAAATATGGAATTAAAAAAAACCCATTCTTGCCTTGTTGGTTAATTGTACATGAAGGAAAACAACAAAGAGTAATGTAGAATTTATTGGGGAGGTTGAGGAGACATTAAAGGCATAGATGTTTAACACAATGCAATGGAATAGCATTAATATTTCTTTTTTTGAAATACGTTTGGATTGACGAAGAAATTGACAATGTTGTTAACCTTTTTTCTATTTTGTCAAATATGTCTGTTTCACAACTTCCATGCTCTTCACCTTTTTAACTTTTCACACACTTTCTCCTTCATAATCTTCAGCAGCATCATCTTTCTCATCAAATTATTCTTCATCTTCACCTTCTTAATCTTCTAAAACTTCTTGCTATTCATCTTTTTGTTAACATTACTTATATTGTTCTTATTAAACAGTTATTATTCTTCATATTCTACTTCTTCATCTTCTTCCTATTCATCCTTTTCATCATATTCTTATTTGTGACAGACATTCCTGTACTTGTAATCTGTAAAACTCTGAATTTTCATCCTTCCGTTTTTGCTGTCACGAAAGATTTTAATTACAACAGTATTTGTCCGCGTTCAGTTTAGCCTGCAGCAGCATCAGGCATTTTCCAGGGGCACCACGAGGAGGAACGGACTCACCCCCATACACTGCTTAGTCTTCTTCTGCTTAGAATTTAGAGCATATATTTTGCTCTTCATTTTGGTCTTATACTTAATGTTCTTCTGCTTTTTGATCTTCTGCTTATTGTTCTTCTGTCTCTTGTTCTGTATCTTGTAGTTTGTCTTAACCTTCTTTGTCCTGTTGGTGATGGTACAAAAGCCAATGGAAGTAACGAGGACCAGCTGACTGTGCTGGAACCCGGAGGGTCAGCAGAAGGAAAAGAGCCAATGGCACAACCGAGGACCAGCTGACGTTACTGGGACACGGTTACTAAGCAGGAGGTACCTGTGCTCCAAAGCACTACCAAGGACCAGCAGACGTTGCTGGAACTCGGATACCGACATGGAGGCACCTAGGCCAAAGGCACTGCGGAGAACCAGCTGACGGTACTGGAACCCGGATGGGTAGCAGAAGGTACAAGAGCCAATGAAAGTAACGAGGACCAGCTGACTGTGCTGGAACCCGGAGGGTCAGCAGAAGGAAAAGAGCCAATGGCACAACCGAGGACCAGCTGACGTTACTGGGACACGGTTACTAAGCAGGAGGTACCTGTGCTCCAAAGCACTACCAAGGACCATCAGACGTTGCTGGAACTCGGATACCGACATGGAGGCACCTAGGCCAAAGGCACTGCGGAGAACCAGCTGACGGTACTGGAATGCCCGGACGGGTAGAAGAAGGTACAAGAGCCAATGCAAGTGACGAGGACCAGCTGACTGTGCTGGAACCCGGAGGGGCAGCAGAAGGAAAAGAGCCAAAGGCACAACCGAGGACCAGCTGACGTTACTGGGACATGGTTACTAAGCAGGAGGTACCTGTGCTCCAAAGCACTACCAAGGACCAGCAGACGTTGCTGGAACTCGGATACCGACATGGAGGCACCTAGGCCAAAGGCACTGCGGAGAACCAGCTGACGGTACTGGAACCCGGATGGGTAGCAGAAGGTACCCATGGAAATTAAAGTTGAGGCAGCAGGACTGTTTGCCGTTCACACAGCAGGGAACAGCTGACATTACTGAACCCCAGTAACACGGGAGCAAGTGTTAACTGTGCTAACAGCACTTCCGAGAAACAACTGGCAGGGGTTGTAGCCCAGGGATGAGAAGAGAACATGGTGGAGGCAGCAGGACTGTTTGCCGTTCACACAGCAGGGGAACAGCTGACATTACTGAACCCCAGTAACACAGGAGCAAGTGTAGACTGTGCTAACAGCACTTCCGAGAAACAACTGGCGGTGTTGTAACCCAGGGATGAGAAGAGAACAGGGTGGAGGCAGCAGGACTTTTTGCCATTCACACACAGCAGGGGAACAGCTGACATTACTGAACCCCAGAACACGGGAGCAAGTGTTAACGATGGCTACAGCAACTTGCTACCGAGAAACAACCTGGCAGTGTATTGTAAGCCCACGGGTTGAAGGGAGAGAGACATGGTGGAGGCAGCAGGACTTTTTGCCGTACACACAGCAGGGGAACAGCTGACATTACTGAACCCCAGTAACACGGAGCAAGTGTAGACTGTGCTAACAGCACTTCCGAAGAAACAACTGGCGGTGTTGTAGCCCAGGGATGAGAAGAGAACAGGTGGAGGCAGCAGGACTTTTTGCCGTTCACACAGCAGGGGAACAGCTGACATTACTGAACCCCAGTAACACAGGAGCAAGTGTAGACTGTGCTAACAGCACTTCCGAAGAACAACTGGCGGTGTTGTAGCCCAGGGATGAGAAGAGAACATGGTGGAGGCAGCAGGACTTTTTGCCGTACACACAGCAGGGGAACAGCTGACATTACTGAACCCCAGTAACACGGGAGCAAGTGTTAACTGTGCTAACAGCACTTCCGAGAAACAACTGGCGGTGTTGTAGCCCAGGGATGAGAAGAGAACAGGGTGGAGGCAGCAGGACTTTTTGCCGTACACACAGCAGGGGAACAGCTGACATTACTGAACCCCAGTAACACGGGAGCAAGTGTTAACTGTGCTAACAGCACTTCCGAGAAACAACTGGCGGTGTTGTAGCCCAGGGATGAGAAGAGAACAGGGTGGAGGCAGCAGGACTTTTTGCCGTTCACACAGCAGGGGAACAGCTGACATTACTGAACCCCAGTAACACGGGAGCAAGTGTTAACTGTGCTAACAGCACTTCCGAGAAACAACTGGCGGTGTTGTAGCCCAGGGATGAGAAGAGAACATGGTGGAGGCAGCAGGACTTTTTGCCGTACACACAGCAGGGGAACAGCTGACATTACTGAACCCCAGTAACACAGGAGCAAGTGTAACTGTGCTAACAGCACTTCCGAGAAACAACTGGCGGTGTTGTAGCCCAGGGATGAGAAGAGAACAGGTGGAGGCAGCAGGACTGTTTGCCGTTCACACAGCAGGGGAACAGCTGACATTACTGAACCCCAGTAACACAGGAGCAAGTGTAGACTGTGCTAACAGCACTTCCAAGCAAACAACTGGCGGTGTTGAGCCCAGGGATGAGAAGAGAACAGGTGGAGGCAGCAGGACTTTTTGCCGTTCACACAGCAGGGGAACAGCTGACATTACTGAACCCCAGTAACACGGAGCAAGTGTTAACTGTGCTAACAGCACTTCCGAGAAACAACTGGCGGTGTTGTAGCCCAGGGATGAGAAGAGAACAGGGTGGAGGCAGCAGGACTGTTTGCCGTTCACACAGCAGGGGAACAGCTGACATTACTGAACCCCAGTAACACAGGAGCAAGTGTAGACTGTGCTAACAGCACTTCCAAGCAACAACTGGCAGTGTTGGAGCCCAGGGTTAAGGAGGATGTTTAAATACTAGATCAAGTATTTTCCTTGTTACGTGTCAATTAAAAATGTCTATACTCCAAACAAGAGAAATATAACCTTTAGTACCATAAGATGATGATTTTACTTTAAAAAATATATGTAAATTAATAATTGACAAACATAAACGCATACATTAACATGTTGAAAAGCAATGCAAACCACAATAAAAATCGGTTAAATAATCTGCTATACGGTTTTAAATAAAAGCATACAAGTACATATCAGAATCCATTAATGATGGATAAGTAACAGTATGTACAACATTTTCATTTGCTGAATAATATCACTAAAAAGTTTTTAAAAATATCTAAAATTTCCATCATGTAATACTGATAATATGTGCCAATCATTTATATTAACAAAAAAAACCTTTAAAAAGTGCATAGTGAAAACAGCTATTTATGCCTGACTGTGGACTTGCAAGCATGACAACGGATAGATAAGGTATATATAGATGAGACTGCATAGCCACAGATGGTGAATGGCGATGTAATACTGTACCTCAATAAAGTGTGCGTTACTACTACATCCTTTTTTTATATAGCTTTATAAAAGGGTACGTGCATGTATGCTTGCGCCTTTGTTTGGACGCACAGACTGGCTTCCTGCTGTGACGCGTTGGGTATTGGAGCGTCTGTGCGTCTTATGACGCAGACTAACATTCACGGTGCGCATCGTTCATCATCGCAAGCGTACCGACAACACAAAGGCGTTGTCATGACTGCTTTACTCAGTAAACATGCACCTATGATGAAACATACACGCATGTGCCCTATTACATAACAAGCTACAAGAAAAATGCGTGTGAGGTGTGACACAGCTGTTTTGTTAAGGTACAGTATTATATCGACATTGTACAGGTGTCGCTATTCAGTCTGATAAATAGATATCATTCACCTATTCTATCAGTTGTCGTTCTTTCAGCACCACTTACAGGTATATATTTTGCTATTGTGACTATGCACTATTGACTTTACCAAGGTAATGCATGATTTTTGTTAGCGATTATCATGTTTACATGAAGGACCTTTATGATATGGGCTGTTAACTTTCTAATCAAATATGTATTTTTTAAAATGACACAAATATAAGTAATGTTGAAGAGGACTATTCCTACATGCATTGTTTGCACAATATTACAGGTGTACATCACGTCCCTTAATCAACATTGGATATTATATTTACTTGTATGCTTTTATTTCAAAGGCAAGAACACTGAAGTATAACCTTCGCACTGCAGCAGTTGTCAAAGTTCAACCCACATTATGCACTTCCAACATTGCAGTATTTGAGTCATCATGATGTGAGTTGGATTTGTCTAAGCTATGGAGTGACAAGGTTGACCATCAGTATCCTATAGCATAAGTAGGCTTTTGTGTTTGCATTTGTTTTCGACATGTGCATATCTGTAATAATATGTCACAATTATTTTGTTACAGATTTGTGACAAAGACAAATCATTTTATGGTTTGAAAGTTGACGTTTCAAATGTTTACAGCTTAGAAATCATGGTGTAGCCTCATATCTATGTGTAGCACTAGACACTTTGAGATGTCATGTTTTTTTCACCATGATTAGGTAGCTAGCAGTAATTTTTGCCGGACACACAGCAGGGGAACAGCAGGCGTTACTGAACCCCACAAACACATCAGCGATTGTTTTCATCTGTGCATCTAACACTTCTGAGCAGCAACTGGCGCTGTTGAAGCCCAGGGTCAAGGAGGGTGTAGGCAGAGGCCTAGTATGAGACGTTTGAAGTTGAAGTTGTAGTTAGCAGCAGTAATTTTTGCCAGACACACAGCAGGGGAACAGCAGGCGTTACTGAACCCCACAAACACATCAGCGATTGTTTTCATCTGTGCATCTAACACTTCTGAGCAGCAACTGGCGCTGTTGAAGCCCAGGGTCAAGGAGGGTGTAGGCAGAGGCCTAGTATGAGACGTTTGAAGTTGAAGTTGTAGTTAGCAGCAGTAATTTTTGCCAGACACACAGCAGGGGAACAGCAGGCGTTACTGAACCCCACAAACACATCAGCGATTGTTTTCATCTGTGCATCTAACACTTCTGAGCAGCAACTGGCGCTGTTGAAGCCCAGGGTCAAGGAGGGTGTAGGCACAAAATATTGAGTTATTGCCTTGTTACGTGGCCATTGCAAATGTATGTACTTCAAACAAGAATAAATGAAGTTTTACTACGACAATAAAATGATGAATTTCAATTACAAGAATAGAAAAATATTTATACTTGACAGTCCTCTGTGGTTGATAACGTTTAATGGCTAACTGAAAATATGGTAACAAATTCAAAGCTTTCGAGACTACTCAGGTGTCTTCATCAGGCTAAGAGTAAAGCCAAAAATGAAGAATCACATATTTCTACACACAACAGGACACAGGAATAGCTAAGACAAGTGAGGGAGGGACAAGTGAGGGGAGACCGGCAACAAAAAGAACAAGGATGAATTATCAGCGCCACACAATCACAGATAAATTAATGAATTTACCTGTGGCAAAAGACTTTTGTATGCCCGGTCATAGCATCATGGATATGGAATTACTGGTATTAAAATATAACTTCAAATATGAGAAACGTACAAAGGTTTCAGAATATAAGCTCATCATGACCTTTGACACTGTTAGTGATGGAATGAATAGATCACATGGATTTATGTCATTCTATATCAATTAAGGAATCTGCGTCTATGCCCTTCCAGGGTCATGAAAACCCAAAAAAAGACGCCAATGAGAGGGCAATCAAACTTTCTATCCTTATCTAGGAACTGTTCCAATATTTATGTTCATCCCTGTGAGATAATGACAGTTCTGATACACGTCACTTACTTGTCTTACCTATTGCACTATTCCTGTGTCCTGTTGTGTATAGAAATATGTGATGCTTAATTTTTTTATTTAGTCTTTCCCTGATGAAGAGACGTGAGTAGCCTTGAAAGCTTGCAATTTGTTTCCATCTTTTCAGTTATCCATTAAAAGGTATCAACCACTGCTGACTCTGAAGTCTAAATATTTTTCTATCTACTGGCTAACACGGTACAAAGATACACATGTTTTCTAATTTCAAGAAGGAAAAATAAAGAAAATACAAATATAAACGCATATATGCACATGCCAAAAATAAATGGAACAACACAACACCCAAAAAATTGGTAACAAAATATAGTGTTGTAAATTTAAGAATAAAAGTCCATTTTTTTTTTTATGAATAATGCTTACGGAACGCTATGTTAAACCGTAACATAGTGAAGACAATGGATTTTGTAATAGTCACTCATCATCATCATCGCAAATTTTATGTGACAGTCACAGACATTTCAATTATTTAAGTTCATAAAATCGTAACTTTCTATAGCATGTATGACATGTCCAGCATGGACTCATCAATGTGATTGATGACACAATAATGTACGATAAAAAATAACCATTTAAAAAAACATTAGGCATTGTTTGTCACAATTTAAGTGTGTGCCTGCAAGTGTAGGTGAAACAAAGGCTACGGATAGCAAAGGTATATTCTATGTCTGTATCAGACAGTGGACAGCCTCTGATGGGTAATGCCGATGTTATACTGTACGTCAATAAAGTCTGCGGCTGAAATCATGCATTTTTTGCTTGTAGAGTGTTGAAGAGGGTAAAAGAATGTCTGGTTGCGCAAAGCTTTATCCGTCAACACTACCTTCCTACTGTCACGCGTAGGGTAGGGTAGCGTGTGGCAATTAGCTGACTATCAAATGTGAGGTTAGGCTGCGTTATTGAGCACTAGGGACGCAAAAAAAAATACAGCAGTAATAATTAAATGTGTAATACTCCACCTATGACAAACAAAAAAATTACGTTCCCTCTTTAACAATGTACAAGACTAACAAGCCTAATGGTTGACGCTGACTTAATTGAGATACAGTATTACATCAACATTGTCCATGAGTAACTATGCACTGTGATACCTATATACCAGTATTAATTTATATCTCTTGTGGTTGTTTCAACAGCACTTGCAGGTATAACTACCTATTGTCAGTATGCATGATGCACTTTCTAGATGTAATAATTTATTATTGGACATTATTACCATGTTTACATGCTGGCCATTTCATATATGGTGTTTGAAGTTACAGTTGGCATCAGTATGTGTATTTTATAATGTCTGTCATAAATAAAACTCGTGATGATGATGATGAGGATTTAATGATTCGTACATCCATTGACTGCATTATCTTACAGGTACAGATAAAGTTCCTTAAAAAGCATTAATTCATAAGTCTGAAATGTACTTTTATACATTAATTTCAAAATGTGAAGAGTAGACTATGTTTTATTTTTTGTTACCATTTCTAATAGACATGTGCAGATATGCGCTGTGATGACAAATTATTATTTGTCCATATTTGTCATAAAAATTTATCAGTCTAGGCCTGCAAAACTTCACAATTTCATGTTTTCAGCATAACAAGCAGGGTGACGGCTCTTCCCTATTTGGAGCATGTTGGTCATGTGTTTTTCTGTCCATGTGTCGGGAACAGGAGACTTCTTGCCGTTCACACAGCAGGGGAACAGCTGGCGTTACTGAACCCCACTAACAGTAGAGCTTGTGTTTTGTTCTGTGGACACGACACTTCTGAGCAGCAACTGGCAGTGTTGGAGCCAAGGGAGTAGATTTCAGGTGGTAGAAAGATGAACATAACAGGAGACATGGATAACGTTGCGAACCAGTTATTTAATCTGAAAACGGACAGACAAATTCTGGCGAGATCCATGCCTTGTTCATTTTCAGAAAAGTAAGCCGGTCTACATTATCGGAGGATAGTCGCATGCGACGGTCTGTTAGTACACCACCTGCAGCACTAAAGACGCGCTCCGATAATACACTGGCAGCAGGGCAAGCCAGCACCTCCAATGCATACTGGCTAAGCTCTGGCCATGTATCCAGCTTAGAGACCCAAAACTTGAATGGGGAAGAGCCATCTGGGAGTACACTGAGAGGCAAAGCCAAGTAGTCTGTCACCATCTGACGGATACGTTGCCTCCCGCTGACTGGAGCCCTCTCGGATGGTGTAGACATTTGTGGCGCTGCCACAAAACTTTGCCACATTTTTAACATACTGGTCTTTCCCTGTGCAGAGGCACTGCGTGTGCTCCCTCTTGTTGCAGAGCTCTCTACACTGCCTCGACGCACAGAGCTGCTTTGTAAAGCAGTAGCAGCAGTGCTCTCGGCAGTAAGGTAGAACATTAGGGATTGCACCAGTGTGTCTTGGTACTCCCGCATTTTACGCTCCCGGTTCAATGGTGTGATGAGGCTTTTGACGTTGTCCCGGTAGCGAGGGTCTAGGAGGGTGTACACCCAATAATCAGACGTCGTGAGAATGTGGGCGATGCGGCGGTCGTTTCTTAGGCACTGCAGCATGAAATCAACCATGTGCTGCAGACTCCCAACTGGCAAAGAAACGCTGTCCTCTGCAAGAGGCGTTATCTCTGCCTGCTCTGCATCACCCCACCCTCGCTCTACATACTGACTAGAGCGTTGTGTACCTCCCTTTGGAGCGATGTCTTCCTCCTCCATTGACTCCTCCTCCTCATCCTCCTCACAAAGTGAGCCCTGCCCAGCCCTTTGTGAGGAACCACGTTGCGCTGACTTTCCAGAAGGTGATGGAATTTGTGACTCCTCATCCTCCACTCTTCCAAAACCTCATCCCTTATTGCTTGCAGTGTTTTTTGAAGCAGGCAGATAAGGGGGACAGTCAGGCTGACTAGTGCATCATCTGCACTCGCCATCCGCGTTGACTCATCAAACGCACGCAAAACGTGGCACATGTCCTTCATACTGGCCCACTCATTAATGGTGAAGTGTGGACGGCGCAAATTGCGTGTTGATTGCGCCTGATGCAGCTGATACTCCATAACTGCTGGCTGCTGCTCACACAACCGCTCCAACATATGTAACGTTGAATTCCACCTGGTGGATACGTCACATATGATGCGATGTTCAGGAAGGCGCAATCTGCGTTGCAGAGCTGCAATGCGCGATCTGGCCATGCTGGAACGTCGCAAGTGAGCGCACTCTAGGCGGACCTTGTGCAGCAGTGCATCAAGATCCTGATAGTCCCTCAAAAAACTCTGCACGACCAAGTTGAGCACATGTGCCAGACATGGTATGTGAGTGAGTTTGCCAAGGCCCAGAGCTGCCACCAGATTTCGGCCATTGTCACACACTACCAAGCCTGGCTGGAGATTCGCTGGCAAAAACCACACGTCGCTCTCCTGCTTGATGGCATTCCAGACCTCCTGCGCTGTGTGGCTTCGATTCCCCATGGGAATTAATTTCAGAACGGCCTGTTGCCGTTTGGCCACGGCTGTGCTCATATCGGTCGCATCAGGTAAGCGTCCACGGGTCCATGTGGAGGTAGACCGTGACGGCTCCTGCAGCGATGATTCTGAGGAACTG
Organism: Oophaga sylvatica; assembly: GCA_033576555.1. Taxonomy (NCBI): domain Eukaryota; kingdom Metazoa; phylum Chordata; class Amphibia; order Anura; family Dendrobatidae; genus Oophaga; species Oophaga sylvatica. The sequence goes on along the minus strand of JARQOD010000001.1, from coordinate 593,459,958 downwards.
GAGTAGGAGGAGGAGTCAATGTGGACAGACTTGATTCCGGCAATCCTTGGAGTTGGCAGAACACGTACAGCGCCACTCGCAAGATCTGTACCCGGCTCCACAACATTCACCCAATGGGCAGTGAGTGAAAGGTATCGTCCCTGGCCATGGGTACTGGTCCACGCATCGGTGGTCAGGTGGACCTTGCTACTGACGGCGTTTAGTAGCGCATGTTTAATTTTTGCCTCAACATGCTTTTGCAGACCAGGGACGGCTTGCCTGCTGAAATAAAATCGGCTGGGCACATTGTATTGTGGGACTGCCAATGCCATTAATTCACGGAAACTGTCAGTCTCCACCAGTCTGAATGACAGCATTTCAAGGGACAGGAGTTTTGCAATGCCAGCATTCAGAGCCTGTGCTCGTGGATAGTTTGCCGAGTATGGCCGTCTTTTATCCCATGCCTGTGCTACCGATGGCTGTTTTGTGGCCTGGGTGTGTGAGGATGACAGGGAACTTGCAGCTGTGGGTGGAATAACACTGTGTCTCTGGACAACAGTGACAGAGGTTCTTCCATGGCGATCCTTTGAGGAAGCCGAACCAGCTGTGTGTGAACTGGAGGAAGAGGCTCCAACACGAGCTGAAGATGTAGGTGCTGCTGTAGGTTGGCCTACATCTCCAGTGTGTCTTTGTAACTCAACAAAGTGCTTTGACCGCACATGTTTCCACATATTTGTTGTATTAAGGTTACTGACACTTTTACCTCTTTTAATTTTTTGATTACACAGCTTGCATTTGACATAGCAAATATCATCTGCAACTGTATCAAAAAAGGACCACGCAGAGCAAGTCCTGGGAGCGCCCGGTTTGGCTGTTGGAAGAGAACTGCTCCGAACGGGTGCCAAACTGGAGGCTACAGGCAAGCGAGTCTGCAGCCTACCTCTCCCTACTGTTTGGACCGTTGGGGCAATCTCTTCCTCAGAGCTGCTCCCACCACCTTCCTGTTCCTCACGCCATGTTGGGTCTTGGACCTCATCATCTCCACCACTACCCTCTTCCAACACCTGCTGTTGTTGGGTGGTCTGGCCAGCACCATGCTCAACAGAAACTGGCAACTGAGTCTCATCATACATATGCGTTCTGCGGTGTGCTGACCATCGGCACTGGCTCACCCGCCTCTTCAGATTCAGAGAGACACAGCTGTTGCGCATCACTGCATACTGCCTCTTCTTCACATTCCAGAATGCTGCTTGGCTGGGCCCCTGTTTGCAAGCCAACAGATTCTGAGAACAGAAGCAGAGACTCAGCTGGCTCCTGTACAGAGCTCTCTGACTGCCTGGGCAATTTGGCAGGCGGTGAAGAGACTGATGGTTGTTCAACAGTGCTGTGGTCCTGAGAGGAGGTGGAAGCTATTGAAGTCGATGCATTGGCTGCCATCCAACCAACAACGGCTTCAATTTGTTCTTCACGCAGCAGGGGGGTACGCTGAGCTCCTACAAAAGTGCGCATAAAGGAACGCTCACGGGGAAAACTGGTGGATGCTGTGTCACTGGGTGCGGCAGCAGCCACAGAATCCCCACGTCCTCTCCCTGCTGCAAATCCACGGCCTCGACCACGACCACGTGCCTTACTCACTGACTTCTTCATCTTGGTAGATTGATAAAGAAATTCAGAAAAGTTATAAGGCCTAAGTGTGGTTATTCCTCACAGACTACAGTGAACCCTGCAGACAACTGTTCAGTATCTGTGAAAGGCCCCTTTGTGTACTTCTATAGTGTTTGCAACCAATGTATTGTATACGGATGGAAGCGCGTCACACTAATAGATTAGATTTTTTTCCACTAAAATGGAGCAGCACCAATTAGAGAAAAATGTGAAGGATGAGGCAGTGACACACGCTCAGCAGACTACAACCAGCAGTGGTTGAAGAACAAACTGGAGCGTAATCTGCACTCACAAAATGAAAAGCTCACAGACTACAGTGAACACTGAAACACAACTGTTCAGTAGCTGTTAAAGGCCCCTTTGTGTACTTCTATAGTGTTTGCAACCAATGTATTGTATACGGATGGAAGCGCGTCACACTAATAGATTAGATTTTTTTCCACTAAAATGGAGCAGCACCAATTAGAGAAAAATGTGAAGGATGAGGCAGTGACACACGCTCAGCAGACTACAACCGGCAGTGGTTGAAGAACAAACTGGAGCGTAATCTGCACTCACAAAATGAAAAGCTCACAGACTACAGTGAACACTGAAACACAACTGTTCAGTAGCTGTTAAAGGCCCCTTTGTGTACTTCTATAGTGTTTGCAACCAATGTATTGTATACGGATGGAAGCGCGTCACACTAATAGATTAGATTTTTTTCCACTAAAATGGAGCAGCACCAATTAGAGAAAAATGTGAAGGATGAGGCAGTGACACACGCTCAGCAGACTACAACCGGCAGTGGTTGAAGAACAAACTGGAGCGTAATCTGCACTCACAAAATGAAAAGCTCACAGACTACAGTGAACACTGAAACACAACTGTTCAGTAGCTGTTAAAGGCCCCTTTGTGTACTTCTATAGTGTTTGCAACCAATGTATTGTATACGGATGGAAGCGCGTCACACTAATAGATTAGATTTTTTTCCACTAAAATGGAGCAGCACCAATTAGAGAAAAATGTGAAGGATGAGGCAGTGACACACGCTCAGCAGACTACAACCGGCAGTGGTTGAAGAACAAACTGGAGCGTAATCTGCACTCACAAAATGAAAAGCTCACAGACTACAGTGAACACTGAAACACAACTGTTCAGTAGCTGTTAAAGGCCCCTTTGTGTACTTCTATAGTGTTTGCAACCAATGTATTGTATACGGATGGAAGGGCGTCACACTAATAGATTAGATTTTTTTCCACTAAAATGGAGCAGCACCAATTAGAGAAAAATGTGAAGGATGAGGCAGTGACACACGCTCAGCAGACTACAACCGGCAGTGGTTGAAGAACAAACTGGAGCGTAATCTGCACTCACAAAATGAAAAGCTCACAGACTACAGTGAACACTGAAACACAACTGTTCAGTAGCTGTTAAAGGCCCCTTTGTGTACTTCTATAGTGTTTGCAACCAATGTATTGTATACGGATGGAAGCGCGTCACACTAATAGATTAGATTTTTTTCCACTAAAATGGAGCAGCACCAATTAGAGAAAAATGTGAAGGATGAGGCAGTGACACACGCTCAGCAGACTACAACCGGCAGTGGTTGAAGAACTAACTGGAGCGTAATCTGCACTCACAAAATTAAAAGCTCACAGACTACAGTAAACCCTGCAGACAACTGTTCAGTAGCTGTGAAAGGCTCCTTTCTGTACTTCTATAGTGTTTGCAACCAATGTATTGTATACGGATGGAAGCACGTCACACTAATAGATTTGATTTTTTTCTAATATAATAGAGCTGCACCAATTCCACAAAATAAAATAAAAAAAAAAAAGAGTCAGTGACACGTGCAGATGCCTACAAACAGCGGTGGATGCAGAGCAAACTGCAGCGTCACCTGCACTGTCACACACACACCTTGCACAGAGCTGTTAAAACAACACTGGCAAAATGAAGCTTTACACAGCGGTTGGTAAACTAGCCTGCCTCAAGCACAGTAGTACACAAAATCGCAATATCTAACTGTCCCTCAGAGTGAGCAGAGTGAGCAGAGTAGCGTTCTGTTCACAGCACAGTGACGCTAAAATGGCTGCGGCGCCTTTTATAGTGCATTCTGACATCATTTCAGCAGCCAATCACAGCCATGCCATTAGTTAAGATGACCGCAGCATTACAGATGTGCCCACACTTCATAAGATTCATCATTGGCTGACTAACATCACATTGCCTCTCAAAGAATTATGGGAACTTCCGATTCCGGTATACGATATTGAAAAAGTATCGGAATTAAGTATCGGAATTCCGATAACGCGAATATCGGCCGATACCCGATACTTGCGGTATCGGAATGCTCAACACTAACGGTAACCAAATAAACAATCCGATCACACAAACACCAAGAAAAAACCACACCACAATCATTGGATCCATACTGTCATTTTTCAAAGGAGGAAAGGCAGGACTGACAATTAATCTGAGGGTTTACTGGTTCAAAGGAACCTTGAGCCAGGAACACCTGTGAATTACCTGGAAAGCCGACCGCTCGGGGAGGAGGGAGTCCACTATACAATGATATAGATTTTAGGTAGAATATAATAAGTATTCTTACCTCAGCGCTGTATGTATATCACCAACAGAGAGCTACGCTCATCCCACGTCTCCGGATCGGTCGGACTTTCTCAGAGTAGATTAACTCAAGGTCCCTGTTCGGGCGCCAGCTGTCGTCACTGCTTGTCTCGTTAACCCTTTCCTCCTCGGAATGTGGTACCAGAGAGAATAAGACACAGACACAGAGTATGCGTCAATAAACTCTACTCTTTATTGCTGGATATGGGATTTATATACACCCCTGAAGCAGGAAGCGGAATTACCATATATGGCGGTTAATACAACTTATCACTAAAACACGTAGAATACTGATTTTAACCGAAAACTCCATTCTTGCCCTTGTCTCCCAGAACTTCTCAGGCGGGCGGGGGTGTATTGACTAAAATGAGGAACATCTTATCTTGACTTCTGGTACGTATCAGCCTGTCTAAAAGAAAACAAGGCCTCTGAACTGTAAAAAATGCTGGTTCAGCTCTAACACCACTAACCATAAGAAGTTACACTCTATAAGAGAAATGAAAGAGAGGATCCTGATGATCATAAGAGCTTTTACTCACAGGAACTAGAGAGAGGACTCGGTTGACCATAATAGCTGACACTCTACAGGAGAGATTTACCCATTGACTCTGGAGATGGAAATCAATTTTGCCATACAAACTGCCTTCAACTAGGAATTCATGATCTCAGATGGCCCAGAAACTGACCACCACTTTACAAGATATGTCAATGCACTTGAGGTCATAGCTGCAGGGTACTATGAGAATCTCAAAGGGCAATGCAATATGACATTAGGCAGCTATCTTTTTTTTGCAAACCGTGAATCTAATATCAAAATTTTCAAATTTGTGTGAAACTATAAACTTCAGTAAATTCAAGTCAAACAAGGATCAATCTACTGATCCCCACTCAGTACATTGTGAGGCAGTGACTGGTGTTACATGTGAGATTTGCTGTATGTTCCCCCCAGGATGCGCACAGAAGCGTATTGAGGCCATGTGAATGCATTGCAGTCACAGGCGTAGCTGTGGTTGCAATGCAGAATAAAGTGAGTATAGGTCTTGCACATGCTGATTTTCCAAGGCAGCTTTAAGGAAAACCTGGTCTGTGCTTTTGTATTTTGAAAGGGGCCACAGGACTGTTGTGGTGCAATTCTTTTCAATCCTGGCCGGGTTTTCCATGTGGCTGAATGCCACAGGTTGCTAGTTAAAAACCCTGCAGTATAGGGTTTGGTTGTGTCAGGTTCAGAGTCACTGTTGAGTCTGGTGTTTGGAGGAGTACAGAGCAGAAGGCTCTGCAGAGCTCCACCTGTGTGAGGCAACACAGGCCAGCAGAGACAAACAGCCAAGGCAGCTGGAAAACCAGGCACCCACAGCGTACACAGTGGGGCAGTCACTCACGGCAACTTGTGAGAGGAGGACTGGCATGTTTAGTAACTGTAAAATGGAGAATAAGGTTCCCGGCTGCGATCCAGTGAATATTGTGTACTGTATAATGCTGTGAGTAGAACTTTATGGCTGGAGTCACACACACGAGTAAAAAATCTGACCGTTTTAGTCGGTCGATAATCGGATTAAAATTTCATGAACATTGATGCGACTAGCATCCGATTTTTTGTAGTTGATGCGATTTAGTCGCATCTGACCGTAGTTGTCACATCCGATTTACATCTGAATTGCGAGAATTTCTCGCAGGCTTGCAAAAATGACATATAATGGATCCAAAAGAATAGTATTTAAATCACAATAGAAAGAATAGATAAATACACATAGAACACACATATATATATATATATATACACATGTCATTGTGACATGTGTATATATATATATTTATAGTTCCTAGACTTCTACATACTGTAATAGCCGCTAATTCAATTGCCGGCTTTTGTGAAATCACAGAAGCCGACATGAAATGATACATTGTTTACACACAGTTAACCATGTAATTTCCTGTATTTTGATATATGGTTTGAACTTACAATTACATAAGTGTATGTGTACAAAATTTCAGACATGTAGGGGTTAATTAAAGGTGTAAATTCGTTGTAAAAAAAATGTGTCAAATCTCTAATTAGATTTGCCCTTTCTGGGGTGTCTGGGGGCAGATGTCAGTAGCCAGGGGGGGCACAAAAAAATGTACCCTCCCTAGGCTATTATTATCTGCCCCCACTCGCTTGCTTTGTCTGTCTGGTGGAGAAAATACAGCGGGAACCCCCGCATTTATTTTTACAACGAATTTACACCTTTAATTAACCCCTACATGTCTGAAATTTTGTACACATACACTTATGTAATTGTAAGTTCAAACCATATATCAAAATACAGGAAATTACATGGTTAACTGTGTGTAAACAATGTATCATTTCATGTCGGCTTCTGTGATTTCACAAAAGCCGGCAATTGAATTAGCGGCTATTACAGTATGTAGAAGTCTAGGAACTATAAATATATGTATATATATATATATAGTCACAATGACATATATATATATATATATTCTATGTGTGTATATGTATTGATTCTATTCTTTAACCCCTTCACCCCCAAGGGTGGTTTGCACGTTAATGACCGGGCCAATTTTTACAATTCTGACCACTGTCTCTTTATGAGGTTATAACTCTGGAACGCTTCAACGGATCTTCGCGATTCTGAGATTATTTTCTCGTGACATATTGTACTTTATGTTAGTGGTAAAATTTCTTCCATATAACTTGCGTTTATTTATGAAAAAAAAACAAATATGGTGAAAATTTGGAAAATTTAGCAATTTTCAAACTTTGAAATTTTATTCCCTTAAAACAGAGAAATATGTCACAGAAAATAGTTAACAAATAACATTTCCCACATGTCTACTTTACATCAGCACAATTTTGGAACCAAAATTTTTTTTTGTTACGAAGTTATAAGGGTTAAAAGTTGACCAGCGATTTCTCATTTTTACATCAAAATGTACAAAGCCATTTTTTTTAGGGACCACCTCATATTTGAAGTCACTTTGAGGGGTGTATATAGCAGAAAATACCCAAAAGTGACACCATTGTAAAAACTACACCCCTCAAGGTACTCAAAACCACATTCAAAAAGTTTATTAACCCTTCAGGTGCTTCACAGGAGCTGAAGCAACGTGGAAGGAAAAAATGAACATTTTACTTTTTAGTCACAAAAATGATCTTTTACAAACATTTTTTTATATTCACAAGGGAAAAAGGAGAAAATGGACCAATAAAGTTGTGCAATTTCTCCTGAGTACGCCGATACCCCATATGTGAGGGAAAACCACTGTTTGGGCGCACGGCAGGGCTCGGAATGGAAGGAGCGCAGTTTGACTTTTCCAAACCAAAATTGGCTGGAATTGAGAACGGACGCCATGTCGTGTTTGGATAGGCCCTGATATGCCTAAACAGTGGAAACCCCCACATGTGACCCCATTTTGGAAACTAGACCCCCTAAGGAACTTATGTAGATGTGTGGTCAGCACTTTGAACCCCCAAGTGCTTCACGCAAGTTTATAATGTAGAGTCGTGAAAAAAAAAAATCATATTTTTTCAACAAGCATGATGTTTTAGTCCCCAATTTTTTATTTTCCCAAGGGTAAGAGGAGAAATTGGACCACAAAAGTTGTTGTCCAACTTGTCCTGAGTACGCTGATACCCCATATGTGGGGGGGAACCACTGTTTGGGCGCACGGCAGGGCTCGAAAGGGAAGGAGCGCCGTTTGACTTTTCCAAACCAAAATTGGCTGGAATTGGGAACGAACGCCATGTCGCGTTTGGAGGGCCCCTGATGTCCCTAACAGTGGAAACCCCCCACATGTGACCCCATTTTGGAAACTAGACACCCTAAGGAACTTACCTAGATGTGTGGTGAGAACTTTAAACCCCCAAGTGCTTCACGCAAGTTTGTAATGTAGAGCCGTGAAGAAAAAAAATCATATTTTTTCCACAAGCATGATGTTTTAGTCCCCAATTTTTTATTTTCCCAAGGGTAAGAGGAGAAATTGGATCACAAAAGTTGTTGTCCAACTTGTCCTGAGTACACTGATACCCCATATGTGGGGGGGAACCACTGTTTGGGCGCACGGCAGGGCTCGAAAGGGAAGGAGCGCCGTTTGACTTTTCCAAACCCAAATTGGCTGGAATTGCGAACGAACACCATGTCGCGTTTGGAGGGCCCCTGATGTGCCTAAACAGTGGAAACCCCCCACATGTGACCCCATTTTGGAAACAAGACCCCCTAAGGAACTTATCTAGATGTGTGGTGAGCACTTTGAACCCCCAAGTGCTTCACGCAAGTTTGTAATTTGGAGCCGTGAAGAAAAAAATCATATTTTTTCCACAAGCATGATGTTTTAGTCCCCAATTTTTTATTTTCCCAAGGGTAAGAGGAGAAATTGGACCACAAAAGTTGTTGTCCAACTTGTCCTGAGTACGCTGATACCCCATATGTGGGGGAGAACCACTGTTTGGGCGCACGGCAGGGCTCGAAAGGGAAGGAGCGCCGTTTGACTTTTCCCAACCAAAATTGGCTGGAATTGGGAACGAACGCCATGTCGCGTTTGGAGGGCCCTGATGTGCCTAAACAGTGGAAACCCCCACATGTGACCCCATTTTGGAAACCAGACCCCCTAAGGAACTTACCTAGATGTTTGGTGAGCACTTTGAACCCCCAAGTGCTTCACGCAAGTTTGTAATGTAGAGCCGTGAAAAAAAAAATCATATTTTTTCCACAAGCATGAGTTTTAGTCCCCAATTTTTTATTTTCCCAAGGGTAAGAGGAGAAATTGGACCACAAAAGTTGTTGTACAATTTGTCCTGAGTACACTGATACCCCATATGTGGGGGGAACCACTGTTTGGGCGCACGGCAGGGCTCGAAAGGGAAGGAGCGCCGTTTGACTTTTCCAAACCAAAATTGGCTGGAATTGGGAACGAACGCCATGTCGCGTTTGGAGGGCCCCTGATGTGCCTAAACAGTGGAAACCCCCCACATGTGACCCTATTTTGGAAACTAGACCCCCTAAGGAACTTATCTAGGTGTGTAGTGAGCACTTTGAACCCCCAAGTGCTTCACGCAAGTTTGTAAGGTAGAGCCGTGAAGAAAAAAAATCATATTTTTTCCACAAGCATGATGTTTTAGTCCCCAATTTTTTATTTTCCCAAGGGTAAGAGGAGAAATTGGACCACAAAAGTTGTTGTCCAACTTGTCCTGAGTACGCTGATACCCCATATGTGGGGGGAACCACTGTTTGGGCGCACGGCAGGGCTCGAAAGGGAAGGAGCGCCGTTTGACTTTTCCAAACCAAAATTGGCTGGAATTGGGAATGAACGCCATGTCGCGTTTGGAGGGCCCCTCATGTGCCTAATCAGTGGAAACCCCCCACATGTGACCCCATTTTGGAAACTAGACCCCCTAAGGAACTTATCTAGGTGTGTGGTGAGCACTTTGAACCCCCAAGTGTTTCACTAAAGTTTATAATGCCCTGGCGTGAAAAAAAAAATATTTTTTTTTCCCACAAAAGTGATTTTTTTTAGTCCCCAATTTTTTATTTTCCCAAGGGTAACAGGAGAAATTGGACCCCAAAAGTTGTTGTCCAATTTGTCCTGAGTACGCTGATACCCCATATGTTGGGGGGAACCACTGTTTGGGCGCACGGCAGGGCTCGGAAGGGAAGTAGTGACGTTTTGGAATGCAGACTTTGATGGAATGGTCTGCGGGCGTCATGTTCCGTTAGCAGAGCCCCTGATGTGCCTAAACAGTGGAAACCCCCCACAAGTGACCCCATTTTGGAAACTAGACCCCCTAAGGAACTTATCTAGGTGTGTGGTGAGTACTTTGAACCCCCAAGTGTTTCACTAAAGTTTATAATGCCCTGGCATGAAAAAAAAAATATTTTTTTTTCCCACAAAAGTGATTTTTTTAGTCCCCAATTTTTTATTTTCCCAAGGGTAACAGGAGAAATTGGACCCCAAAAGTTGTTGTCCAATTTGTCCTGAGAACGCTGGTACCCCACATGTGGGAAAAAACTGTTTAGGCACACGTCGGGACTCGGAAGGGAAGTAGTGACGTTTTGGAATGCAGACTTTGATGGAATGGTCTGCGGGCGTCATGTTCCATTTGCAGAGATCCTGATGTGCCTAAACAGGAAAAAAACCCACAAGTGACATAATTTTAGAAATTAGACCCCCAAGAAGCTTCTCTAGATGTGCCCCCCTTCTGGAACTAATCTTTCCTGTAAAGTAAATTAGTAGTGCATGGAGGTGTGGTACAATTTGAAGCAATCCTTCATACACAGGCCAGGTTTTTCGGGGCAGGTGTCGCACTGATAAATGGTGTCCTTGCGTATTCCCCTTTTGTAACACACTCGGCACCTTTTTTGCGACTTACCTTTTTTTGCAGTTTGCGGGACCTCCCCCGGGAAATGCTGGCCTGGTACAATACGAGCACCTTCAGTTCCGGAAGTACTGGGGCCCTCTCTTTCCTGAGCGCCAAACATCAGGGCCTTGATCACTACCTCCTGGAACTGAAGGTACGACGTATTGGTATGGCGTGCACATCGTGACAGCAGGAAAGCGTTGAGCATTGCCATTTGGACGATGTGCACGGACAGCTTCTTGTACCACACCTTGGCCTTTCTCAAAGCACTGTATGGTTGGAGGAGTTGATCAGAGAGATCAACACCCCCCATGTATTTGTTGTACCCAAGTACACAGTCCGGTTTGCGGACCTGTGTAGAGGTACCCCGTACAGTGCTGAGGGCGCTGCCATCACCGTGTATGGTGGTCAAGAGAAGGACATCCCTCTTGTCCTTGTACTTGACCACCAGAAGGTGGTCGCTACATTGGGCTCTGCTCTCACCCTTTCTGAGCATCTGCCCAAGCAGCGTCTTCGGGAGGCCCTTCTGATTTTTGCGGACGGTACCGCAGGCTGCGGTACCACGCGCAAAGAGGGATTTGTGGAGTGGGATGCTGGTATAAAAGTTATCAGTGTAGAGGTGATAACCTTTATCCAGCAGTGGGTGAACCAAATCCCACACAATTTTCCCACTCACTCCCAGGACAGGAGGACACTCAGGGGGTTCAATCCTGGTGTCCTTTCCTTCGTAAACTCTAAAACGGTGAGTGTACCCTGAGGTACTCTCACACAGTTTGTAGAGTTTGATTCCGTACCTTGCCCTCTTGTTGGGCAGGTACTGATGGAATCCGAGCCGTCCCTTAAAATGAACCAAGGACTCATCCACGCAAATGTCCCTTTTGGGCACGTACACTTCAGCAAACTTTTTGTTGAAGTGTTCGATGACCGGCCGAACTTTGAACAGACGGTCAAAGTTGGGGTCATCTCGTGCGGGACACTGTGCATTATCGTTATAATGCAAGAATTTCTGGATGGCCTCAAAACGCGTCCGGGCCATGACCATTCGGAACACTGGAGCGTTATATAAAATATCAACACTCCAATATTGCCGAAGTTCTGGCTTCTTCAAGATCCCCGTGTGAAGGACCAGGCCCCAAAACTGCATCAATTCAACTGCGTCTACAGGAGACCAGTTAGAATATGATGAACGGGGGTTTTGCTCCAAAAATTGACGAGCGTACAAATTTGTTTGCTCCACCATGTGGTTAATAAAATCCTCAGAGAAAAAGACTTTGAAAAAGTCTATTTCTGTGAGGCCAGTGGTGTCAAACCTGATTCCTGATTCTGCCACAAAATCAGGAATCAGTGGCTCGTAATTTTCGGGGGGCGAGGTCCACACAGGATCCGCAGTGCGTTGCGCTGGTTCGGCTTCGGCTTCATCTTCGTCTTCTGGAATGGGGGCAGATGCCTCATCTTCTGTCCTGGGGCGTCTGCGTGGTGGTTCCGCAGGACCCGAGGAGGAAGATGAGGAGGGGGAAGAGGAAGAGGAGGAGGAAGAGGAATCTGAAAAATAAAGAAATGTGGGATCCTCTCCCTCGCTATCAGTTTCGGAGGCAAGAAAAGCGTATGCCTCCTCCAATGAATAGCGCTGTTGGGACGAACGGGACGGGTGGGACATTTTTTTGTAAATGTGGTGCTTGGGTGTACTTTATTGATAACTGTGTATGTGTGGGGGGGGATAGTGCTTGGTGTAAACTATGCTGAAAAGAAAAATCTAAAAGAAAAAAAAAATGGGGAGAAAAAAATGCCTGTGAAAAGAAAAGTCTAAAACAGCAGGCCCTAGCTCTAATAAGTGAACTGCGTCACTTATCAAAGTTCGGTGGCTGCTAGATGTGGCGCAAGGAGGGGGTGAAAAAAAAAAAAAGGGAAAACAGCCGGCACGAGATCTGATAAGTGAACTGCGTCACTTATCAAAATTCGGCGGCTACTAAATGTGGAAACGGAGGCGGCGCAAAGGCGGGTGAAAAAAAAGGAAAAAAAAAAAAGAAAAGGAAAACAGCCGGTGCGAGCTCTGATAAGTGAACTGTGTCACTTGTCAAAGTTCGGCGGCTGCTAAATGTGGAAACGGAGGCGGCGCAAAGGCGGGTGAAAAAAGAAAAAGGAAAAGAAAAAAAGAAAAGGAAAACAGCCGGTGCGAGCTCTGATAAGTGAACTGTGTCACTTGTCAAAGTTCGGCGGCTGCTAGATGTGGCGAAAAGGGAGTGGCGCAGGGAGGGGTGAAAAAAAAAAAAAGGAAAACAGCCGGCGCGAGCTCTGATAAGTGAACTGTGTCACTTGTCAAAGTTCGACGGCTGCTAAATGTGGAAACGGAGGCGGCGCAAAGGCGGGTGAAAAAAGAAAAAGGAAAAAAAAAAAAGAAGAGGAAAACAGCCGGTGCGAGCTCTGATAAGTGAACTGTGTCACTTGTCAAAGTTCGGCGGCTGCTAGATGTGGCGCAAAGGGAGTGGCGCAGGGAGGGGGTGAAAAAAAAAACAGGAAAACAGCCGGCACGAGATCTGATAAGTGAACTGAGTCACTTATCAAAATTCGGTGGCTGCTAGATGTGGAAACGGAGGCGGCGCAAAGGCGGGTGAAAAAAAAAAAAAGGAAAACAGCCGGCGCGAGCTCTGATAAGTGAACTGCGTCACTTATCAAAGTTCGCCGGCTGCAGGGTGTGCGCACGGAGGTGGCGCAAAGGGGGCTGAGAGCACGAGTGTTGATCGGTGAAATGCGTCACCAATCAACGCTCGGCGGCTGGGTGTGCGCACGGAGGCGGCGCAAAGGGGGGTGAAAAAAAGGAAACCCGCCGGACGCGAGCTCTGATAAGTGAACTGCGTCACTTATCAAAGTTCGCCGGCTGCAGGGTGTGCTCACGGAGGTGGCGCAAAGGGGGCTGAGAGCACGAGTGTTGATCGGTGAAATGCGTCACCAATCAACGCTCGGCGGCTGGGTGTGTGCACGGAGGCGGCGCAAAGGGGGGGTGGAGGGGGTAAAAAGAGGGGGAAGGGGGATGAGGAGGGAGGAATAGAGGGATCAACACTTACGGTTGTAGTCTCTCTTCTTTTTTCTATCTTCTTTTCTTCTTTCTTCTTTTCTTCTGTCTTCTTTTCTTCTGTCTTCTTTTCTTCTGTCTTCAGCACTACAAGGCCCAGCACAGGAGAGATCTGTTGTATGACCGCTCTGCAGGAATCCTCAGCAAGTGTGAGGACCCCTGCGAACGGTCACTCACAGGTCAGAGCCAGGTGAGACAGGTCACAGAGCGGTCAATTCGCTTCTGTGACCTGTGATTGGTGGGATCCATCATAACAAGATCCCACCAATCAGAGCTCTCCTGGTTACCCTGGCAACCTGCCCAGGATCGGAGCTCACAGCTCCGATCCTAGGCAGGTCACAGCCAGGGCAGCAGCCAGGTCACCTGCAGGGCACAGCGCGGTCACACAGCGATCAGACCGCTGCTGTGCCCTGTGATTGGCGCGATAGACGATGTCATCGATCGCGCCAATCAGCTCCTGCAGGCCCTACAGGGCCTGTCCTGAGCCTCCACAGCCTGATCGGTGCTTTTACAGCACCGATCCAGCCAGGATCGGTGCTATTACAGCACCGATCCGGCAGGTCAGCAGCAAGGCACAGCGCTCCTGCGCCGCGACAGTGCCTTGCGATTGGCGCGATCGACGATAACATCGATCGCGCCAATCAGCTCCTGCAGGCCCTGCTAGGCCTGTCCTATGTTCCGGCCTAGGATAGGTGCTTTTATAGCACCGATCCAGCAGGAACCGGCAGGGCACAGCGCGGTAATACCGCTTCTGTGCCCTGCGATTGGCGCGATCGATATGATCGGCGATCGCGCCAATCCAGGGGGGTCTGCATAGTGCTAGACCCAGGCCTAGGATCGAGTACATCGGTACTCGATCCTAGCCTGGGATCTCACTGTTTCAGCCCATCTGATTGGCTGAAACAGTGAGAAAGGCTGCGATTGGCTGTTCAGAATTGAACAGCCAATCACAGCGATCGGGAGGCCGGAGAGGGGAGGACGCAGCCCGGGATGCCGACGTCATCTTCCTAGAGGTAAGATTGCGTCGGAATTTTAATGCGATCACCGCGACTTTAGTCGCGATGTCGCATTAAAGGGCATGACGTACTATTCCGTCCATGGGAATTAGGTCCAGGGTCACATGGACGGAATAGTACGTCTGATGGCAGAGAGGGGTTAATAAAGCTGTCAGTGTGATTTTACAGTATAGCCGGGGATGAATTGCCGGCTTTTCTAAAGGACATCGGCGATTTAATCGCAAGTCACACGTGCGGTCCGTTTGTAATCAGATTTTTCAGCGCTCCCATTGACTTGCATTGGCGATAATCGACCCACAATCGGTGACAATTGCAGCATGCTGCGATTGCACTCGGACGTTTAAAACGGACCACAAAAAATCTGATACTGGGAGCTGCTCCATAGATTAACATAGGTCCGACTGCAATGCGATATTTCATCGCATTGCAGTCGTCCGATTTTGACGCTAGTGTGACCCCAGCCTAACACGGTGGTGCAGTTTCCCATGGAAACTGGTCTCAGGACATGGTCTAACATGTTCAGTGACTGTAGTCCATAGGATATATGCTCGGCTGCGGACCGAAGATGGACTCTCCTGTTTCCGGCTGCCAACCCAATGATATCGTCTGCTGTGTTTTGTGAGTTGAAGCTTTAAAGAGCCATTTTGTTTTGAACTTTGCTGGGTCCTTGCCTCATCACTGCAGAGTGTGCTACTGCTGCACTACATATTATTGGAGAATGCGGGCAGTGTGAACTGAGACATACCTAAAAGCATGCTGCATGTCAGTGAGCAAGTCGGTTGGAAAAATGGAGGAGCTTTTGAAGCAGTGGATAATCAATCAGCAGCAGCAAAAGCTGCAGTTCCAGTGGCAACAGCAAGAGGCACTGCAGTTTCAGTGGCAAAAGCAAGAGGCACTGCAGTTGCAGCAGCAGCAGGAGCTACTATTTCAGTAGCCGCAGAGAATGTGTGAGCTGATTTTGCAGCAGGCTGTGGCCCTGCGAGAGGCAACCCCTAAGGTGAGGGACGATTAGAGGTGTAAAGAGGAGATCTCTAAAGTGAGGGGCGATCAGCGGGTGTTTATTAAATGTTGGCGATGTCAAGGGTCCGGACATGTGGCTATCAACTGCTCTCTGATGTCTGAATCCATGGACTGCGGGTATACTCGCCGTATATCTATGTATGCCCAGCAAGTCTGTAGCACCACTTCAGGCATTGCAGGCGGCGAACCACATCTGTGCAAGGTAATCATCAATGGGTGCCAAACGGACGCTCTTCTGGACTCGGGGAGATTGTTGACTTTGGTCCATTTGTCCCTTGTTGCCGGCGACAGCCCCAGAGGATGGAAAGAGGAGGTGATGGGTATCCATTGGGAAATCCGAGAGTACCCGACCGTGGAGATTAGTTTTTATACATCATGTGGTGACGTTAAACATGTGGTGGGAGTGGGGAAGTCCCTTCCATATTGGTCTGTGTTGGGAGGAAACTTTCCCCTGTTCTGGTCTCTGTGGGAGACCAGGGTCAACTCTCTCAAGGTAAATGTTGTCTCGGGGGTAGAACCCAAAGAACCCAAGTCAGGGATACCTGCCATAGGGGTCGCCAACCTAGGGACAGAGTTTAACCCGATAGGTTCCCCCTAGATGTTGTGGCAGGAGAGGTCGTGGAAACCCCTCTCAACCCTGAGCAGGAAATGCCCCC
>JARQOD010000001.1:593298299-593443490 GCA_033576555.1 Oophaga sylvatica | reverse complement strand
GGGGGGCGGGGGCCCCCCCAAAAGGGCGGAAGGAGGAGCCTGACCCGGGGTAAGGGGGGCGACGTCCCTGCCTGGCAGAGGACGCTGTCGCAGGGGAACGCGCCCTCCCGGCAAAGGCGGGGGTGCCGAGCTACAATTGGCTACGGCGTCAAAACGGTATGGAAAGGGAGAGGAAAAGGAAAAGGACATAAAATTCCCCTCTCCCCAGAGTCCACCAAAGTTGGCGGGAAGAGGATGAACGAGAGATTAAACCCTTTAAGGGCACTTTGGGGCAAAAATCCCTGCGCTAATGACCCTGCACCTGGTCAGGAACATAACCTTTTACCATTCTTGGGGCATCGTTGGCAAATGTCCTGGCTGCGACACACTCTACAGCCCACGGATACTCGAGTGGTCCGAGACTTAGATCCCACTCGAGTTTTTCCCACGGTCTCTGGGATCGGACCCCAACGGGAAATTCTAGGGGTTTGGCAAAGGGGGGTGCCAGCCGAAACCCTGCCTCACTGGGTCCCTCTAACCCCCCGCTCGTAAAAACGGAGGTCGATGCGGAGATATAGAAATGAGTTTCTCCAGTGGGGGAGGAATCCCCGGGAAAACCAATGCCCTTTTTTTTACAGGTCGCAAGTCCTCTCCAAACACTGAATAAGAACTTTATTGGCCATCAATTCAACCCCCCAAAGTCCAAATTTGGACTGAGATGGCTGACCATGGACAAGCCCGGGGCTTTGCCAGCATTGGAGTGCCGTATCGTGGGGGACGTGAGGTCCTAAAAAACCTTATTCAGAGCCCCCAAAAAAGAAACCCTCCCCCACCACATTTTCATCGCCCCCACACGGTGTTGCCCACCCTCCAACCTCTCCCGGGTAGAGACATACAAAACCCATTGGCCGATCCCTGGGGAAAAGTCAGCCGAAGCTTGAGCTTATAGGAACTGAAACCCCGACATTGCTTTCTGTCACCCCCAAAATTTTCGGAACGGGGTGGGGTAAGTAGGGGGAAGGGGGCGGGACAAAAATGGCGCGCCACGCTACACCTGAAAAGGGCTGCGGTAAAATCCCCAGGAGGTTTGCGCTCAAGAGCCGCCACCTACCCCCGCTGCTGGATGTACTGCAGTAGACGCTAATCCCCCATTTTACTAGCCCAACCCCGGCGTAGTATTATTTTAGGGTCTGCGGAACGCACCAATATTTGATGAAAGAGGGCTTCACAGCCCGGGGTCCCCGTGCAGGCAGAGCCCCTGCTTAAAAGGGCGCAAGAAGGAACTCTGTTATCCCGCGAGTCGCCAAAATAAACGCCGAAAATGCGCTGTGGAAATATGGCAACTCTGTTATCCACAGACCCGCTAAAAGGCTCCCGCGCCTATAGGGCGAGTGTGCAATCACTTAAAACAACTGATCGCAAAAAAAACCGCGGGGCGCTGTCTAGCGTTGAAAGCGAACCCGTTACATCCAGAGCCGCGAGACAAACTTCTGTGCCCCTGTCAGGCCCCAGGTAAATTTGATGCAAGGAACAAGAATGATAAAGCGCTAAGCCCTCGCGGGAGACACCCCAATCTATGGCGTCTGAACCCGGGCCCTGAATAGGGCAACAAACCCTCACCGTTATGCCTTAATCTGGGGCATCTGGGACCGACCCTGACCACTAGCATACCAAACTCCTCCCCGATTAATCGGTATTTAGGTGCTTATTTCAGCGGGCCCCTAACCAACAGACGCATGACCACGGGCGCAAAGCATAGCGATTGACACTAGCGCTGGCGGCCCCCATCTCCCCTTTTATAGTAATAGTCAGGACCTGCCAGAAACAAGGATCAATGAAACTTGTTCCAGAACACCAGTAGTCACAGGACCGTCCTGGCAGACCAATAGGAGCTGCTGCAGTACCTGAGCATGTGACCCCTGATCTCCAATGAGAGATCTCACTCTGGGCATGCTCAGAAGGGGAAAACAAGGACTTTGTCCTAAAGACGTCTGCTCGCAGCTAACCAGTACTGGCCACAATAGCAAAGCCTGGAGGAGCAGCAGTAATCCTCTGCACACTGTTAGACTGGGCGAGACGCTGGGACCAACATCTAAACTGAGCAGGCTCCACTGCGGATGGAGATGAATGGGAGACCGCCGCGGGACTGGTTTGAGACTCCCCTTGTGCAGCAGCAGGAACTCGAACCCTAACAGTGTGTGACTCTGGAAATATATATGGAGATTTACAATTTTCCCCTATACTATATATGCCTGGTATCTTCAGATACAGTACCCTTTTTCTGCTTTTTATATTCCTGTCTAATCCATACTGAGCCTGAGAGCGTCTGTGTGTGACTCTGCAAATATATATGGAGATTTACAATTTTCACCTATACTATATACACCTGGTATCTTGTGATACAGTACCCTTTTTCTGCTTTTTATATTCTGGTCTAATCCATACTGAGCCTGAGAGCATCTGTGTGACTCCACAAATATATAAGGAGATTTACAATTTTCCCCTATACTATATACACCTGGTATTTTGCGATACAGTACCCTTTTTCTGCTTTTTATATTCTGGTCTAATCCATACTGAGCCTGAGAGCGTCTGTGTTTGACTTTGCAAATATATATGGAGATTTAAAATTTTCCGCTTTACTGTTTACACCTGGTGTCTTGTGATACAGTACCCTTTTTCTGCTTTTTATATTTTGATCTAATCCATGCTGAGCCTGACAGCGTCTGTCTGTGACTCTGGAAATATATACGGAGATTGAAATTTTCCCCTACATTATATACACCTTGTATCTTCTGATACCGTACTTTTTTTCTGCCTTTAGTATTATGGTCAAATCCATACTGTGAGAGCGTCTGTGTGTGACTCCGGAAATATATACAGAGATTTACAATTTTCCCCTATACTATATATGCCTGGTATCTTCAGATACAGAACCCTTTTTCTGCTTTTTATATTCTGGTCTAATCCATACTGAGCCTGAGAGCGTCTGTGTGTGACTCTGCAAATATACTGTATATGGAGATTTACAATTTTCACCTATAATATATACACCTGGTATTTTGTGATACAGTACCCTTTTCTGCTTTTCATATTCTTGTCTAATCCATACTGAGCATGTGAGCGTCTGTGTGTGAGTCCGCAAATATATACGGAGATTGAAATTTTCCCCTATAATATATACACCTGGTATTTTGTGATACAGTACCCTTTTTCTGATTTTTATATTCTGATCTAATCCATACTGAGCCTGAGTGCGTCTCTGTGTGAATCCAGAAATATATACGGAGATTGAAACTTTCCCCTATATTATATACACCTGGTATCTTGTGATACAGTACTATTTTTCTGCTTTTTATATTCTTGTCTAATCCATACTGAGCCTGTGAGCATCTGTGTTTGACTCTGGAAATATATACGGAGATTGAAATTTTCCCCTATACTATATACACCTGGTGTCTTGTGAAACAGTACCCTCTTTCTGCTTTTTATATTCTGATCTAATCCATACTGAGCCTGAAAGCGTCTGTGTGTGACTCCGGAAATATATACGGAGATTTAAATTTTCACCTTCACCGTATAGTTATACGCTTCTGATACAGTACCATATATCTGCTGGTATTTTGGTACATTTTCCGAAACATGAGGAAGTATGGTGGAAGAGGCTGCGGATTTGGGCAGGGGGGCCAGCTGGTACTGATGGTGGTGGTGGTGCATCTGCTGGTAGTGCCAAAAGCACAATAGCACGTAAGACAGGGGGTGTTGAGACTGCGTCATCGTCTGGCTCCAGGAGGCCTGGAAGGCTCCCTTTTCTGGGAGTAGGTAAACCGCTTTTAAAGCCGGAGCATCAGGAACAGGTTTTGGCTTACATTGCTGAAACAGCCTCCAGCTCTATCGACCCCTCTTCTGAAGTTTCAAAAAATGCAAGCACTGAGTCATCAGTGCAGGCTCCTGGTCAGGAACAACACCTTTCCTTGTGTCCTTTACCCCCACCAAAAGTGAAGGATGCGGCAGGCCACACTTCAGATTACTCCATGGAGCTCATTTCACATACCATGTCTGGGTTATCAAGTCAAATCCTGAATTCCCCAGTCCAAGATGAATCTGACATGGAGTGCACTGATGCACAGCCACTGCTATATGATTCTGCTGGTACATTCACCCAGAACACTGCATTGCCCTTGCAGTCTACTGAGCCAGATTCTGACCCTGATGAAACTCAGGTGCCCCTTCCCGCTTACTCTACCACCTTACACGTTGACACAGAGGAAGGTGCAGATGAAATTGAAGAAGGAGGTGATGGATGACCCAGTTGTTGACCCGGATTGGCATCCATTCGGGGAAGAGGGTGCCGCTGGTGGCAATAGCTCAGAAGAGGAGGATGATCCGCAGCAGGCCTTGACATCGCAGCTGGGGTTATCTGGCATGCCCGTAGCAGACAAAAAACGTGTTAAAAAACTGAAAGAGTTACAGGACTGCTTGGCCAGACGGTCAAATTAGCACAGCGTTCAAGCCCTGAAAATTTATCCCATAGTAGGAAGAGTGCAGTGTGGCACTTTTTTGACCAAAATCCTATTGAGGCAAAGGTTATCTGTAAGAAGTGCGGAAGGACCTTTAGCCGACGGAAAAATCTCCGAAATTTGAATACCAGTTGCATGCTTAGACATTTAAAACACCATGCACTTGCAAGCGTGGACAAACTACGAAACCTCTGGAAGCACATGTGCACCTGCTCCGACTGAAGGTATCCAGAAACGCTGCATTGCTTCCCCCACTGTAAGCCCACCGGTTAGTACACCAGCAGCAAAAAATGTTGAGGTGTCGTCACAAGGCCAAAGCAGTCAGGGAATCACATTGTTTTTGAAACAAAAGACTGAATCTAGGCCATCAACACCACCACCACATCACCATCACCAACCCCTCTCAGTCTGCCACGTCCACCGCTAGTTCCCCATATGCAGCTCTCAAGTCCAGCTCATCCTAGCAGACACTCTGAGTAGGACAAGAAAGTACTCATCCTCTCATCCGCGTACACTGGCATTGAACACCTACATTGCCAAACTGATCTCATTAGAGATGATGCCCTTCCGTTTGGTTGAAAGCGAAGCATTCCGAGAGCTCATGGCCTACACTGTCCCACGCTATGTCCTACCCAGTCGGCACTTCTTTTCTAGAAAAGCCATCCCTGCCCTCCACCTGCATGTGAAAGACTGCATTGTTCATGCAATCAAACAATCAGTGAGTAGAAAGGTGCACCTCACAACAGATGCATGGGCCAGTAGGCATTGCCAGGGCCGTTACATGTCCATCTGGGTTAATGTGGTGGTTGCAGGGTCCATAGGGGACAGCGGCGGAGGGACAGTGCTGCATTGCCCATGGTATAGGTACAGTTTGCTGTAGGCATTCGAGCCTCCTCCTCCTCCAGAAGCGAAAGCTCTTCGACAGAGAGCAGTCACACGAGCACTCCATCCACAGCTAGTGGTAAGCGTCAGCAGGCTGTTTTAAAAATGATGTCTTTGGGCGACAACAGACACAGCGCGGATTTACTGGCCGACTACTTGCAGCGACAAAGTGAGTCATGGCTGTGCAGTCTACATCTTGAGCCAGGCAAGGTAGTCAGTGATAACGGCTGTAATTTTGTGGCAGCCATAGCCCTGGCAAAACTCACACACATACCTTGCCTGGCTCACACCTTGAACCTGGTGGTGCAGTGCTTCCTAAATAATTATCCGGAGTTAACAGCCCTGCTCCATAAGGTGCGAAGACTGTGCTCACACATCCGTCACTCGCCCGTAGACTCCAGTCGCATGCAGAGGCTGCAGCGATCGCTCCACCTCCCCAAGTACCGCCTAATCATAGACGTTGCAACAAGATGGAACTCCACCATGCACATGGTTGAGAGGCTGTGCGAACAGCGGCAGGCTGTAATGCATTTGTGGGAGGATACACGGGCAGGCAGTTTGAGGGCAGACATCGAGTTGTCGGGTGTGCAGTGGTCAAAGCTGAAAGACCTCTGTAAAGTCCTTCAGTATTTTGAGGAATGCACATGGCTGGTAAGCGCAGACGACGCCATCATAAGCATGAGCATCCCACTTATGCGTCTGCTCATGCAAACTGACTCACATTAAGGATCAGGTGTCTGCAGTAGAGGAGGAAGAGGAGGAGGGAAGCCTTGATGACAGTCAGCCATTGTCTGCTCAGGGAACTGTCCTGGATGAGGTGGAGAAAGTGGAGGAGGAGGATAAGGGGGTTGATTATTTTGGGGAGGAGGATGTTTTTCAGGGGGCAAGAGAAATTGTTGGCTTGCCTAGGTCCGGTACAGGGTTTGTGCGTGACTGGAGAGATGTGGATTTGCCAGAAAGTGCTCCTCCACCCACCACTGGCAGTGCATCATTGACACCTGGAACAATGGCCCACATGTGTGATTATGTTGTGCGGATCCTAAAAAGGGACCCCCGCATTGCCAAAATTGTGAAGGATGACGACTACTGGTTGGCCAGTATCCTCGATCCACGCTATAAAGGCAAACTACAGAACATCATGTCACAGGAGAACCTAGAGCTAATATTGGCGAACAAACAAGCAACTCTAGTAAACCGTTTGTTAGAGGCATTCCCAGCACACAGCAGCGGTGCAGGTTCTACCACGAGCCGTACTGGGCCAAATGGAAGAGGTGTTCGTGGTGCACACAGCCGAAGTGGCGTTGGAGACAGGGGTTTCATGACCATGTTGTGGTCTGATTTCTCGAGTACCGCTCACACGACTGGTAATACTGAATCTATTGCAACAGACAGGAGACAGCAGATGTCAACTATGGTTCAAAATTACCTCTCCTCCCCTATCGATGTTCTCCCTCACAGTTCATTCCCCTTTCTGTAAACTGGACACCTGGCCTGAATTTGCACAATATGCCTTACAGGAGCTCGCTTGCCCTGTTGGTAGTGTGCTATCAGAAAGAGTCTTCAGTGCTGCTGGATCAATCCTGACAGAAAGAAGGACCAGGCTGTTGAACCAAAATGTTGGTGATCTCCCCTTTATTAAAATGAACCATTCCTGGGTTTCAAAGGATTTTGTACCACCTTCCCCTGATGACACATAGGTTGCCAGCAAAATGGCTCGCTTTGTCCTCCTCTTCCTCCGACTTCTCCAATTCCTCCATTTGCAGCTGCTGAACGTCCAGCCTACACCTCAACATATGCCAGTTTCTGCACCTCTCTAACTGGGCTGTACCCCCCCAGGGCCTACGTCAGCACCTGGCGCACCCGGGCAAGTGCCAGGGCCCTGAGTAGCTGGGGGGGACCACTCGCCGTCAGAGACACCGGCGTACTATGAGGGGCCCTGTGCCAGTGCCGGAGCCAACGAGTGTGCCCCCCTGCTTGCTCAGGGCCCCAGCACTTGCAATACTTACCTCTCCCTGCTCCACCGCTGTGACGTCTTCCGCGTTTCCTGACAGTGACATTCAGGTCAGAGAGCGCGATGACGTCACATCTGTGTGCCCTCTGCCTGAACAGTCACAGTGCAGAGAGCTGGAAGATGGTGACGCTGAGGGGTCCAGAGTAGAGCAGTGCCCAGCCAGGAGAGGTATTTTATTTTTTTCTGTAAATCAAGTTTATTTAGGTATTAATACACATCAATCATTAATAAGAGGAAGAGAAAAGAACATACTTTTCTACTAACACATGCAAAAACAAAGTTATGTAGCAACTATAACTTTTCCCCAGAAAGTCATACATATAAAACAAATGTTGGATGTGCGACTGAGGTGTTTGCTCATGTAGGCAATTAACATCAGCATTACTTTGTTTATAAATTTTAAAGAAGAAGGTACCTAGACTAAGACTCTAGGTCTACAAAAGAAAAGAAGATAGAGAAGAAACAAGGGGGAAAGAAGGTAAAAGAAAAAAAAAAGAAAAGGGGGAGGGGAGGTGGGGAGGATTTTAAGGAGTGAGGTAGGAAATGTGGCTCCATCCAGTTGGTAAACTCATATGACACATCATCTATGGGTCTATCAACCAAGAGTCCAATTCCGATGATTCTCTAAACATAACCCAGGGGGCCCAAGTGTTATATACCTTTCCTGTGTTACCATTCAGTTGTCCTATCAGCTGTTCCATTCTATCTATGTCATTGAGTTCCATCACAAAATCAGAACGCGAGTGAACCTTTTCCTGTTTCCAAAATCTAGTAATCACGTTCCTGGTAGCAGTGAGAATATGTCTAAGAAGACCTTTCTTAAATCTCGAAATCGAGGAGCTACACAAGAACAGCAAGACCACCTCCATTGTGGGTGTAATTTTGGTAATAGACAGCTTGTTGCAGAGATCAAAGGATGCTAACCAGAGTTTCTGAGTGAGTGGGCAGTGGCACCAAATGTGTACAAATGAACCTCTATCTTTTAAGCATCTCCAGCACGTATCCGGTGTTTTTGGATAAATTACGTTTAAATCTGATGGGCATCTGTACCACCTCGACAAGATTTTGTAGCTCCTCTCCTGTGATGTCGAACAGAGCGATGACCTGAATGTGCATCAGAGAATCTTTGTTCTTTCTTCAACTGATAAGGGTCTACCCAAATCAATCTCCCATTTTGAAAAAAATGCTGGGAAATCTCTCGATGGGGGTCTGCCCTTCTGGGAAGGTTTTGTATAATAAAGAGATAGTGTGATCTATAGAGTTTGTTGATAAACAAAGAGTCTCAAACGGAGATAATATTCAGTATGGATCGGATTGCTTGGCTAATTTAATAATAAAACTCTTTATTTGTTCATAAAAGAACCATGCACCTGTTGGCGGCTCCTTGTCCTGAAAAATGTCGTGGAGAAACCTCATCCCTGTCCTTGTAACATAATCATGGACTATGGGGCATGAAGCTCTATTTTTATGTAGATAGGTGTCTCTTTTTAATCCTGCAGGAAAGGATGTCTTGTCATATATAGGAGTTAGGGGGCCAGGAGACAAAGAGACTCCAGCTCTCGACTCCCTCTTTTGATAAATGATATCATGTTTTTGGTGAGGAAGGGTAAAGGTATATCCCATTCTTCCGTCGGGGACCAAATAACTATACGGGAGTCACGTCCATTAAGATCATTTTCTAATGTAACCAATTTTTGTTGTTTTTATTATGAAACAGATATAAAATACATGTACCAATTGCTGCTTGACTATACATAGCAAAATCTGGCAAACCTATTTCCCCTTCTTGCTTCGATCTACTTAACAAAAACTATGAAATACGTGCTAGTTTTTGTGACCAAATAAAACGAGTAACCGCTTTTTTAAGATGTGAGATAAAGGAGGCAGGTAAACAAGGGGATTGTTTGGAAATAACATAGGAGACGGGGTAATAGATCCATTTTAATAGCGCTCACTCTTCCAAACCAAGATAAAGGTAGTTTATGCCATTTTTCTAACTCTAACTCTGCTTTATGTAAAGCTGTCTTGAAATTTGCTTCATAAAGATTAGATACTTTGGCAGTGATTTTTATTCCTAGATAGGTAAGAGAATCTGAACACCACTTAAAGGGAAATGAAGCTCCAACCTCTCCACCTCACTTGGTTGGATTGGGATATTGAGAATCTCCGATTTGTGGGTATTAATTTTGAAATTGGTCAGACGACCAAATCTATGTAATTCTGAGATAATATTTGGGAGACTTATAGTTGGGGAAGAGACATACAATAGGACATTGTTAGGGTCTGCGGAACGCACCAAATATATGATGTAAAAGGTGCGTTCGCAGTCCGGGGTCCACCGTACAGCGGAGCCTGCTGCTAGTAAAATGGCGCAAGAAGCGAACTCTGTTATCCCGCAGAGTCGCCAAAATAAACGCCATAACGCGCTGTGGCAATATGTGCGAACTCTGTTATTCCACAGAGCCACTAGAAGGAGTGCTGGAGCTCTATATGGCGATGTGTGCGTACTCACTTAACACAACTGAGTCGCAAACTAAACACGCTAGGGCGCTGTCTAGCGTTGAAAGGGAACCCTGTTACATCACAGAGCCGCTGAGACAAACTTCTGTGTCCTGTCAGGTATCCAGGTACACAGTTGACTGCTAAGCGAACATAGAACGTGATCATACACTAATGTCCTCACGGGAGACACCCGCAATCTATGGCGTCTGAATGCCAGGCCCTGAATACGGCAATCAAACTCCTCACCGGTTATGCCGGTAATCTAGGGCATCTAGGACACCGACCCTGACC
Source organism: Oophaga sylvatica (assembly GCA_033576555.1). NCBI lineage: Eukaryota > Metazoa > Chordata > Amphibia > Anura > Dendrobatidae > Oophaga > Oophaga sylvatica. The sequence continues at coordinate 593,433,305 of JARQOD010000001.1, read as the reverse complement.
AGCTAGCATACCAAACTCCTAAGTCGGTATCCTAGGGACCTATTTCAGCCGGGCCCTAACCACACACACGCATGACCACATTGGCGCAAAGCATATGACGATTGATACTAGCGCATGGCGGCCCAGCCATGCTACCCTTTTATAGTAACAGCTACAGGACCTGCCAGAAACAAGGACCAATGAAACTTGTTCCAGAACACCAGTAGTCACAGGACCTTCCTGGCGGACCAATAGGAGCTGCTGCAGTACCTGAGCATGTGACCCCTGATCTCCAATGAGAGATCTCACTCTGGGCATGCTCAGAAGAGGAAAACAAGGACTTTGTCCTAAAGACATCTGCTCGCCGCTAACCAGTACTGGCCACAATAGCAGAGCCTGGAGGACCACAGTAATCCTCTGCACACTGTTAGACTGGGCGAGACGCTGGCGCCGACGTCTAAGCTGAGCAGGCTCCACTGTGGACGGAGATGAATGGGGGACCGCAGTGGGACTGGTTCGAGACTCCCATTGTGCAGCAGCGGGAACTTGAACCCTAACAGACATCATCTGCAAAAAGTGCCAGTTTGTGCTCTTCTGATTGGGCTTTTATGCCTCTAATGGAGGGATTATTCCGTATCGCGGTTGCTAGATGTTCCATAGTGAGTATACAAAGCAAGGGTGAAAGAGGACAGCCTTGCCTCATGCCGCTCCAAATTAAAAATGTGTTTGAAAGTGCACCATTAATTTTAACTTGAGCACAGGGAAATGAGTACAGGGCACAAATTCTACAGAGCATAGTTTCTTTTAAGACAATTCCTTCTAACGTTTGGAATATAAAATCCCAGTGCACCCTGTCGAAAGCCTTTTCTGCGTCAATCGACAGAATGCACATGGGTTCCTCTCTCTTGACCGTCCCATCAATCAAGGAAACAGTTCGGATGGTGGTATTTCATTTTTTAATGTTTGGAACAATATATGAAGAGCATTATACACTGGAGAATTATATATGGGGCCCATCATACACTTGAGCATCATAGATAGGGCTCACTATACACTGGAGCATTATATATGGGGCACATCATACACTGGAGCATTATAAATGGGACCCATCATACACTGGAGCATCATATATGGGGCCCATTATACACTGCAGCATCATCCATGGGTCCCATCATACATTGGAGCATTATAAATGGGGCCCATCATACACTGGAGCATCATATACGGGGCCCATTATACACTGGAGCATCATATACGGGGCCCATTATACACTGGAGCATCATATGGGGCCCATTATATATGGAGCATTATATAGGCCCATCATATACTGGAGCAACATCCATGGGGCCCATGATATACTGGAGCATCATATGGGGCCCATTTTATATGGAGCATTATATAGACCCATCATACACTAGAGCATCAGCCATGGGGCCCATCATACACTGGAGCATCATATGGGGCCCATTATATATGGAACATATATAGGCCCATCATACACTGGAGCATCATTCATGGGGCCCATCATACACTGGAGCATTATGAATGGGGCCCATCATACACTGGAGCAATATATAGGCCCATCATACACTGGAGCATCATATGGGGCCCATTATATATGGAGCATTATATAGGCCCATCATATACTGGAGCAACATCCATGGGGCCCATGATATTCTGGAGCATCATATGGGGCCCATTTTATATGGAGCATTATATAGACCCATCATACACTAGAGCATCAGCCATGGGGCCCATCATACACTGGAGCATCATATGGGGCCCATTATATATGGAACATTATATAGGCCCATCATACACTGGAGCATCATTCATGGGCCCATCATACACTGGAGCATTATGAATGGGGCCCATCATACACTGGAGTATCATATACGGGGCCCATTATACACTGAAGCATCATATGGGGCCTATTATATATGGAGCATTACATAGGCCCATCATAAACTGGAGCATCATCCATGGGGCCCATCATATACTGCAGCATCATATGGGGCCCATTATATATGGAGCATTATATAGGCCCATCATACACTGGCGCATCAGCCATGGGCCCATCATATACTGGAGCATCAGATGGGGCCCATTATATAAGGAGCATTATATAGGCCCATCATACACTGGAGCATAATCCATGGGGTACATCATACACTGGGGCATTATAAATGGGGCCCATCTTACACTGGATCATTATATATGGGGCCCATTATACACTGGAGCATTATAAATAGGGCATCATATAGGGTATGGAGCATCATATGGAGCACATATGGGGCCTATTCTGTATGGAGAATTATATGGAGCCCATTCTGTATGGAGCAGTACATGGGGCCCATTATATACTGTATGGAGCTTTATATGCAAATCATTATACTGTATGGAGCAATATGTGGGTCTCATTATACTTTATGGGGACCGTCCTATACTATATGGCACATTATATGGGGACCATCAATTACTGGAGCATTATGTGGAGCTCATCATATACTGTATGGAACATTATATGGGACCAATTTTTTATGGAGCAATATATGGGCTCATTATTCTGTATGGCGCACTATGTGGTGGCCATAATACTGTATGGAGGAATATACTTTCCGGTTTTTGAGCTATTGTAGAATTTAAAATAGATATCACTCATGTAATGTAAGAATTGAAGTATTTGGCATTGTACTATATCTATATTTCTCTGCCGTATCGGGGCATCATGAATAGTGGTATGTGTTAAAGGGGCCCACTGAGACTCTTCTGCCCAGGGCCCACGAAATCCTGGAGCCAGCCCTGGCCCCCACAACTTTAGCCAAATAACCTCCGGTGTTGTGAATGTTTTGGAAATAAATTCTGAGCAGAAGCTCCCTCTGGTGGTTACAAACAATACTGAACCATTCAATGAGGATTGGCAATCAGGATTCACAGACTGGCTTGATATAAGGGAGGTTCCCTCCCATCATGGTTGCCGGTGATCAATTGTTCTTGTCTCAACTGTGGTTCCTGGTTCACTTGGAAGCTTGCTGAGTCTTGCCTCTTCTTCTGCTTTCAGATAAGATATTTTCTGTTTTTGTGCTTACCATTTGCATATTTCTCTGCATTTCTGTGAGGTTAACCAGGTTTCCCCCCCCCCCCCCCGGGGGGCTTGGGCTCTTCTCAGTTCCTCTGGAGCCATTGTTATTTGTTCATTTGCCTTTTCCAGTTTTTTCAGTGGCTGCGGCTTAGTTTTGTTACACCAGAGAACTGATTTAGGTGGTAGAGGTCGTGTGATCTCAGGTGTTTTTGCAATCAGTAGCGATGGCATTTTTTAGGGGTTTTTTGGATTGCAGTGAGTATCCTTTCTATCCTTTTCTGTCTAGGCAGATTGGGCCCCAGCTTTTGCTCATACTATTTTCTGTCTGTGTCTGTATTTCCTCTTGTCTAACCGCCATTACATGTTTGGGGGCTTCCTATGTTCTTTGGGGATCTGCTCCGGGGCAGATAGCTTTCCTCTTTCTATCTTTAGGTGTAGTTAATCTCTAAGGCTGTGACGAGGCGTCTAGGACCAACGTAGGAACGCTCCACGGCTGCCTTTAGTTGTGGTGGTTAGTCAGGGTACTGCAATCCAATAGATTCCAACCTCTCTGGTGTATTGCCGTTTTTGCCTGCTCTCCTCAGCTACCGAAACATAACAGAATCACCGGCCTAACTGAAAATTGTATGGTACTCACAGAAGGGAAAATAGTGTGGAAAGAAAAAAGTTGTCAGAGTTGTCAGAGATTTTTTTTTTTTTTCTATTTCTTGCATTTTTTCCCTCTTTTTCTGTGGGTGCTGAGGAGGATTTTTTTTTTTCTCTCAATGGAGCTTGCACAGCTGTCTGGCCGTGTGGATCAGCTTGCCACTGAGGTTCGGAGTATTGCTGTCTATCTTTCTGGGTTGCCGGTTGTGGAACCTAGGATTCCTATGCCAGATTTGTTTTTGGGAGATCGGGCCAAATTTCTGAATTTCAAAAATAACTGTAAGTTGCTTTTTGCCTTAAAACCTAAGTCCTCAGGGAGCGCAGCACAGCAGGTTCAAATTGTCATCTCTCTCCTGCGCGGCGATCCTCAGGATTGGGCTTTTTCCCTGACACCTGGGGACCCTGTTTTGAGTGATGTTGATGCATTTTTTGTGGCTCTGGGTTTATTGTACGATGAGCCTAATGTCACTGATCAAGCTGAAAGAACCTTGTTGGCATTAAATCAGGGGCTTGAGGACGCTGAGTTGTACTGTCAGAATTTCCGAAAATGGGCAGTCCTAACCAAATGGAATGATGATGCTTTGGCAGCCCTTTTTCGGTAGGGGCTGTCAGAGAATGTAAAAGATGTTATGGTGGGTTTCCCTGCTCCCTCTGGTCTCAATGATTCTATGTCATTAGCGATTCAAATTGACAGACGTTTGCGTGAGCGTAGAGGTATGCGTGGAATAGTGTTGCCTTGTGAATCAGCTTCTGAACCCATGCAGTGTGATAGATTGGCTTCTGGGGCACAGCGTCATGAGTTTCGAAAACGCAATGGGTTATGTTTCTACTGTGGTGATGCCTCTCATGCTATTTCAGTCTGCCCTAAGCGGGGAAGACGTTTTGCACGCTCAGTTGTCTTGGGTAGTGTTCAGACTAAATTTCTGTTGACTGTTACCCTGATTTGCTCCCTGTCCACATTTTCTGCTCAGACTCTTGTTGATTCGGGAGCAGCTATTAACCTGATGGATTTTGATTTTGCTAAACGTTGTGGGTTTCCCTTGATACCCCTACGGAAGTCTATTCCCCTACTGGGGATTGATTCTACCCCTTTGGCTGAGAATAAACCCCAGTTCTCTACTCAGGTGATAATGAGGGTTGAACCTGATCATCAGGAGAGTTGCAAATTTTTGGTGCTGTATAATCTGCATGACATTATTGTACTAGGTTTCCTTTGGTTACAGTCTCATAATCCTGTTTTGGATTGGAAATCTGTGTCTGTAACCAGTTGGGGCTGCCAATGTGTTAATGCCAACACTCCTGTTTTTTCTGCCTCTCCCCAGGCTCAGGATGTTCCTGACTTTTTGACTGATTTTTCTGATGTGTTTAGCGAAAGTAAATCTGCATCCTTGCCCCCCCATAGGAGCTATGACTGCGCTATTGAATTAGTGTCTGGTAGTAAATTCCCTAAAGGTCGCCTTTTTAACTTGTCTGTACCTGAACATGATGCTATGCGGTCTTATATCAAGGAGTCATTGGAGAAGGGTCATATCAGACCATCCTCTTCACCCTTGGGTACCGGTTTTTTCTTTGTGGCCAAAAAGGATGGTTCATTAAGGCCGTGTATTGATTATCATCTTTTGAACAATATCACTGTGAAATATCAATATCCGTTACCCTTGATTTCTGACCTGTTTTCCAGGGTGAAAAGTGTTACTTGGTTTACCAAGCTTGACCTCAGGGGGAGTATAACCTTATTCGCATTAAACACGGGGATGAATGGAAGACGGCGTTTAATACCCCAGAGGGGCATTTTGAGTACCTAGTGATGCCCTTTGGGCTCACTAATGCTCCTTCCGTCTTCCAGTCCTTCATGAATGACATTTTCAGGGATTTTGTGGATAAATTTCTGATTGTTTATTTGGATGATATCTTGATTTTTTTCCAATGACTGGGACTCTCATGTGAAACATGTTCGGACTGTGTTCCAGATTTTGAGAGAGAATGCTCTGTATGTGAAGGGATCAAAGTGTCTTTTTGGCGTACAGAGGATCTCATTTCTGGGATTTATTTTGTCCCCATCTGTTATTGAAATGGACCCGGTTAAGGTTCAGGCCATCTGTGATTGGGTCCAACCTACTTCATTAAAGGCTCTTCAGAGATTCTTGGGTTTTGCCAATTTTTATCGTAAATTTATTGGTAATTTCTCTGTTATTGTTAAACCATTGACTGATTTGACCAAAAAGGGATCTGATATGGTGAATTGGCCTCCTGAGGCAGTCTCTGCGTTTCAGGAATTTAAGCAGAGATTCACTTCTGCTCCTGTTCTACGGCAGCCTGATGTTTCTCTGCCGTTTCAGGTGGAGGTTGATGCCTCTGAAATTGGGGCAGGTGCCGTTTTGTCCCAAAGAGATCCTGAGACCTCTAAAAGTAACCCTTGTGCTTTTTTCTCTCGAAAATTTTCTCCAACTGAACGTAATTATGACGTGGGTAATCGGGAGTTATTGGCCATGAAGTGGGCTTTTGAAGAGTGGAGACATTGGCTGGAGGGAGCCAAACATCAGGTGGTGTTCCTCACGGACCATAAGAATCTTGTTAATCTGGAATCAGCCAAGCGACTTAATCCTAGACAGGCCAGATGGGCCTTGTTTTTCACACGTTTTAATTTTGTGGTTTCCTTTCTTCCTGGCACTAAGAATGTTAAGGCGGATGCCCTCTCGAGGAGTTTCTTGGCGGACTCTCCTGAGATATCTGATCCTGCTGTTATTTTGAAAGAGGGTGTAGTTCTTTCCGCCATCTCGCCCAATTTGGGACTGGCTCTGGAAGGGTGTCAGGAGGATAAACCCGAGCTCTGCCCTATTGGAAATTGTTTGTCCCAGACCGGTGGAAAAAAAGTGTGATGTCTGAGATTCATTGTCCCGCGTTGGCCGGTCATCCCGGAATTTTTGGTACCAGAGACTTGGTTAGTCGGTCCTTTTGGTGGCCTCCTTTGTCTCGTGATGTAATGTATGTGATACAGTTCATATAGCGTCTTGTGCTTGGGTGCGATGAAAATACTTGAGACACAGGTTGAAAAAGAAAGTCTTGTATTGCTTCATACAAATTGGAAAAAATAAACATACAGGTTGCAAACACAGAAGCAGGAGACACAGCAGGCCAGAGTAATCTAAGTTCAGCAATAACTCTCCACAACAGATTCAGATCTTCTTCTATGTTACCGCAAGTCCATGCAACCGTGAGGCTTTCAAGAGCAGAGTTCAGAGTCCACAAGAGCTCCAGAGTTTCTCAGTAGAAATGGCTGGAGTACAAAGTCCAAGGCTTCAGGAGTCAGAACACAGGTTCACTGCAGGCCAGATTCTGAAGCACTGATTGCTCAGGTGTGGCTGTTTAAGAAGCAAACGGAGAGAATCAGGGCGGGAACATGCAAGCTGGAAAACTCCATTTTAACTGAGGGCAAGATAGCTGCAGCAAAACAGAAAGCAAAATGGCCGACGAACAAACTGAGTTTCAGAAACAGATATACAGAACCTTACATTACTCCCCCCTTAGGGGCAACCTCCGGATGACCTCAGACCAGGCTTGTGTGGGTACCTCTGATGAAACTGACGGAGCAAGCGAGGAGCATTAACGTTATTGACTGGCTCCCATGAGTTGTCCTCCACTGGGTAGCCCTGCCATTTGATCAAATATTGTAACTGATTTCTATACAACCTGGAATCTAAAATCCTTTCCACCACAAATTCTTCCTGACCATCGACTAGCACTGGGTCAGGGCAAGGAGAAGAACGTCCAGGAAACGTATTGGGTGTTGCAGCCTTTAGTAGGGATACATGAAAGACAAGGTGGATTCTCATAGTTCTGGGCAGTTGAAGACGACAAGCAACGGCACTTATAATCTTACTGATTTTATAGGGTCCAATGTACTTATGTCCTAACTTAGATGATGGAATCCTTAACTTAAGATTTCTGGTTGACAGCCAGACCAGGTCTCCTACCTTAAAAACTGGTGCAGGTTTACGAAATTTATCTGCTGCCTTCTTGTACCTTTCCTGAGCCGATTCCAGATTCTCCTTTAGAAGATCCATATTCTTCTGTAAAGTCGTGACTCTTTCAGCCACTGCTGGCAAAGGCGTCTCTATGGAAATCGTGGTAGAATATTAGGATGATAACCTAAATTAGAGAAAAAAGGAGACTGTTTAGTGGAGGCACTCTGAGAGTTGTTGTAAGAGAACTCAGCCAATGGAAGTAGATCCACCCAATCATCCTGTAGGTGGCAGATAAAACAGCGGAGATACTGCTCCAGGGTTTGATTGGTTCGTTCGGTTTGTCCATTAGTCTGGGGATGAAAAGCAGAAGAAAGGTTTACTTTAATGTCCAATGCTGCACAGAAATTTTGCCAAAACCTAGAAGTGAATTGCACCCCTCGATCCGAAATAACCTCATCCGGTACTCCATGTAAACGAAACACATCTTTAATCATCAAATCTGATGTCTGTTTTGCAGTGGGTAAGCCGACACAAGGGATAAAATGAGCTGCCTTTGTTAAACGATCAACCACCACTAGAATAGTGTTCTTCCCTTGAGAAGTTGGTAATTCGACAATGAAGTCCATAGAAATGGATCCCCACGGGCGGGACGGGGTGGGAAGAGGCTGTAACAGACCAGTTGGTGAAGAGCGAGGTGTTTTGCATCTTGCACAAACCTCACATGAAGTGACATAATCCAAAACATCCTTCCTACAAGTGGGCCACCAAAAGAAACGAGAAAGAAATTCCTGTGTCTTTAGAATTCCTCTATGCCCGGCTATTTTGGAATCATGAATGAGTTGCAATACTCTCAATCTGACTGTTTCAGGTATATACAGACGTTGTCCCAGAATCCACACACCATTCTTAAAGACAAGACTTACGTCTCTTGGGGGTTGAGCCAAAAAAGAATCCGCATGGTATGCCTCCTTGATGTCTTTAATTAGGTCTTGATGATGAATCACTCCTAGGAATCTAGAGTCAGGAAGAATAGTCTTAGGAGAAGTAATTGGACGTGTCTCTGCTGAGTAAATCCTAGAGAGTGCATCAGCCTTTCCATTACGCGATCCTGGTCTATAAGAAATAATAAAATTAAATTGGTTTAAGAAAAGATTCCAGCGAGCCTGGCGAGGAGTCAGGCACTTAGCCGACCTGATAAACTCAAGATTACGATGATCTGTCAGAACGACTATTTGCTGTGCAGCTCCTTGCAGAAGGTGTCTCCATTCTTTGAAGGCGGCAATAATGGCCAACAACTCTCTATTGCCCACATCGTAGTTCTTCTCAGCCGAAGACAACTGCTGGGAAAAGAAGGCACAGGGATGCAAGACATTCTTCTCACCTGTTCTCTGAGAGAGTATAGCTCCCACGGCACAGTCTGAAGCATCCACCTCTATTATGAAGGCAAGCTCTGGGTTGGGATGTACTAGAATAGGTGCAGTGGTAAATTTATCTTTTAGACGGGAAAATGCTTCCTGGGCTTGGGAGTCCAGGAGAACTTAGACTCTTTCCGGGTAAGTTGGGTGATAGGTGACACTACCTCAGAGAAATTTCTAATGAAACGTCTATAGAAGTTTGCAAACCCGATGAAGCGCTGTACCTCCTTCACATTTCTAGGACTTGGCCAATCATTGATGGCTTGGGTTTTACTTCCATCCATACTAATTCCTTGTGTAGACAGTACATACCCCAGAAATTGAATTTCGGTCTTATGGAATTCACACTTTTCAAGCTTGATGTAAAGATGATTTTGTCTTAGACGTTCCAAGACCATTCTCACATGTCCATGATGTTCCTCTGTGGAGTTAGAAAAAATTAAAATATCATCCAAATAAATTACCACGAATGTATCTAGGAGATCCCTGAAGATGTCATTCACCAAGTGTTGGAAAGTGGCTGGGGCGGTACTCAGACCAAAAGGCATAACCAGATATTCAAAGTGTCCATAGCGTGACCTGAATGCAGTCTTCCATTCATCCCCAGGTCTAATACGGACTAAGTTATAGGCCCCACGAAGATCTAGTTTAGAAAAAATTTTAGCATGTCGCACTCTCTCCAATAACTCAGGGATTAAAGGCAATGGATAACGGTTTCTAATAGTAACCTTATTAAGTTCCCTATAGTCTACGCATGGTCTCAGGGATCCATCTTTCTTCTTTACAAAGAATATGGGTGCCCCTGCAGGAGATGAAGAGGGGCGTATGAAGCCCTTGGCTAGATTTTCGTCTATGTACTCTTTTAAAGCCTTCAGCTCGGGCCCCGCCAGGGGGTAGATCTTACCAAAAGGTATCTCTGCTCCAGGCAATAATTCAATTGGACAATCATATGGACGGTGAGGAGGAAGCTGGTCAGCGTTCTTCTTGTCACATAAATCCACATAGTCCTGGTATACAGCTGGTAATTCAGGGACTGACATGGTTCCTTTAGGAACAGAGCAAACTGAAATTTTTTGACTCATCTGTTTCTCTGGGAAGTGTAATTCCTTGGTCTCCCAGTTAATGGTAGGATTCTGAGCCTGCAGCCATGGTAGCCCTAGAATAATGGGAAAGTGAGGAGAAGAGATAAGCATAAAGGACAGTTTCTCTTGATGATCTTTACCCATAAGAACCTTTAAAGGCTCTGTTTCCTGATCCACTGGTCCAGAGGTCAGCAGGGAGCCATCCACAGTTTCCATCTGTACGGGAGCAGCCTTCTTCACTGAACGTATTCCCTGTTTCAGAGCAAAGGAGACATCCATAAAATTTCCACTTGCACCTGAGTCGATCATGGCAGAGCTAGACACCCAGGCTGAGTCAACCAGAGTTTGATGGAAAGAAAACAGTGAGAATTGTTTTTCTTACAACTCAGCTGGGACACCGCTGAGGAAACTTGAAAGATGGCAGCATTTACACAGTCAACGTCCTCAGAGGTAACGGAGTTTAAGTCCGAGAAATCAAGATCTGTTGCGGCAGCTATCTCTGGAGCCTGAGGCTCGGACCTGACAGATCCCCTCTCGCAACACTCACAATGAATGAGTGCTGCAGTAGTCTTGCGAGAACGGCTGGGACAGTTAATAATAAAGTGCCCTGACTTACCACAGTAAAAACATAGATTCTCCTTAAAACGATGTTCCTTGCGTGCATCACTAACCCGTCGTAGTAAAGAGTCTACCTGCATGGGTTCAGGTTCAGGTTCCCGTGTAATCCTATTCAAAGGTTCCTTAGCTGGAGAGGAAGGTAGGAAAAGGTTAGTACGATTGCTTTCGAACCATCTCTCTTGCCTGCGTTCAGTTAAACGAGTATCAATACGGATGCAGTAGTTAATAAAGTCACCTAACGCAGTGGGAGGGTCGGCACGAGCAAGTTCATCCTTAATTAGTGGGATAACCCCTTTCGAAAAATAGATTTTTTGGCGGAATTGTCCCAGGTGGTATCAAGGGCCCATCTCCTGAAATCCAAGGCATATTCAGCTACTGAGTGCTTACCTTGGCGCAAAGCTAACATGGCTGTTTCAGCTGTTGCACCTCGATTGGGGTCATCAAACACCTGCCCCATGGCTGAAATAAAGTCATCAAGGTGATTCAAACAATCATCCTCAGTCTCAATCAGAGGGTTTGCCCATATCAAAGCCTTGTTGGTAAGCAACATAATTATAGTAAGCACCTTAGATCGTTCAGTAGGAAATTGTGAAGCATGTGCAGAAAAAAAAAGATTACATTGATTAACAAATCCCCTGAATTTTTCACGTTCACCACCAAAACGAAAAGGGGGCAACTTGGGAATCCCAGAACTCGGGGCCACGGCAGGAGCCTGGACTCGCCCCTCCAGAACCTCAATCCTGGCTCGCAAATCCTGAGTAGTCTGTCCAAGCACTTGCAAATTGTGATTATTTAGGTCCTGAAGATTTGTAAGACGGGTCTTTATATTCTGCAAATCTGCAAGGATATTATCAGTCACTCCACAAAGTTCCTTCATGCGGGCCTCCATCTTCCAGATCTTTTAAGACAGGATACTGGAAGAAGAGGAGAGAGAAAAAAAAACAATAGTGTTCACCTGTGGCAACACTGAAGAAAGAAAAAACTTTAAGGGAACTGCTCACCTGGAATGGTTGTGAGAAGTCACAACCACTATCATCACAGAAAGCTTTCAACCAGACATCTGATATCCAGAGTTTCAGCAGACAAAAGAGAAGAGAAAAAAAAAAAAAAAAAACAATAGTGTTTACCTGTGATAACTCTGCAGAAAAAAAAAACTTAAGGGAATTGCTCACCTGGAATGGTTGTGAGAAGTCACAACCACTGTTATCACAGAAAGTACAACCGGACATCCGATATCCACAGTACAGCAGACAAGCCTTTCCAGACCCAGCAGACACTAACGTTTGGCTTCAGAATCTTGTAATGTATGTGATACAGTTCATATAGCGTCTTGTGCTTGGGTGCGATGAAAATACTTGAGACACAGGTTGAAAAAGAAAGTCTTGTATTGCTTCATACAAATTGGAAAAAATAAACATACAGGTTGCAAACACAGAAGCAGGAGACACAGCAGGCCAGAGTAATCTAAGTTCAGCAATAACTCTCCACAACAGATTCAGATCTTCTTCTATGTTACCGCAAGTCCATGCAACCGTGAGGCTTTCAAGAGCAGAGTTCAGAGTCCACAAGAGCTCCAGAGTTTCTCAGTAGAAATGGCTGGAGTACAAAGTCCAAGGCTTCAGGAGTCAGAACACAGGTTCACTGCAGGCCAGATTCTGAAGCACTGATTGCTCAGGTGTGGCTGTTTAAGAAGCAAACGGAGAGAATCAGGGCGGGAACATGCAAGCTGGAAAACTCCATTTTAACTGAGGGCAAGATAGCTGCAGCAAACAGAAAGCAAAATGGCCGACGAACAAACTGAGTTTCAGAAACAGATATACAGAACCTTACACGTGACGTCAGGGAATTTGTGCAGTCCTGCGGGACTTTCTCTCGTTCCAAGCCTTGCTCTCGCTCTAGTGGTTTGTTGATGCCATTGCCTGTGCCCAAGAGACCATGGACCCATATCTCTATGGATTTTATTTCCGACCTCCCTGTTTCTCAGAGAATGACCATTATCTGGGTGATTTGTGATAGGTTTTCCAAAATGATACATCTTGTGCCATTACCTAAGTTGCCTTCCTCCTCCGAATTGGTGCCTTTGTTCCTTCAGCACGTGGTTCGGTTACACGGCATTCCTGAGAACATTGTGTCTGACAGAGGAGTCCAGTTTGTTTCCAGATTTTGGAGGACTTTTTGTTCTAAACTTGGTGTTCAATTGTCTTTCTCCTCTGGCTTTTCATCCTCAGACCAATGGACAAACTGAGAGAGCAAAGCAGACATTGGAGACTTATCTGAGATGCTTTGTGTCTGCTGATCAAGATGACTGGGTCTCTTTTTTGCCTTTGGCTGAGTTTGCTCTTAATAAGCTCTGCCACTTTGATGTCTCCATTTTTCTGCAATTTTGGGTTTCACCCTCGATTTTCTTCGGGACAGACAGAGGCTTCTGTCTGTCCGGGTGTTGACTCTGTTGTGGAGCGTATGCAGCAGATTTAGGACCAGGTAGTGGAGAGGTTGTCCCTCTCTCAGGAGAGGGCCCAGCGGTTTGCCAACCTGCATAGGACTGATGGTCCTCGGTTTGAAGTGGGGGACTTGGTCTGGTTGTCCTCAAGAAATATCCCTATGAGAGTTGCATCTCCTAAGTTTAAGCCTAGGTTCATTGGACCTTATAAGATCATGGAGATTCTTAATCCTGTTTCCTTTCGTTTACTTCTTCCAGGGACATTTAAGATCCATAACGTGTTCCACAAGTCCTTATTGAAGAGGTTTGTCGAGCCAGTGGTTCCTATGGCTGCGCCTCCTGACCCTGTTTTGGTTGAGGGCAATCTGGAGTATGTGGTTGAGAAAATATTGGATTCTTGTTTTTCTAGACGGAAACTCCAGTATTTGGTTAAGTGGAGAGGTTATGGTCAGGAGGACAATTCTTGGGTGTTTGCTTCGGACATCCATGCTAGGAGACTGATCCGTGCGTATCACAGAGCTCATCCTGACCGACCTGGTTGCACAAATGAGGGTTCGGTGACCCCTCCTCAAGGGGGGGTACTGTTGTGAATGTGTTAGAAATGAATTCTGAGAAGAAGCTCCCTCTGGTGGTTGAAGACAGTGCTGAACCATTCAATGAGGATTGGCAATCAGGAATTATGGACTGGCTGGATATAAGGGAGGTTCCCTCCCATCATGGTTGATGGTGATCAATTGTTCTTGTCTCAACGTTGTTTCCTGGTTCACTTGGAAGCTTGCTGAGTCTTGCCTCTTCTCCTGCTCTCAGATAAAATATTTTCTGTTTTTTGATTTTGTGCTTACCATTTGCATATTTCTCTTCATTTCTGTGAGGTTAGCCAGGTTTCCCCCCCGGGGGGCTTGGGCTCCTCTCAGTTCCTCTGGAGCCACTGTTATTTGTCCATTTGCCTTTTCCAGTTTTTTCAGTGGCTGCGGCTTTGTTTTGTTACACCAGAGAACTAATTTAGGTGGTAGAGGTCGTGTGATCTCAGGTGTTTTTGCAATTAGTAGCGTTGGCTTTTTTTAGGGTTTTTTTGGATTGCAGTAAGTATCCTTCCTATCTGTTTCTGTCTAGGCAGATTGGGCCCCAGCATTTGCTCATACTCTTTTCTGTCTGTGTCTGTATTACCTCTTGTCTAACCGCCATTACATGTTTGGGGGCTTCCTATGTTCTTTGGGGATCTGCTCCGGGGCAGATAGCTTTCCTCTTTCTATCTTTAGGTGTAGTAAGCCTCTCAGGCTGTGACGAGGCGTCTAGGACCAACGTAGGAACGCTCCACGGCTGCCTTTAGTTGTGGTGGTTAGTCAGGGTACTGCAATCCAGTAGATTCCAACCTCTCTGGTGTATTGCCGTTTTTGCCTGCTCTCCTCAGCTACCAAATCATAACAGGAGGGCAGCTCACTTATGTCTGCCCCGTCCGTCCCCCCTGATTGCCACTCCTCGCTCCCAGGTGATGGACCTCTGCCATTCAATACAGCTTCAATACCATCAGCAACCAAAAGGGGGAGCCCCAGTTCAGAAGTCATCTCCAAAGTGGTCACAACAGATTAGGCCTTGAGGATTCAATTCCGGGGGTTAAAGTGCTGGATTCGTGTTCAGTTTCCCGAGCATTTTTCCTCAAAGTCAGCCAAATTCGGTCACAGTTCTGTAAATAATCACATGTTTACTAATGCTTTTGTTAGGACTTTGGCTAGGATAGTGTTTCTGCATGATGAGTGGGGAAGGACGTGTTTGATGAGGGAGGTGGTGGGGACTGGGTTAAGGTCACAATAGCTGCGGACTGTATTTTTATTTTCTTTTGTTTGAATTAACTTAATGTGTGCAGATTCCAGCAGCCAATCAAGGCGCAGAAACCATCCACAACATCCAGACACAAGGGCTTCTGTCATTGGCTCCCAAAGTCACATGTCCCTCTCCATAAAAAAAAATGTTGTTTTGCTGGCGTAATTTTCTCAATGAAACAGCACAGAGAGGCTGCTGCTGCTTCAAGTTGTCATATAGTTGGATAGGACAGATATACCAGTGTCCTCGGCCATGACTACGGCCGTGGCCCTCCCTCACACTGGTATTATTGGACCCCATCCGGATATGCATGGCCCCATCAGAAAACATTAAAAAAAAAAAAACATTACAATTACATTCCCGGCGCACCCTCAATACTTAAGAGAAATTAATTTTCATGGCATCGGGTGAATATTCATTTCTCTTAAGTATTGGCATACGTGACCGCTGGCAGCAGCAGGAAGTCTCCGGCTGACACTGTGCTCGCTAGAAAGCAATGAATACTCACTGCTTTGCATGCACAGTCATGGCCTGCAGAGCATTCGGTATTCCAGCAGCTGCATTCGGCTTGCAAGCAGCGCATGACGGCCCCCCCCATGCGATGCTTACAAGCATTAAGCAGCTGCTGGCATCAGAGAAGGACGCTGCGAGGGAACGCTGGGAATGTAATTGTAATGGTTTGTTTTTTTAATGTTTCCTGAAAAGGCCATGTATACCAGAATGGGGTGAGGGCTATTATCGAATGAGCTTGCTTGCCACTATTCGCTGCTCGCCCGAGCATCGCAGTGCTCACGATGCTTGGAGCTCGCTGAGTTTTAAAGAGGTTGCTCGGCTAGAGCTAGTTCCCCTTCCCTGCATGTTTGCCACTAATTAGAGAGCCAATGAGCATATAGGGATTGTCTGCCACACACTGTAATGCCGCAGCCATGTTGGTTGTGTCATTACAGTGATTGGCTGGCTGCACAGCGGCATCAGGTCTATTTCAGCCCTAGTGCCGCCATGCTCGTCACATGCTGTGTCTATGTGTTAGGGTTCGAGTTCCTGCTGCTGCACAAGGGGAGTCTCGAACCAGGCCCGCTGCGGTCCCCCATTCATCTCCGTCTGCAGTGGAACCTGCTCAGCTTAGACGTCGGTCCCAGCGTCTCGCCCAGTCTAACAGTGTGCAGAGGATTACTGTTGTTCCTCCAGGCTCTGCTATTGTGGCCAATACTGGTTAGCGGCGAGCAGACGTCTTTAGGACAAAGTCCTTGTTTTCCCCTTCTGAGCATGCCCAGAGTGAGATCTCTCATTGGAGATCAGGGGTCACATGCTCAGGTACTGCAGCAGCTCCTATTGGTCTGTCAGGAAGGTCCTGTGACTGCTGTTGTTCTGGAACAGGTTTCATTGGTCCTTGTTTCTGGTAGGTCCTGTAGCTGTTACTATAAAGGGGTGGCATGGCTGGGCCGCCATGCGCTAATATCAACCATTGTATGCTATGCGCCAGTGTGGTCATGCGTGTGTGTGGTTAGGGACCCGGCTGAAATAAGCCCCTAGAATACCGACTTAATCGGTGAGGAGTTTGGTATGCTAGCTGGTCAGGGTCGGTGTCCTAGATGCCGTAGATTACCGGCATAACCGGTGAGGAGTTTGATTGCCGTATTCAGGGTCTGGCGTTCAGACGCCATAGATTGCGGGTGACTCCCGCGAGGACATTAGCGCATGATCACGTTCTATGTTCGCTTAGCACTTAACTGTGTACCTGGGTGCCTGACAGGACACAGAACTTTTTCTCAGCGGCCCTGTGAAGTAACAGGGTTCGCTTTCAACGCTAGACAGCGCCCTAGCGTGTTTATTTTGCGACTCAGTTGTGTTTAGTGAGTTCGCACACATCGCCATATAGCGCTGCGGCACTCCTTCTAGCGGCTCTGTGAAATAACAGAGTTCGCACATATTGCCACAGCGCATTGCGGTGTTTATTTTGGCGACTCTGCGGGATAACAGAGTTCGCGTCTTGCGCCATTTTACTAGCAGCAGGTTCCGCCTGCACGGTGGTCCCCGGGCTGCGAACGCACCTCTCTACCTCATATATTTGGTGCGTTCCGCAGAACCTAACATAATATTAGCGCCAGGGTCTGGCTAGTAAAATGGCGGATGACCAGAGTCTACCGCAGTACATTCAGCAGCTGGAGGGTAGGTTGGCGGCTCCTGAGCGCACAACCTCAGCTGTGGATGTTACCGCAGTCGCTGTTCAGGCTGCTAGCGTGGCTGCAGCCAGTTTGTCCTCTGCCACCTCTGCCCCTACATTATCCCACCTCCCGCTTCCTGACAAGTTTGCTGGTGACAGCAAGCAATGTCGGGGATTCGTAAGTCAGTGCTCTATACAGCTCGAGCTACTGGCTGCACGGTTCCCCACGGATCGGGCACAAGTGGGTTTTGTACTGTCTCTACTCTCGGGCAGAGCGTTGGAGTGGGCAACGCCGCTGTGGGAGCTCGACGATCGTGTGGTGCGGAGTGCTCCTCGTTTCCTGGAGGCTCTTAAAAAGGTCTTTTTAGGACCTCAGGTCACCCACGATACGGCGCTACAGCTGCTGGCATTGGCACAGGGTTCGTCTTTGGTCAGTCAGTTTTCCGTCCAGTTTCGGACTCTGGCCTCAGAGCTAGACTGGTCGGATAAAACACTCATTCCAGTCTACTGGCGAGGACTGGCTGATCATGTTAAAGACGCTTCGGCTACCAGGGAGATTCCCGCCACACTGGAGAAGCTTATCTCCATATCTACCCGCATCGACCTCCGTTTTCACGAGCGGAGGTTGGAGCGGGACCAGTGTAGGCAGAGGATTCGGTTGGCTCCCACCTTTGCCACACCTCTCGAATCCCCAGATCTGGCGTCCGAATCCCAAAAAGCCACAGAGGTTCCTCGTGCAGGACCTAAGTCTCGAGTCGTCCGAGTATCTGTGGTCTGTAACCTTTGTCAGCAGACAGGACACTATGCCAACAAATGTCCACAGCGATCGGGGAAGCGATCGCGTCTAGTGGCCCTGGGAGGAGGTTCACTAGAGACAGCGTCATTTTCCTCCAAGATGACATTTAAAGGAACAGTCACTGTGGACTCTTCCACACTTACAGTCGAGCTTTGTGTGGACTCAGGAGCAGAGGGGAATTTCATGTCATCCACCTTTGCTCGTCGCTATGCAATACATCTGGTAGCGCTCGACAAACCAGTGACTGTCCGGGTAGTGAATGGGTTGACATTGCCCTCGCCAATTACACATCAGACTGTCCCTCTTACTTTGTGTGTACCTCCTTCCCATCAGGAAATTATTTCCCTTCTCGTCCTTCCCGAGGGAATAGACGAAATCCTACTGGGAGTACCCTGGCTCCGTTCCCACTCCCCTCATATTGAGTGGACCTCCGGTAGGATACTGGGTTGGAGTGAGTCATGTAAGGACAGATGTGTCAGGGAGTGCATTCAGGTTACCACTACAGAGATACCAGCAGATCTTTCTCCTCTTCCCAAGTGTTATCAGTCATATGCAGACGTGTTCTCTAAAAAGGCTGAGGAGACTCTGCCGCCCCATCGTCCCTACGACTGTCCTATTGACCTCTTGCCTGGAGCAGAACCTCCTCGGGGAAGGGTATATCCCCTCTCTCTTCCTGAGACGGAGGCTATGTCTCAATATATCCAGGAGAATCTGGCAAGAGGGTTCATTAGGAAGTCGGTGTCACCAGCAGGAGCGGGGTTCTTCTTCGTGCAGAAGAAGAGTGGAGAATTACGTCCGTGTATAGATTACAGAGGTCTTAACGCAATCACCGTTAAGAATAAGTACCCATTGCCCCTGATCTCTGAGCTCTTTGATAGGCTCCGGGGAGCAAGGGTATTTACTAAATTAGATCTGCGTGGTGCTTATAACCTGATTCACATCCGTGAAGGGGACGAATGGAAGACGGATTTTAATGCCAGGGATGGGCATTATGAATACCTGGTGATGCCCTTCGGGCTCTGTAATGCCCCAGCCGTTTTCCAAGACTTTGTCAATGATATCTTCCGGGATATGCTTTCCACCTCTGTAATTATCCTCCCTTGAATTTGCGCCAAATGACTAAATATAATGCTCACAATTCATATATCAACCCCTATATCCCAGTATAAATTCACTGGGATCTATTTGAGCATATGAAAGAAATTTTTCAAGAAGTTTTTTTGAATAACAAAATTCAACTTTATTTATATAAAAAAATACACAAAATTGTATAAACCCCAAAATAAAGGATGCAAGATTTGACTCATGGAACATTTATGGCTCCCCCATGTTAGTAAATGTAAGCCCTGCACAAATTCATTAACATCACACATTGACAAACTTTATGGCATATGATTTTTAGAAAAAAGATTTTTTTACTGCACTCCGCAGCTTTTTGTCATCTTTTCACCCCTGGATAATAATTCACTGTTATCTGCCCTAAAGTAGAAGTGACTGAATGGTCTTAGTGGAATATTCTTCAAAAATCTGTCCCCAAATAGTGTTAGACAGAATGTTGCATCTCCACATTTAACCCTACAATGTCAACATAAAAAAGCTGGCTATAACCTGACAATTTCCAATGGGGTTGAAATATTCTAAACCGCTGCATGCCACAATATAACAATATTGCTAAATGGTAATGAATGTTGTACCTGAATCCTGGCAGTAGTTACACAAGTACTGGGGGTCCTGTCCCATCTGCCCTGACGCGCACGTTTCGCCCAGCTCCTTCGGACTACACGTTGTTCGACCATCGATCATGTGCAGAAACAGGATTGGAGCTCATGAGGCCGTACCTGCATGAATTTCTTACCTCGGCTTATGAAGACTACGATATAGTAATATGGTCGGCAACCAGCATGAAATGGATAGAAGCCAAAATGAAGGAGTTGGGAGTCAGCACAAATGCCAATTACAAGATCACTTTCATGTTGGACAGCGCGGCCATGATCACAGTGCACACACCCGGGAGAGGCCTCATTGCTGTGAAGCCACTCGGGGTGATATGGGGCAAATATGAAGACTTTTACAGTAAGAAGAATACCATCATGTTTGACGACATTGGGCGGAATTTCCTGATGAATCCACAGAACGGCCTGAAGATCAGACCTTTCATGAAAGCACATTTGAATCGGGATAAAGACAAAGAACTCTTGAAGCTTTCTCAGTACCTTAAAGAAATTGCTAAACTAGAAGACCTTTCGGATCTTAACCACAAACACTGGGAGAAATATCTCTCAAAAAAACAAGGTCAATCGTAGATCGTCTTCGATGAAGAGCTTCACGTCCGGAGATTTCGACGGGCGGCACGGACAAACGGCGGAGTAAAACTTGAATGTTTCACGTTGCGTCATTTGTCCTTTTTTTTTTTCGTTGGGCGAAACGTGCGCGTCGGGGCAGGTGGGACAGGACCCCCAGTACTTGTGTAACTACTGCCAGGATTCAGGTACAACATTCATTACCATTTAGCAATATTGTTATATTGTGGCATGCAGCGGTTTAGAATATTTCAACCCCATTGGAAATTGTCAGGTTATAGCCAGCTTTTTTATGTTGACATTGTAGGGTTAAATGTGGAGATGCAACATTCTGTCTAACACTATTTGGGGACAGATTTTTGAAGTATATTCCACTAAGACCATTTAGTCACTTCTACTTTAGGGCAGATAACAGTGAATTATTATCCAGGGGTGAAAAGATGACAAAAAGCTGCGGAGTGCAGTAAAAAAATCTTTTTTCTAAAAATCATATGCCATAAAGTTTGTCAATGTGTGATGTTAATGAATTTGTGCAGGGCTTACATTTACTAACATGGGGGAGCCATAAATGTTCCATGAGTCAAATCTTGCATCCTTTATTTTGGGGTTTATACAATTTTGTGTATTTTTTTATATAAATAAAGTTGAATTTTGTTATTCAAAAAAACTTCTTGAAAAATTTCTTTCATATGCTCAAATAGATCCCAGTGAATTTATACTGGGATATAGGGGTTTCCACCTCTGTAGTAGTCTATCTGGATGATATTCTCATCTTTTCTCCAGATATTGACTCTCACCGGAGGGATGTCTGCAAAGTCTTCGACCTGTTACGAGCAAACTCCGTCTATGCAAAGTTGGAGAAATGCATGTTTGAGCAGGAGTCTTTACCTTTCCTGGGCTATATCATCTCCGCCCAGGGATTGGCTATGGATCCTGCCAAACTACAGGCTGTGATGGATTGGCAAGAACCCCATTCTCTTAAAGCGGTGCAGCGCTTTATGGGGTTCATTAATTACTATCGCCAATTCATTCCCCACTTCTCCACTTTGGTAGCTCCCTTGGTAGCCCTCACCAAGAAGGGAGCCAATCCCAAATTGTGGTCAGAGGAGGTCTCCAAGGCCTTTACTTCAATTAAGTCCCATTTTGCTAGCGCTCCCATCTTACATCGCCCCGAGGTTGGTAAGCCTTTTTTATTGGAGGTCGATGCCTCGTCCGTTGGTGCTGGAGCAGTCCTTTTTCAAAAGGATGCTCAAGGTCGGAAACATCCTTGTTTCTTCTTTTCCAAGACCTTCACACCAGCGGAGAGGAATTATTCCATTGGGGATAGGGAGTTGCTAGCCATGAAGTTGGCCTTTTCAGAATGGAGACATCTCCTGGAGGGGGCTCGCTTTCCCTTTCAAGTTTTCACTGACCACAAAAATTTGGTCTATTTACAGACTGCCCAGCGGCTAAATTCTCGTCAGGCCAGATGGTCCCTGTTCTTCTCCCGGTTTCATTTCACCCTCCATTTCCTCTCCGGTGAGAAGAACATTCGGGCCGATGCGCTTTCTCGCTCCGTGGTGTCCTCTGAGGAGGTGGAGGAGGAGCCTCGGTTGATTGTCCCCACAGAGAGCCTAAGAACTGTGGCCCCGGTTTCGCTTGAGTCTGTGCCTTCAGGCAAGACTTTTGTGCCCACCAATTTGCGACCGGAGGTACTCTCTTGGGCACATTCGTCCAGGGTGGGTGGACATTTTGGGGCAAAAAGGACATCTGAGTTGCTGGCGAGGACATACTGGTGGCCACATATGGTCCATGACGTCAGGGAATACGTTCAGGCGTGCGTCTCCTGCGCCAAGAATAAGTCCCCTCGACAACGGCCAGCTGGGCTACTTTTCCCTTTACCGGTGGCAGACAGGCCTTGGGAGATGGTCGGGATGGATTTTGTGGTGGGCTTACCCAAGTCTCGGGGCTGTACCATCATCTGGGTGATAACCGAACACTTCTCCAAAATGGTGCACTTAGTGCCATTACCACGATTACCGTCTGCACGGGCCTTGGCAGCATTGTTCATTAGGCATATTTTCCGCCTACACGGTATGCCAGACAAAATTGTCAGTGATCGAGGTCCCCAGTTTGCGTCTCGGTTCTGGAGAGAGCTGTGTCGTTTACTCAGCATTGAGTTGAATCACTCCTCTGCATACCATCCCGAGACGAATGGGTTGGTAGAGAGGGCCAACCAGACCTTGGTCACTTACTTGTGACATTTTGTCTCTGCCAGGCAGGATGACTGGGCATCCTTGCTACCGTGGGCTGAGTTCGCTCTAAATAATGCTGTGGCTGACTCCACTGGACAGACCCCATTCCTCCTGAACTACGGTCAGCATCCGCGGGTACCAGTGCCCATGCCCGTGTCTTCCGCCGATTCCAGGGTGGCAGACTGGGCTGTGGAGGCACGGGACATTTGGGACCGCACCCAGGATGCCATTCAGGCCTCCAAAGAGAGGATGAGGTCTTCGGCCGATGCCCATCGGCGCCCCGCTCCTACATTTTCTCCGGGTGACCTAGTGTGGCTTTCTGCCCATAACATCAGGCTACGTGTAGAGTCCACCAAGTTGGCACCTCGCTTTTTGGGCCCCTTTAAAGTTCTTGAGCAGGTGAACCCGGTGGTTTACCGCCTAGCCCTTCCGCCTCGCCTTGGTATCACCGACACCTTTCACGTGTCCCTCCTGAAACCCGTGGCCATTTCCCGGTTTTCAGAGTCATCTGCCGGGACGTCGGGTTCATCTACCGACGATCATGAGGTGAACGCCATTGTTGGGTGCAAGGTGGTACGAGGCAAAAAATTTTATTTGGTGGATTGGAGGGGTTATGGGCCTGAGGATAGGTCCTGGGAGCCTGCCGAGCATGTTCACGCTCTGCAGCTCATCGCTGCCTTTGAGCGCAGCGAGGCCCAAAGAAGGGGGGGCCCTAGGAGGGGGGGTAATGTTAGGGTTTGAGTTCCTGCTGCTGCACAAGGGGAGTCTCGAACCAGTCCAGCTACGGTCCCCCATTCATCTCCGTCCGCAGTGGAGCCTGCTCAGCTTAGACGTCGGTCCCAGCGTCTCGCCCAGTCTAACAGTGTGCAGAGGATTACTGTTGTTCCTCCAGGCTCTGCTATTGTGGCCAATACTGGTTAGCGGCGAGCAGACGTCTTTAGGACAAAGTCCTTGTTTTCCCTTTCTGAGCATGCCCAGAGTGAGATCTCTCATTGGAGATCAGGGGTCACATGCTCAGGTACTGCAGCAGCTCCTATTGGTCTGCCAGGAAGGTCCTGTGACTGCTGTTGTTCTGGAACAGGTTTCATTGGTCCTTGTTTCTGGTAGGTCCTGTAGCTGTTACTATAAAGGGGTGGCATGGCTGGGCAGCCATGCGCTAATATCAACCATTGTATGCTATGCGCCAGTGTGGTCATGCGTGTGTGTGGTTAGGGACCCGGTTGAAATAAGCCCCTAAAATATCGACTTAATCGGTGAGTAGTTTGGTATGCTAGCTGGTCAGGGTCGGTGTCCTAGATGCCCTAGATTACCGGCATAACCGGTGAGGAGTTTGATTGCCGTATTCAGGGTCTGGCGTTCAGACGCCATAGATTGCGGGTGACTCTCGCGAGGACATTAGCGCATGATCACGTTCTATGTTCGCTTAGCACTTAACTGTGTACCTGGGTACCTGACAGGACACAGAACTTTTTCTCAGCGGCCCTGTGAAGTAACAGGGTTCGCTTTCAACGCTAGACAGCGCCCTACGTGTTAATTTTGCGACTCAGTTGTGTTTAGTGAGTTCGCACACATCGCCATATAGCGCTGCGGCACTCCTTCTAGCGGCTCTGTGAAATAACAGAGTTCGCACATATTGCCACAGCGCATTGCAGTGTTTATTTTGGCGACTCTGCGGGATAACAGAGTTCGCGTCTTGCGCCATTTTACTAGCAGCAGGTTCCGCCTGCACGGTGGACCCCGGGCTGCGAACGCACCTCTCTACCTCATATATTTGGTGCGTTCCGCAGAACCTAACACTATGTGTGCAGTTGTGTGCAGGTGTTTGCGTGTGTGTGTGGCTCTGTGTGGGTGTTTGTGTGTGTGGGCGTGTGTTTGCGGGTGTCTGTGTGTGTAGTAACGCTACCGCTGGTACTGTCGGTCACAGTGCTGCGGGATCATGATGTCAGATGTCAGAGTGATTCCGCAGCTGACAGTGACCCGCAGCTGTGAAGCAGGCTTAGCCCGATGAGATTACTGCTCCCATCGGGCTATCTCTGGTGTCACTGATAACAGTGACAACAGGTGCCGCTAATGGGAGAGTAGTATCATCTGCCGGCACCTTTGCTCACTGTTAAAAAAAAAAAGGTAAAATTACATACATATTCATTATTCACATAATACATACATATTGATAAATATTATATACATATTCACCTAAAAAAAAACACATTTTACACACCGCACACCAAATCCCGACACCCGCGTCTCATAGAAATAACGTAAAATAATAAACCAACATATACTCTCTGTCCACGGTAGTCCAAGGCAATCCAGATTGTCCCACGGCGATCTCACATGTAGAACAAAGTAGGAAAATGGTTTAACTCAATCGTGTTAAAACATGTAAATGTGAAATACATGAAATCTGAATGGCAAAATGGCTTTTAAAGTTTAGGAAAAATACACGAGACGCTTTGCACAAAATTTGGCCAAATAATGTGAGCCCATCCACAATCGTCCGGCTGAGTAGGTACAATTGTAACTATTCCATTTTAAAATTGCAATAACTTTTTTCGAAAAGCCATAGAGGGCTGAAATTTCGTGACATCTCTGCAGTTTTGGTCCAGAATATATTGGCCAAATTTCAATAAAATATCTCCACCCCCTTCCGAGATAAGGGGTCGAGATATTTTTGCATCCATAACAAGCTGCATAGGTACAAATGTACTCTCATATATTTTGAATGAAGATAATGCAAGGAAAAAAGAATAATATTTTTTTAATGATAATGCTATTTTATTATTATAAACAAGCAAAAAACTGTTCATTTACATTATAAAAGAAAATGTAAGAAACTTTTTTTATTGATTTTCCTCGCAAGTAATGCATGTTGTCTTTGCTACCGAGTGTTCATCGCAAATGGGTTTCACACAAACCACACAAGACTTTCTAGTCTTACGTTGTTTACGCCTCAGGTCTCGGCAGACATAGCAACTACCAACAACAGGGGAGGGTCCATGACTACCATGAGGTATTTGAGGGCAAGCTGCTGCTTGCGATGCTACCAGAATGCATCGTCCAAGCACCATTTCTACTGCACCTCGAAGAAAATGGTTTCTCATCATCATTCGGTTTGTACACGATCTTCAATTGCAGGCATACACAGCTGATTTGCGAGATCTTTCAGAAACTTTCTTCGTTGATCCTTTGTCCTGAAGCTTGGATTGTGTTCTCTGTAGGTGATGTAGGATGCTAACCCAATGACGTCAATCATATTGTAGAAAAATGCCAGAGGCCAACGTAATGTTAGTCGTTTCACAGTGTACTCTCCCAACATTTTATCCATAACATCAACTCCGCCTTTTGTTTTGTTGTAGTATTTTATTATCTCTGGCTTGGCTGCTAGTGTCTCTTCAACTTCTCCTGTCATGTGCATAGATGATAGAAGCACGACTGATTTGTTCTTCTTTGGTACATATGAACAGACTGTTGCATCATGATTGTAGGCAAAATTTGTCGAGTTTACAGGCCTTTCTTTGGCAGGCTGCATGTTGCTAGGTAGGAACCTTTTGTTTTTTTCTCACTGTACCAGCTAGTGTCATGTTCCAGGAGTTCAATACCTTAGCTAGTTCCATGGTTGTAAAGAAGTTATCGGTGGTGACATTTCTTCCAGAGCCTTTATACGAGCTCACTAGGTCCAATACTGTTCGTTCACCAATGTTTACTTGTCGAGGACCATCAGTTGGTTTCCCAGTGTAGAGCTGACCTTGTAATGGGTAGGCGTTTGACGAGTCACAAGCCCAGAAAATCTTTATGACATATTTAGCTGGTTTTGAAGGTATATACTGGGTAAATTTAGTATGGCCTCTAAATGGAAATAATTGCTCGTCGACGGTGATACAATTATATGGCTTGTAGGCTCTCTCCAGATTTCTGTTCAGCATTGTCCAGATGACCTGTTTTGGTGCAGCTTTATCTGTTTGCACACGTTCTGCACGTGTATTTTCGTTGTCAAATCTGATAAATCTGAGTATCATCTTGAAGCGGTCACGAGACATGGCTGCACGTATAAGGGGCAGAGCAGCAACATTCCACATTTCCTCCAGATTCTCTTTGTTGTCTCTGTGCACACCAGCAGCAATCAGTATGCCCAAAAATGCATGGAGTTCAGTTTCAGTAAATTGCTTGAATGTTTTTTGTGGTGGCCGTTCAGAAGAATCAGGAAAACGTTGTACCAGTTCATTGTTGTAAGCATCACAAACTCTCTTGGCCTTTCGATTCGTTTCTCGTAATATGATGTCACACATCTTGGGAGTCATGATTGACTTGAATAGCTCTTTTGCTGTATGCAGGTTGCTGTTTGCTGCAGGGCCACCTCTTTGTCTAGGACATTACAAGATTTTGTTTGTGCATTTGGCAGTGGATCACTACACCATTGAGTTTTATCTTTAGCAGTCCAAATGTCGCCTGCACTTTGAGGCACAGACTCATCCTCAACACTTTCTTCTGAGTCGTATTCTTTTTCCTGCTGTATGACCATTTCTTGTTCAGTGTCTGAATCTTCTTGAGGTACATAGTTTTCATCATCAGATGCAACATATGGTTCTTCCTCATGCTCAGAATCAGATTCTTCTAGCATTCGCATTATTTCGTCAGACGTAAATCTGTAAATATGAAAAAATGAAAAATAAAATAATTTTCCAAAATACTACACAATATTACATTATTGGCTTTTCACAAAATGATACTAACCTGCAAACACGTTTTCTTGGATTATGGTGGAAACTAGATCCAGCATCACTATCACTCATGATGACTTGGTAGATGAATTTTGGCTTCGTAATTTAGTTCAGTAACACGTGGCAAGTAGAATGAAATTCGATTCTAAAGTGCAGATAAAAAAGTAAATTATTTCTAGTGATAATTATTTATAAATGTCATTTATATATTATGTAAACCGTATACGGTTTCAGAATTTTCATTCCATCTTCGACTGTTTTTTCGACCAATAGGAAAATTGTAACAGAGCCACCATCTTTATTTTGTGCTGAATATAAGTAAAACATCGTAAAACAATATGTAGATACTAATTATTATCCATTTTTTGTACAAAAATCATACCTATAGTGATAAGTTTCATACAAAATATATGTAAGCCACGTCCAGGCTCAAAGACAATTTCTGACTGTTCTGTCCCCACATAAGGCGAATGAAGGTATAACTGGCTTTTAGATGCTGTGAGACTTTCCTACCTTCGTATCCCAAAAGTTGAAGACTTCACAAGTCTAGAAATGTGTGTGCTCACAGCAATGAGATGAACAGCAAAATGGCTACTGAGAGGAGGGAGGCAGGAAGAGAAGTAGAAGCCACTCCCAGTTTAAATCAACTTAATTGACAGCAACATAAGTGAGCAGTAACAACACTGGCCAATAGATATCAGTATAACATTTGTAGCTGAATGAACTTTAGTTTCTGAAACCAAGTAAAGGAGAAATTCTTCCCACAGTGGAGGTATATATGAAGGTACAATTGTACCTCTGCAGCCTGTTAATGTTGTAAAAATTATGCAGCCTGACGAAGGTTAATTTTGTTGCAGGAGACGAGGGAGTCGAGGAATAGGCGATGCAGTAAGTATGGTTAATTAAGAATAATAAAGGACTTTATTCTGGCTGTGTCTTTTTGACCATACAACTATAGGATTAGTAATGGATAGGTGTTTTATAGATGCTTCTCCATTACTAAGATGTGGGCTTGATGTCACCAGACAATACAAAAGTGATATCAACACCACAAACATTACCCCACTTGCCACTGCTACAGGGCAAGTGGGAATAGCAAGGCTAAGTGCCAGAATTGGCATCATTTCTGAGGTCGTTGAGAGCTGATGTTTTTGGCCTGCGGGGCCAATATCCATGGCCCCATCCCAGACTATTAATATCAGCCCGCAGCTGTCTCCCTTGCCTTTGCTGGTTTGAGTTTATAAGGGGACCCAATGCCAATTTTTTTTTTGAAGTTCCACTGTAAAATAGCCAGTAAAGGCTAAGCAAACACCTATGAGCTGATATTTATAGCAAGGGAACCATTATGGCTATTGGCTCCATCCCAGAATATTAACATCAGCCCTCAGCCATTAACTTTCCCTATTTGTTTTGTGTGTAAACATTATATTTAGGCAGCTGCTGCAAAGGCAAATAAAATAATGGGGTGCATTAGGAGTCATAGATGCTCATGAGGAGAACATAACTTTACCTGTATACAAGTCACTTAGAATACTGTGTACAAATCTGGTCTCCGGTGTATAAGAAAGACATAGCTGAACTGGAGCGGGTGCAGAGAAGAGTGACCAAGGTTATTAGAGCACTGGGAGTTTGCAATACCAAGACAGGCTTTTGCACTTGGGGTTATTTAGTTTGGAAAAACGAAGGCTTAGGGGTGATCTTATTATAATGTATAAATATATGAGGGGACAGTACAAAGACTTTTCTAATTATCTTTTTACTCTAAGATCTGAGACGGGGACAAGGGGCATCCTCTACGATTGGAGGAAAGAAGGTTTAGTCATAATCACAGATGCAGATTCTTTACTGTAAGAGCAGTGAGACTATGGAACTCTGCTGTATGATGTAATGAGTGATTCACTACTAAAATTTAAGAAGGGACTGGATGCCTTTCTTGAAAAGTATAAAGTTACATGTAATATATACTAGATTCCTTTATAGAGCGTTGATCCAGGTAACTAATCAGATTGCCGTATGTGGAGTCGGGAAGGAATTTTTTTCCCCAATGTGGAGCTTAGTGTTTGCTGCTTGGGTTTATTTTGCCTTCTTCTGGATCAACATGCTAAGCTATGGGTTGAACTAGATGGACTTAATGTCTCCCTTCAACCTTAAATACTATGTTACTATGTTACATAATTGAGCTGACTGGGTCATGTTACATAATAAATCACCCCCTCAGTGCTGCAGGTGATATTTTGCGCAATCCTGAACTTGCTCGCTAGATGGAAGTGGAGCTGTGTTCCAGGCTACCACAAGCAAGGCTACCTGTAAGGACGTGCATACTCCAAAATATTGAAAAAATCATATAACTTTATTGAACAGAAAACATTCCCCTGACTAAGCAGTGCAAGACACGGCGATAAGCATGGGGTCGGCTCCCAGACCTGTTAGGCGGCTTTATTCTATCTCCAACCTCGCCCCTGCACATTCCCCATTGGTTTGGAACTGCTTTTTCGACACATGATCTTATGTAGGTATATCCTTAGAGACATGCTGAGTGTGCCTGTGTTATTATTACCAGGCACATGGGTCTGCTGATGGTTCTCTTTAGTCTCGCTCAGTCATCTCTCTGAGCAACCTCTTTTTACCCTAATAGGGGCTTGATTATTGTTACAATGACCATTTATATTTATGGCTTCTTATCTCGACTAAGGTAACTGGACACGGAGGCCTTATTTGGCCCCTGATCTCATTATACACCTATCTAGGAGGTGGCCACTTTTGGCTCTTTAATTTGGGCTTTGTGCTCAAGGATATCCACGGGCATTGCATACATATTTAAATGCACAGCAGTTTTATTTTGAATTTCTTTTTGTATTTATGCATTTATAGGATCCAACTCATATGACTTAAACTGCATAAGTGCAGGTTTTTGGGTCTGGGAGGCCCTTGTGTGTATATACACTGCTCAAAACAAAAAAGGGAACAGTCAAATAACACATCATAGATCTAAATGAATTAAATATTCTCATTGAATACTTTGCTCTGTACAAAGTTGAATGTGCTGTCAACATAATCACACAAAAATCATTAATGGAAATCAAATTTTTGAACCAATGGAGGCCTGAATTTATAGAGACCCCCAAAATAAAAGTGGAAACACGTCCAAATGAAAATCAAATCAAGACAAAATTAAAGTTAAAACAAGTCAAAATAATGCACAGTATTGTGTGTGGCCTCCACGTGCCTGTATGACCTGTCTACAATGCCTGGGCATGCTCCTGATGAGGTTGCGGATGTTCTCCTGAGTGATCTCCTCCCATACCTGGACTAAAGCATCCGTCAACTCCTGGACAGTCTGTACTGCAATGTGAAGTTGGTGGATGGAGCGAGACATGCTGTCCCAGATGTGCTCAATCAGATTCAGGTCTGGGGAACGGGCAGGCCAGTCAGTAGCTTCAATGCCTTCATCTTGCAGGAACTGTTGACACACTCCAGCCACATGAGGTCTGGCAGCAGATCACTCTCCACAGCGTCTCACGCCTGTCACATGTACTGAGTGTGAACTTGCTGCCTGCAACATCCTTCAGCATGACTGGTTTGGCAGTGGGTCAGTAATGGTGTGAGGTTGCATTTCTTTGGAGAGCCTCACAGCCCTCCATGTGCTTGCCAGAGGTAGCCTGACTGCTATTAGTTACCGAGATGAGATCCTAAGACCCCTTGTGAGACCATATGCTGGTGCAGTTGACCCTGGGTTCCTCCTAATGCAGGACAATGCCAGACGTCATGTGGCTGGAGTGTATCAGCAGTTCCTGCAAGATGAAGGCATTGAAGCTATGGAGTGGCCTGCCCATTCCCCAGACCTGAATCCGATTGAGCACATCTGGGATCATCATGTCTCGCTCCATCCACCAACGTCACGTTGCACCACAGACTGTCCAGAAGTTGATGGATGCTTTAGTCCAGGTCAGGGAGGAGATCCCTCAGGAGAACATCCACAACTTTATCAGGAGCATGCCCAGGTGTTTTAGGGAGGTCATACAGGCAGGTGGAGGCAACACACAATACTGAACATCATTTTGACTTGTTTCCACTATAATTTTGCCTTGTTTTGATTTTCATTTAGACTTGTTTCCACATTCATTTTGGGAGTCTCTCCAAATCCAGGCCTCCATTGATTCAAAAATTTGATTTCCATTGATGATTTTTGCGTGATTATGTTGACAGCACATTCAACTTTGTACACAACAAAGTATTCAATGAGAATATTTAATTCATTTAGATCTATGATGTGTTATTTGAGTGTTCCCTTTATTTTTTTGAGCAGTGTACAAAATTTTAAAATGTTTTTATATTTTTTTTGCTGTTTTCTGTTCTATAAAGTTATATGATTTGTTTTATATTTTGGAGTGTGCACGTCCTTACAGCTTTCTGCCTGATGTGGCACCTTCTTTGATACAGATTTAATGTGCATTTTCTTTTTATCTGTGGTGAGCCCCATCTCCTTCATTTACCTGGTTAGCACAAGCAGAACAATCTCGGCTTATAGTTATACAGCAATCCCCCACTATAATGCCCTTGTTGTGCCTTCTTATAGCTAAACTCTATTTTACAGAAATAGTGTCACGGAGCTTCCTTAGCTTCCTTATAAAAATAATTACCTCCTGCAGGGACAAGACAAGGTATTTTGGTGCCATAGGCAGATGAGGCAAATGGCACTGAAGTGTTGGAGTGCACACATCTGTGGACGGCCTTCATAGGAGAATCTTGGAGCTATGATTAAGGTGGTGGGTGTTGGTATCTCTACCCAACAAAGGGGGTAATCACAAGAGACAAAGGACAATAAGCAACATTTTTAGTTAGTTGATGCTGTGTCTTGGGAAGGCCGATGATCTGTTGCTGTGAACAGATCCTTGTGCCATGTATGGAGACTGTTGTTGCATATTCCTTGGCATCGGATAAACGGGTTGCTCACCCAGATTTATTCCTTTTGTGTCTCCACCTTGAAGGAACCATATCTACATTTGATGTTCCATTCTCTCAGTATCAATAAAAGTTGTTGGATTGTTCCTAGGCCTTCTGTCTCTGTTTGCTCTGTCACACAGCCTGTGACAGCTTCTACGAGTCTCGTCCACGTCTTGTCTTCATCCACCACCATTAGATCACCAGGGTGACCGTGGTCAGTGATGCAACACCCACATTAGTGTTGTAAAGGGTGTTTATAATGCCCGTAAGCAAATTTTTAACACAGTATGTTGTTGTATACCCCCCAGGGGGAAATGTTTGTCAGCCCATACACTAACTGCCTGGGCATTACAAGTATAGGAGACCAGCTCTTTTGTAATGGGAAGGATCACATTTTTAGGAGGCTCTCCTTCACGTCTCATCTTCATCCACCACCACTAGATCACCAGGATAACAGTGGTCTGTGATCAACACCCACATTAGTGTTGTAAATGGTGTTTATGATGCCCATAAACAAGTTTCTAACACTGTATGTTATTGTTTAACTCCCAGGGGGAAATGTTTGTCAGCCCATACACTAACTGCACGGGCATTAACACTATAGGAGACCCGCTCCTTTGTAATTGGAAGAAGCAGATTTTTTGGAGGCCCTCCTCCACGTCTCATCTTCATCCACCACCACTAGATCACCTGGGTGACCATGGTCCATGATTGAACACCAACATTATTGTTTTAAAGGGTGTATGTGATGCCCGTAAACAAAATTTTTGGAAACTATGTTGTTACATACCCCCCCAGGGTAAATGTTTGTCAGCCCTCACACTTACTGTATGGGCATTACAAGTGTAGGAGAATCGCTCCTTCGGTAATGTGAAGGAACAGATGTTTATGAGGTCCTCTCCATGTCTTTTCTAATGGGTATTGGTGTGCATGCATCCAAATTTGGGTCAGGCCTTGCATTCACTGCATAGGCAGACAGTATGGGAAACTTACTTCCTAATAATTAGAAGTGTAGGGGCTGGTCAGCTGCAACACTGCAATTTTACACTGCCGGGTGTTCAGCCTCAACACTGCAATTCTCTATTGTAGTTTCTTCTGCCTCAATATTGCAATTCTCCACTGCTGATTCTTTAGGCTCAACACTGCTATGCTCCTCTGCCGGGCGTTCAGCCTCAACACTGCAATGCTCCATAGCCAGGTCTTCAGCCTCAACAATGCAATGCTTCAATGCAGGTTCTTCAACTTCAACACTGCAATGCTCCACTGCAGGGTGTTCAGCATCAACACTTAAATGCTCCACTGCCAGGTCTTCAGCCTCAACACTGCAATGCTCCACTGCGGGTCTTCAGCTTCAACAATACAATGCTCCACTGCTGGGTCTTCAGCCTCAACACTGCAATTGTCCACTACATGTTCTTGAGGCTCACCACTGCAATTCACCAATGCAGGTTGTTCAGCATCAATACTGCAATTCTCCACTGCTGGTCCTTCAGCCTCAACACTGCAATGCTCCAATGCTGGTTCTTAAGCCTCAATACATGCACTTACTTCATGGGCAAACATTATGGGAGTACCAAATGACTAATAATGGGAACTTTGGATTCATGCCACCACCCAGTACATCGTTTCAAAGGGCTATTCTGGTGTGTGTAACTTTGGGGCAGGGCAGGCCTTGCATTCAGTGCATAGGCAAACATTATGGAAGTACCAAATGAATAATGGGAACTTTGGTTGCATGTGGCCATCCAGGACGTCGGTTCAAAGGGTTATTGGGGTGTGTTCAAATTTGGAGCAGGCCTTGCATTCACTTCATGGGCAAACATTATGGGAGTACCAAATTACTAATAATGGAACTTTATTTTCATGTGGCCATCCAGTACTCGTTCAATAAGGGTTATTTGGGGTGTGCGTGGTAAACAGTTTCAGGGCCCAGGCAGGGGTGCTTGGCAGTTCACAATGAGTAGGCAAACAGTATGGGAGTACCAATTGAACAATGGGAACTTTGTTTTCATGTGGCCATACAGGAGGTCAGTTCAAAGGGTTAGTGGGTTGCATCCAAATTTGGAGCAGGCCTTGCATTCACTTCATGGGCAAACATTATGAGAGTAGCAAATTAATAATAATCGGAACTTTGGTTTCATGTGGCCTTCCACTATATTGGTTTGAAGGGTTACTGGGGTGCATGTAACTTTGAGGCAGGGCAGGCCTTGCATTCAATGCATAGACAAAGAGTATGGCAGTACCAAATAAATAAGAATGGAAGCTTTGGTTTCATGTGGTCATCCAGTACGTCGGTTCAAAGGGTTATTGGGGTAAATGTAACTTTGGGGCAGGTCAAGCCTTGCATTCAATGTATAAGCAAACAGTATGGGAGTACCAAATGACTTAAAATGGGAACTTTATTTTCATGTGGCCATCCAGTACGTCGGTTCAAAGGGTTATTGGGGTAAATGTAACTTTGGGCAGGTCAAGCCTTGCATTCAATGCATAGGCAAACAGTATGGCAGTACGAAATTAATAATAATGGTAACTTTGGATTTATGTGGCCATCCAGGACGTCTCTTAAATGGGTTATTGTGGTGCGTCCAAATTTGTAGCAGGCCTTGCATTCACTTCATGGGCAAACATTATGGGAGTACCAAATGAATAATAATGTGAAATTTGGTTTCATGTGGCAATACAGGATGTCTATCCAATGAGTTATTGGGGTGCATCCACATTTTGGGCAGCTCTGCCACTCACTGCTTACGCAATAACAGTATAAGGCACACACTGTTTCATAATGGGAACAACAAAGCATAGCCGGCTGATGGCTCTCTAAGAATAGAGAGTGCCAACTGTTGGCCCTTTAAGAATAGAAAAGGCCACCTAATGGCTCTATAAAAATAGGCTTTGTGACTTTCAGAGTCCCTCCTTTATAAATGAAATAGGATGTGTTACATGATGTGTCACACACCATATGGCCAGATAAGGTTGTTAAATGTTAAAATGAAATTTCCCAGTGAATTCATTTGTAATGGTTGAAAACAATGCTAAAGTTGAAAAACGCATTAAAAACGGTACGTGTGAACATAGCACAAGCGGTGGAGATACATTTTTGTTTTGGCTTATTTATTTTGCCTTATATACAAGTCATTACCCTGGAAAGGATGTTCCTTAACATATTTCCCAGGAATATCCATTTTGATATTGTTTATGTATGTTTTATCTTGCACCTTTAAAAGTGGCGTAATACTCTGACAACCTTATTCACAGCAGTGACCTAGGAGTCAGAAATGCTTCCAGGGGTCTTCCCCATGATGTTCCCATGTCATTTGAGCACTGTTCCCATACAATTCCAACGTTTTTAAACCCTAAAACGACCCCAGGGGTAGCGGCAAAAATGATCTGGTTTCCCATAGACTTATGTTGGGCTCGTTGCTTGGGTCAAGCACCCGAGCATTCCAATTTGTTCGACCGGAGCAACGAGTACCTGAGCATTTTAGTGCTCGCCCATCACTAGTTTTAAATCAAAGAAAGTGAAGAAGTGTTGAACTACTTTTAGCAAAAAATCTTAATGAGCCACATTTTTTAAGGAGAGTTGTGTGAATTGTTTGACTAGAAAAAAATATGAAGAATTTTTCTCATTTATTCTCTACGAGGCAACATAAGAATAGAATTTCCACAGCCATGTTCTATTTAACAAAGTATTTAGAACACAGGTGCTAAGGAAAATTAAATGATTAAAAGATGAGCAGTTTATAAGCTTATAATAGGTTAAGAATATTAATCCATCTGTGGAAGGTTTGAAAAGATTATGTTTATTTTTCAAATCTGGGCTTTAATGAACCAATTAAACTGAAAAGATTTACGGTAGCAAGAATGTGTATTGCAATAAGTTTATGTGAAAAACAGTAGGATATGTTCAGAAATATTAAATGAACAATAATAAGTACGCAAAAACATTTTTCTGATAAAAAAATAAAAGACAATAATTTTAAAGAAAATAAAATTTACTAAAAATTCTAAACT
The DNA here is from genome assembly GCA_033576555.1 of Oophaga sylvatica. Taxonomy (NCBI): domain Eukaryota; kingdom Metazoa; phylum Chordata; class Amphibia; order Anura; family Dendrobatidae; genus Oophaga; species Oophaga sylvatica. Next base: position 593,397,091 of record JARQOD010000001.1, on the reverse strand, counting down.
AAATAATTAAAAAGTAAACATTTAGTCTAGTATAAATTAACCCCTTCACCCCCAAGGGTGGTTTGCACGTTAATGACCGGGCCAATTTTTACAATTCTGACCACTGTCTCTTTATGAGGTTATAACTCTGGAACGCTTCAACGGATCTTCGCGATTCTGAGAATGTTTTCTCGTGACATATTGTACTTCATGTTAGTGGTAAAATTTCTTCAATATAACTTGCGTTTATTTTTGAAAAAAACGCAAATATGGCGAAAATTTTTAAAATTTTGCAATTTTCAAACTTTGAATTTTTATTCCCTTAAAACAGAGAAATATATCACACAAAATAGTTAAGAAATAACATTTCCCACATGTCTACTTTACATCAGCACAATTTTGGAACCAAAATTTTTTTTTGTTAGGAAGTTATAAGGGTTAAAAGTTGACCAGTGATTTCTCATTTTTACAACAAAATTTACAAAGCCATTTTTTTTAGGGACCACCTTACATTTGAAGTCACTTTGAGGGGTCTATATGGCAGAAAATACCCAAAAGTGACACCATTCTAAAAACTGCACCCCTCAAGGTACTCAAAACCACATTCAAGAAGTTTATTAACCCTTCAGGTGCTTCACAGTAACTAAAGCAACGTGGAAGGAAAAAATTAATATTTTACTTTTTAGCCACAAAAAATTATCTTTTACAAACTTTTTTTTTAATTTCACAAGGGTAAAAGGAGAAAATGGACAGATAAGGTTGTTATGCAATTTCTCCTGAGTACGCCAATACCCCATATGTGGGGGAAAACCACTGTTTGGGCACACGGCAGAGCTCGTAAGGGAAGGAGCGACGTTTGACTTTTTCAAACTAAAATTGGCTGGAATTTAGATTGGATGCCATGTCGCGTTTGGAGAGCCCCTGATGCGCCTAAACAGTGGAAACCCCCCACAAGTGACACCATTTTGGAAACTAGACCCCCTAAGGTAGTTATCTAGATCTGTTGTGAGCACTTTGAACCCTCAAGTGTTTCACAAAAGTTTATAAAGCCTGGGTGTGAAAAAAAAAAAAATCAATTTTCCACAAAAATGATTTTTTAGTCCCAAATTTTTGAATTTTCCCAAGGAAATTGGACCCCAAAAGTTGTTGTCCAATTTGTCCTGAGTACGCTGATACCCCATATGTGTGGGGGGGGAAACTGTTTGGGCGCACGGCAGGGCTTGGAAAGGAAGTAGTAACGTTTGGAATGCAGACGTTAATGGGGGTCATGTTCCGTTTGCAGTGCCCCAGATGAGCCTAAACAGTGGAAACCCCCCACAAGTGACCCCATTTTGGAAACTAGACCCCTAAGGAACTTATCTAGATCTTTGGTGAGCACTTTGAACCCCCAAGTGCTTCACACAAGTTTATAATGCCCCGGCATGAAAATAAAAAATTCTATTTTTTTCCCACAAAAATTATCTTTTAGTCACTATTTTTTTATTTTCCCAAGGGTAACAGGAGAAATTGGACCACATAAGTTGTTGTACAATTTGTCCTGAGTACGCTGATACCCCATATGTGGGGGAACCACTGTTTGGGCGCACGGCAGAGCTCGGAATGGAAGGAGCACCATTTGACTTTTTCCAACCAAAATTGGCTGGAATTGAGTTTGGATGCCATGTTGCATTTGGAGAGCCCCTGATGTGCCTAAACAGTGGAAACCCCCCAAATGACCCCATTTGGGAAACTAGACCCCCTAAGGAACTTATCTAGATTTTTGATGAGCAATTTGAACCCCCAAGTGCTTCACACAAGTTTATAACGTAGAGCCGTAAAATTTAAAAATCATATTTTTTCCACAAAAATGATCTTTTCACCCCAATTTTTATTTTTCCAAGGGTAACAAGACTCCAAAAGTTATTGTGCAATTTGTCCTGAGTGCGCTGATACCCATATGTGGGGTAAACCACTGTTTGGGTGCATGGCAGAGTTTGGAAGGGAAGGAGCGCCGTCTGACTTTTCAACGCAGAATTGGCTGGACGCCATGTCGTGTTTGGAGAGCTCCTGATCTGCCTAAACAGTGGAAACCCCCATAAATGACACCATTTTGGAAATTAGACCCTCAAGGAACTTATCTAGATGTGTGGTGAGAACTTTGAACCCCCAGGTGTTTCACTAAAGTTTATAACGTACAGCCGTAAAATAAAAAATCTTTTTTTTTTTTTTACAAAAATGATTTTTTACGCCCCCAATATTTTATTTTCACAAGGGTAACAGAAGAAATTGGAACCCAAAAGTTGTTGTCCAATTTGTCCTGAGTACACTGATACCCAATATGTGGGCGAAAACTACTGTATGGGCACACGTCGGGGCTCAGAAGGGAAGTAGTGACGTTTTGGATTGCAGACTTTGATGGAATGGTCTGGGGGCGTCATGTCACATTTGGAGAGCCCCTGATGCACCTAAACAGTGGAAACCCCCCACAAGTGACCCCATTTTGGCAAATAACCCCACAAGGAACTTATCTAGATGTGTGGTGAGCACTTTGAACCCCGAAGTGCTTCACAGAAGTTTATAACGCACAGCCGTAAAAATAAAAAATCTTTTTTTTTTTTACAAAAATGATTTTTTCGCCCCCAATATTTTATTTTCACAAGGGTAACAGGAGAAATTGGACCCCAAAAGTTGTTGTCCAATTTGTCCTGAGTACGCTGATATCCAATATGTGGGAGAAAACTACTGTATGGGCACACGTTGGGGCTCGGAAGGGAAGTAGTGACGTTTTGGATTGCAGACTTTGATGGAATGGTCTGGGGGCGTCATGTCGCATTTGGAGAGCCCCTGATGCGCCTAAACAGTGGAAACCCCCCACAAGTGACCCCATTTTGGCAAATAGACCCCACAAGGAAACTTATCTAGATGTGTGGTGAGCACTTTGAACCCCGAAGTGCTTCACAGAAGTTTATAACGCACAGCCGTAAAAATAAAAAATCTTTTTTTTTTTTGCAAAAATGATTTTTTTGCCCCAATATTTTATTTTTACAAGGGTAACAGGAGAAATTGGACCCCAAAAGTTGTTGTCCAATTTGTCATGAGTACACTGATACCCAATATGTGGGCGAAAACTACTGTATGGGCACACGTTGGGGCTCGGAAGGGAAGTAGTGACGTTTTGGATTGCAGACTTTGATGGAATGGTCTGGGGGCGTCATGTCGCATTTGGAGAGCCCCTGATGCGCCTAAACAGTGGAAATCCCCAACAAGTGACCCCATTTTGGAAAATAGACCCCACAAGGAACTTATCTAGGTGTGTGGTGAGCGCTATGAAGCCCCAAGTGCTTCACAGAAGTTTATAATGTACAGCCGTAAAAACAAAAAAAATATTTTTTTTTTGTACAAAAATGATATTTTCGCCCCCAGTTTTTTATTTTCCCAAGGGTAACAGAAGAAATAGGACAAATTGCACAATAACTCTTGGGGTCCAGAGTACGCTGATACCCCATATGTGGGGATAAACTACTGTTTGGATGCATGGCAGAGCTCAGAAGTGAAGGAGCACCGTTTGACTTTTTCAATGCAGAATTGGCTGGAATTGAGATCAGACGCCATGTCACATTTGGAGAGCCCCTGATGTGCCTAAACAGCGGAAACCCCCCAATTCTAACTCCAACCCTAACCCCAACACACCCCTAACCCTAGTCCCAACCCTAACCACAAACCTAACCCTAACACACCCCTAATCCCAACCCTAACCCTAATCCTAACTTTAGCGCCAACCCTAACCCTAACTTTAGCCGCAACCCTAACCCTAACCCTAATGGGAAAATGGAAATAAATACATTTTTTTAATTTTATTATTTTTCCCTAACTAAGGGGGTGATAAAGGGGGGTTTGATTTACTATTTATAGCGGGTTTTTATGATTGGCAGCTGTCACGCTAAAAGACGCTTTTTATTGCAAAAATAATTTTTTGCATCGCCACATTTTGAGAGCTATAATTTTTGCATATTTTGGCCCACAGAGTCATGTGAGGTCTTATTTTTTGCGGTACGAGTTGACGTTTTTATTTGTACCATTTTTGAGCAGGTGACATTTTTTGATCGCTTTTTATTTCGATTTTTGGGAGGTTAGAATGAACAAAAATCAGCAATTCATGAATTTCTTTTGGGGGAGGCGTTTTTATTGTTCCGCGTGTGGTAAAATTGATACAGCAGTTTTATTCTTCGGGTAAGTACGATTATGGCGATACCTCATTTATATCATTTTTTATGTTTTGGCGCTTTTATAGAATAAAAACAATTTTATATAAAAAATAATTATTTTTGCATCGCTTTATTCTGCGAGCTATAACTTTTTTATTTTTTCGCTGATGATGCTGTATAGCGGCTCGTTTTTTGCGGGACAAGATGACGTTTTCAGCGGTACCATGATTATTTATATCGGTCTTTTTGATCGCGCGTTATTCCACTTTTTGTTCGGCGGTATGATGATAAAGCATTGATTTTTTGCTTTGTTTTTTTTTTTTTTTAAGGGGTTCACTAAAGGTGTTAACTAGTGGGACACTTTTATAGGGGGGTCATTACAGACGTGGCAATACCAAATATGTGTACTTTTATTGTTTTGTTTTTTTATTTACAGGAAGAAATGAATTTATTGGGGAATATTTTTTTTTTTTTTTATTTACTTTGGATTTTTTTTTATAACATGTTTATTTTTATTTTTTTAACTTTTTTACTTTGTCCCAGGGTGGGACATCACTGTATTTTATCAAATCGCTGGTGTGACAGTGTGCACAGCACACTGTCACACCAGCGATCGCTCAGGCAGTGCAGCAGGCTTCTCAGTGCCTGCTCTCAGCAGGCACTGAGGAAGCCGCCTCCCTCCAGGACCCCGGCGCCATCTTGGATCCGGGTCCTGGGAGGGAGGAAGCCCTCAGAACAGCGCGATCACATCGCGCTGGTCTGAGGGTCTCAGGGGGGCGCGCAGGGAGCCCCCACCCTGCGCGATCCTCCCCTGTGCCCCCAGTACACCGCGATCATGTTTGATCGCGGTGTGCTGGGGGTTAATGTGCCGGGAGCGGTCCGTGACCGCTCCTGACACACAGTCACGGGTGTCAGCTGTGATAATCAGCTGACACCCGGCGGCGATTAGCTGCGCTCCCCTCAGGAGCGCAGCTGATCGCCTATGACGTACTATCCCGTCCATGGGCAGAATGGCACGGGTTTTATGGACGGGATAGTACGTCTAATGTCAGAGAGGGGTTAATACAATAGTGCAGTGCAACAGTCAATCAATTAGTAAATACAAAATTAGAAAACATAGCGCAATGATTATTTGGATGTGGTAGAGATTTGACTTTTACACTGCAACCATGTTAAATGTTTTCACAGAGCTACTGTATGAAAACGACAAACAACATATCATAACATCGCAAACTTAGTTTTTCTATTTTAACGTTTTTTTATCAAAAGTATATAATTTGCAAAAACAATGACAGGAAAATAAAATATATTAGAATAATGCAAAACTAATGTCTGCACTAAATCTGGCAAGATACCAGGGCCGATAATATCCATGCTTGTCAAATCGAGAGTGGCTTTATACGTTGTTTTACAGTTTTATATCCAATGGTCACAAACAACTGGACTCGACCCTCGAAAAATGTACAGTCCCAAATTTTTCAAAAAGGGATGCTGTTTAAAATATAAAGAAAACAAGAATGTAGTTATTTGAACATTTCTTATTTCTTATCATTTTATTCACAAAAGAACATACAAGTGAGTCTCACTAAATTAGAATATCATCAAAAAGTTTATTTATTACAGTTCTTCATTACAAAAAAGTGAAACTCATATTATTTAGAGTCATTACAGACAGACTGATCTACTTGAATCATTATCTCATTAAATTAGAATAATTAACAAAAAACACTTGTAAAGGCTTCCTAAGCATTTAAAAAGTTGACCGCTGACTTAACAGATGTCCAGAAGGCAATCATTGACACACTCCGCAAGGAGAGTAGGCCACTGTTAAGTATTAATTATTATTGACTTATTCTTATTCCAAATTCTGTACCTGGCACATTGCCTTCCACTGACACTACATGTTATTTCTGTAAATTTAGATCATAGTAAATGTCAACCCCATATAGAGAGAACACGTGCTTTGTGGGATGTATATAACACATGACCCACAGGAAGAAGGGGGGGGCTCCTTTTCACTCTCTTCAGACAGGCACACTTTACTCGGACACTATGTTGAATGGATAGCTGTTATGTAAGTTAACCTAACCACATGTTGCTTCCAAAGATGATTTTGACAGAGACAGACACCATTTACCATTCAGGATCCCAGAAAAGAAGAGTACAAACTTTGATATGGACAAATGGACAGCCTCTTTCTAACTATTTCACCCATTTTATGTTTTGCTGCTATGATTCTTTTTGGTGGACAATCCAATAAACCACTATATTTTTTATAAGAAACATCACAACATTTTCTTTAAAGTATCGCATCTGGTAAAGAGTACTGAATAAAAAAATATACAAAATAAGAATTTTTTAACAGCCACAAAAGGTCATTGCTAAAGAAACTGGCTGTTCACAGAGTGCTGTATCCAAGCATATTAATGGAAAGTTGAGTGGAATGAAAAAGAAAAAAAGAATAAGGTGCACAAGCACCGGGGTAACCGCAGCCTTGAGAGGATAGTTAAGAAAAGGCCATTCAAAAATTTGGGGAAGATTCACAAGCAGTGGACTGCTGCTGGAGTCATTGCTTCAAGAGCCACCACATACAGATGTATCCAGGACATGGGCTGTTAGGCATCGGACCATGGCGGGATCTGAACCTGGATCTGAGGTGTCTGTGGTCTCCCATCCAGACCCAGTCGAGGCAGATGCTGCTCAGCTTCGCCATCAATCCTAATGCCTAGCCAATACCCGAGAGGCACAAATAGTTACTTGGGTCTTTGTTCATAGTAGCCTTAAACCTAGGTTACGGAACAAGAAAAGGCTGTTGTAAGCTTAAGTCCAGAAATGCCTGCACTGAGCATGTCCGTGACATGGCGAGCCATGATTGGTGCTTAATGTCAGCTGATCCTCTGACTTGGCATCGCCTGATTGGTCACGTATGATGTCATCGGTGATGCTATTGATGAGATGGCTGGGGCGAAGCTTAGCCCTTAAATATCTTGTCTGTCCACGGTGCGGCGCGGTCAGATCATTCTAAAATAGGCAGTGCTCATGTGTAGACGTACAGAATCTGGGCTCCACGTGATCTCTAGCTTTGCTCTCCGGGACCTGGTACGCTCGGCTAATTATCACAGGTCCTTTAGGCAGGTTCAGCTTGTGCCAGGCAGGTAGCCAACGTGATGCAGTCCTGCTATGAATATATGGTAGCTATACACCCTGAGCAGACTGCGGGGTGCGTAAACTGTAGCTAATGTGGAGCAGTCCTGCTACGAATATAGGGTAGCTATACACCCTGAGCAGACTGCGGGGCGTGTAACCTGTAGCTAACGTGGTGCAGTCCTGCTACGAATATAGGGTAGCTATAAACCCTGAGCAGACTGCGTGGTGCGTAACCTGGGCATCAGCTGCCAAGCTGAATAGAGAGTTGCTCAGCCCGGTCTCACGCCGGCTGGTAGCACGTACGCCTGGCATCAGTCTCATACATTCCTAGCGGCTGGCATGTAGCTTCTGTGCAGTCAACAGGACTACGTCTATACCAGCTTGCAGCACATAGTGCAAACCTAATATCTGGCAAGTGGCTTCTGTGCCATTAACAGGGCTACATCTACGCCAGTTGATAGCACATCTGCCGTGACGTTAACAGAGATAGTGCCAATTCTACATCTCCCCTAGTGTGAATTAACACAGGCGAGATCTAATGTTAGATTGCTGTTGTCAGTTTGACCCTCGTACTCTAGGGGTGTCCGGCAGCAGTGAACATAAACTGCATCGCTGACTCAAGGGTTCGGTTGCAATCCATTATATAATAAAGCTGTTGCAACTGAGCTCATAACAGTATCTGACCGCCAGGGTCTAGCCTATCATGGCTGACGACCAGCAGCTGCAGCGCTACGTTCAGCAACTAGGGGCCAGAATTAGGTCTCTGGAGCAGGCCGCTCCAGTTTCTGACCTCACTGCAGTAGCTACTCAGGCGGTCGCACAAGCAGCAAATCTCGTAAGTTCTGCTGCTGTGTAAGCTGCGGTAGCTGCTAAAGTGTCATTACCGCATTTTGCTCTGCCGGAAAAATTTTCTGGGGACAGTAAATCCTGCAGAGGATTCATTAATCAATGCTCCATTCAATTAGAAATGATGGAGGCATGGTTTCCCTCCGAAAGGGCTAAAGTGGGTTTCGCTATCCTATTGCTTACCAGCAGGGCCTTGGAGTGGGCTACTCCTCTGTGGGAACGGAGTGATCTGGTAGTGACCAATGAGGGTCTCTTTCTTAGAACCTTAAAAAGTGTGTTCCTCGGTCCCCAGGTCACACATGATACAGCTCTTAAGCTGCTTACATTAGTGCAGGGTTCGACCACTGCCAGTCATTACGCCGTCCAGTTCAGGACAGTAGCGGCAGAACTGGATTGGTCTGAACCGTTGCTAATTCCGGTGTTCTGGAAGGGTTTGGCTGGGCATATAAAAGATGCTCTAGCCACCAGGGAGATTCCAACCTCCCTGGGAGAGTTAATGACCCTCGCCAACCGTATTGATTTACATCATGCAGAAAGCAAGTTGGAGCTGAGGGTCTCTAAACATCGGTTTCCGTTGGCAGCGTCATTTTCTAAATTGACTTCCGAATCCGTGGTCCCAGACACGGTACCGGAGCTAATAGATATTTCCCAGATCAGGAAATGGTCCCCTCATTCCGTCCTATGTATCTCTTGGAGCACCCCAATAATAAGTGTTCCAAGTGGGCGGGAGAACGAGAGTGTCTAACTTCTTCCTGCAGACTAGCCTATAAGGTGACGTTGTTTTTCGGAACAACCACGGTTGCTGCCAAGGCAGTGGTGGATTCTGGGGCCGATGGCAATTTTTTGTCATCAACTTTTGCCCAGCAGCACGCCTTTCCTATGGAATTACTGTCCAGAGCCATAAACATCAGTGCAGTCAACGGTTCCATGTTAGACACACAGATCACCCACCAGTCTATTCCCCTCACCATGTCGTTTCCTCACGGTCACCAGGAGGATATCTCGTTCCTTATCCTTCCTGGAGGATTGGATGAGGTGGTATTGGGTCTTCCATGGTTACGTTCTCACAACCCACATATAAACTGGAACACGGGGACAGTTTATTCATGGGTGAGAAATGTACTACCCAGTGTATGGTGGCATCAACTCGGAAGGTGGTCTTACACCCGCCGGCTGGTTTAGAGGCACTTCCAGAGCAATATTGGAGCTATGCCGATGTGCTCTCGAAAAAGTCTGCAGAGACCTTGCTTGCCCACCGACCGTATGACTGCCATAGATCTGATCCCCGGATCAGAGCCTCCTAACGGAAGGGTTTATCCCCTGTCTGTCCCTGTGACCCAGGCTATGTCCGATTACATCAAGGAGAACCTGGCCCGGGGGTTTATCAGGAAATCGGTCTCTCCTGCTGGAGCGGGGTTCTTCGTCGTCCAGAAGAAAGGAGGTGACCTACGTCCGTGTATTGATTACAGGGGATTAAACGCAATCACCATCAAGAACAAATATCCCCTTCCTCTGATCTCTGATTTGTTCAACAGTCTTCGAGGGGCTAAAATTTTCACTAAATTAGACCTGCGTGGGGCCTATAACCTTATACGAAACCATGAAGGCGATGAGTGGAAGACGGCCTTTAACACTCGTGATGGCCACTACGAGTACCTCGTCATGCCCTTCGGGTAATGCAATGCCACCGAAGTCTTTCAGGATTTCGTCAATGATATCTTTCGAGATCTGCTGCTGTCCTGCGTGGTAGTATACCTTGACGATATCCTGATCTTTTCCTCGGACCTCTCCACACACAGAGAGGATGTGCGTAGAGTTTTTGAGCGTTTGCGCGCAAATTCTCTGTATTGCAAGATGGAGAAATGCCAGATCGAACAAGAGTCCTTAGCATTCTTGGGGTACATTATATCCAGTAAGGGATTGGCCATGGATCCCCAAAAATTGGTAGCCGTACAGAATTGGCAGAAGCCCCATTCTCTGAAGGCGGTGCAGCGCTTCATGGGGTTCATCAATTATTATCGGCAATTTATCCCACATTTTTCTACACTTGTGGCTCCTTTGGCCGCGCTAACCAAAGAAAGGTGCCAACGCAAAAAGCTGGTCTAAAGAGACATCTGAGGCTTTCCAGGAGATCAAGACTTATTTCTCTAAAGCTCCCGTCCTACATCGGCCAGATGTCAATAAGCCATTCTAGTTGGAGGTTGATGCATCCTCTGTAGGGGCAGGTGCTGTCCTTTCCCAAAAGAATGGGCAGGGTCGGAGAAGACCATGTTTCTTCTTCTCCAAGACCTTTTCTCCAGCGGAGAGGAATTATACTATTGAGGATAAAGAGTTGCTCGCAATAAAATTGGCTTTTGTTGAATGGAGGTATCTTTTGGAGGGAGCTAAACATCTGTTTGTGGTGTATTCTGACCATAAAAATCTCTCAAGCCACGTCAAGGCTCTTCTCGTATATCAGGTCCTAACTAATGCCTATCCTCGCTTAGAAAAGTCTGTCTGCATGGGAACACATGAATCCTCTCTTCAGACTAAAATCTACATCTCTGTGGAGGGGTGATGAACCTGTTGTAATTAAAAAGCCTGTGACCACCAGGTGGAGTGCTCAGGCAGAAGGTAAATGAATACATATCAAAAAACTGACCGGCACATCCAAACATAGATTCAGTGTGAACAGGTGCTAAACCTAGAGTCACCAACTCATATACATACAAGAAGAAAAGGTAGCACACTGTAGCGCTATAGCTTGCAAACACGAAATATGAAAAATATGAAAAATGAATTGCATCATTACCTTAGAAATATGAAAAATTGAGAAGTCTTAGCGCATAAGATGGCCAAATTATGTGAGCCTGATAGCCACGTCAAGGCTCTTCTCGTATATCAGGTCCTAACTAATGCCTATCCTCGCTTAGAAAAGTCTGTCTGCATGGGAACACATGAATCCTCTCTTCAGACTAAAATCTACATCTTTGTGGAGGGGTGATGAACCTGTTGTAATTAAAAAGCCTGTGACCACCAGGTGGAGTGCTCAGGCAGAAGGTAAATGAATACATATCAAAAAACTGACCGGCACATCCAAACATAGATTCAGTGTGAACAGGTGCTAAACCTAGAGTCACCAACTCATATACATACAAGAAGAAAAGGTAGCACACTGTAGCGCTATAGCTTGCAAACACGAAATATGAAAAATATGAAAAATGAATTGCATCATTACCTTAGAAATATGAAAAATTGAGAAGTCTTAGCGCATAAGATGGCCAAATTATGTGAGCCTGATAGCCACGTCAAGGCTCTTCTCGTATATCAGGTCCTAACTAATGCCTATCCTCGCTTAGAAAAGTCTGTCTCCATGGGAACACATGAATCCTCTCTTCAGACTAAAATCTACATCTCTGTGGAGGGGTGATGAACCTGTTGTAATTAAAAAGCCTGTGACCACCAGGTGGAGTGCTCAGGCAGAAGGTAAATGAATACATATCAAAAAACTGACCGGCACATCCAAACATAGATTCAGTGTGAACAGGTGCTAAACCTAGAGTCACCAACTCATATACATACAAGAAGAAAAGGTAGCACACTGTAGCGCTATAGCTTGCAAACACGAAATATGAAAAATATGAAAAATGAATTGCATCATTACCTTAGAAATATGAAAAATTGAGAAGTCTTAGCGCATAACATGGCCAAATTATGTGAGCCTGATAGCCACGTCAAGGCTCTTCTCGTATATCAGGTCCTAACTAATGCCTACCTCGCTTAGAAAAGTCTGTCTCCATGGGAACACATGAATCCTCTCTTCAGACTAAAATCTACATCTCTGTGGAGGGGTGATGAACCTGTTGTAATTAAAAAGCCTGTGACCACCAGGTGGAGTGCTCAGGCAGAAGGTAAATGAATACATATAAAAAAACTGACCGGCACATCCAAACATAGATTCAGTGTGAACAGGTGCTAAACCTAGAGTCACCAACTCATATACATACAAGAAGAAAAGGTAGCACACTGCAGCGCTATAGCTTGCAAACACGAAATATGAAAAATATGAAAAATGAATTGCATCATTACCTTAGAAATATGAAAAATTGAGAAGTCTTAGCGCATAAGATGGCCAAATTATGTGAGCCTGATAGCCACGTCAAGGCTCTTCTCGTATATCAGGTCCTAACTAATGCCTATCCATATTTCCAGACCCCCCACTACTATGTTTTAGGCAGCCCCCAAATCTAAGAAGCATCATTGTCAGAAGCTCCCTGTCCTCCCCAACAGCTGCAGGAACCTTTCCTTGCAGACAAAAGAAATGCAAGACCTGTACATCTATAATGACCACGGACAGGATAAAGATCCCCAACTCCCATCAAGACTACAAGATACCAGGTACTTTCAGCTGCATCACATCTAATGTGGTGTACCTAATTATATGTACTAAATGTCCAACTGGGGGTCTGTATGTGGGGGAGACCGGGCAAAAACTGAGAACAAGGATGAATTCTCATCGCCACACGATAAGAGAAAAAAGAATGGATTTACCTGTGGCCAAACACTTTTGTATGCCCGGTCATAGCATGACAGATATGGAATTACTTGTATTAAAATCTAACTTCAAATCTGAGAAGGATAGAAAAGTCTGGGAATATAAACTTATGATGACCTTTGACACTCTTAGTGCTGGGATGAATATATCCCAGAGTTTTATGTCGTTCTACAACAATTAAGGAATCTGCCTCCCTGACCTTTTAGGGTCATCACAACACAATACCAGACCCCAATCAGAGGGTAATAAAACCTTCACTCCTTATCTATGAACTAGTCATATTTATGTTAATCCCTCTGCCATAATGACAGTTCTGCTTCATGTCACTTGTCCTACCTATTGCATTTTTTCTGTGCTATTTTGTGTATAAATATGTGATTCTTCAGATGTTGTATTAGTCTATGCCTGATGAAGAGACCTGAGTAGTCTCGAAAGCTTGCAATTTGTTACCATCTTTTCAGTTAGCCATTAAAAGGTATCAACCACTGAGGACTCTCAAGTCTAAATATTTTTCTATCTACTGGCTAACACGGTACGAAGATACACATCTTTCCTATATCCTCGCTTAGAAAAGTCTGTCTGCATGGGAACACATGAATCCTCTCTTCAGACTAAAATCTACATCTCTGTGGAGGGGTGATGAACCTGTTGTAATTAAAAAGCCTGTGACCACCATGTGGAGTGCTCAGGCAGAAGGTAAATGAATACATATCAAAAAACTGACCGGCACATCCAAACATAGATTCAGTGTGAACAAGTGCTAAACCTAGAGTCACCAACTCAGACCTGATATACGAGAAGAGCCTTGACGTGGCTATCAGGCTCACATAATTTGGCCATCTTATGCGCTAAGACTTCTCAATTTTTCATATTTCTAAGGTAATGATGCAATTCATTTTTCATATTTTTCATATTTCGTGTTTGCAAGCTATAGCGCTACAGTGTGCTACCTTTTCTTCTTGTATGTATATGAGTTGGTGACTCTAGGTTTAGCACCTGTTCACACTGAATCTATGTTTGGATGTGCCGGTCAGTTTTTTGACATAAAAATCTCTCATACCTGCAGACGGCGCAGCGTCTCAACCTGAGGAAGGCTCGGTGGTCCCTCTTTTTTGACCAATTCAATTTTATCATCAATTTTCTAAAAGGGGAGAAGATTCCTCAGGCGGATGCTCTATCTAGGTCCATGGATACGATGGAGGACGATGACAAGCCCAGACTTATCGTTCCTCCTGAGAGTATGCGAACGGTGGCACCTGTGACTCTAGACCAGGTTCCACCGGGAAGACGTTTGTTCCCCTGAACCTACAGAATGAGGTGCTCTCGTGGGCACATGCCTCTAAGGTCGGAGGTCATTTTGGAATCAAACGCACCACTGAGTTCCTCCAACGCTCGTATTGGTGGCCTCGGTTGTCCCAGGACGTTAAAGAATGCGTCCAAGCATGCATCTCCTGCGCGAGAAATAAATCTTCTCATCAGAGTCCGGCGGGTCTTCTACATCTGTTACCTGTGCCGGATAGACCTTGGGAGCTGATTGGGATGGATTTTGTGGTTGAGTTACCTAAGTCCTGGGGTAATACGACCATATTGATGTTTTCTGACCATTTTTCTAAGATGGTTCAACTGGTACCCCTTCCTAGGGTTCCTTCTTCCAGGGATCTGGCATCACTGTTTATCCGTAACGTCTTCCGACTTCACGGTATGCCTGATAGGATTGTCTGTGATCGAGGTCCTCAGTTCACCTCTCGGTTTTGGAGAGAATTGTGTAATCTGTGTAGTATTGAACTGAACCTCTCTATGGCCTACTACCCGGAGACCAACGGCCTGGTGGAACGCACTAATCAGACGCTATTGACATACTTGCATCATTTCGTTTCTGCCAATCATAATAATTGGGCAACTTTGCTTCCTTGGGCACAATTTGCTCTAAATAATGCAGTGACAGATTCCACAGATCAGACTCCTTTCCTGTTGAGCAATGGTCAGCACCCACATGTGCCAGTTCCTATGCCAGTTAACTCTGGGGAGCCTGGGGTCAGAGATTGGGCTATGGAGGCGCGGGACGTCTGGGATCAGACGCAGGAAGCGTTATTGGCCTCCAAAAATCAGATGAGACAGTCGGCTGACACTCATCGTCGTCCAACTCCCGTTTTCACTCCGGGCGACAGGGTCTGGCTCGCGGCTCGTAATATTAGAGATCGCGGGGAATCGGCTAAATTCGCCCCTCGATTTATTGGTCCTTTTAAAATTCTGGCACCAAGTAAATCCCGTGGTGTATCGTCTGCAATTGCCTCGGCACTTGAGGATACATGATACATTCCATGTGTCACTCCTGAAACCCGTTCGCCTGACGAAATTCTCGGAAGCTCAGGACGCTTCTGACACCTGGGCTGAGGATTTCGAGGTAGAGGCGATTGAGGGGTCTAAGATGGTGAGCGGCAAAATATTTTATTTAGTACACTGGAGGAATTGCACTTGGGAACCCGTGGACCATATTCATGCTCCCGTGCTCATTGAGGAATTTGAGCGTCAAGTGGGGGGGATGCTGGCATCGGACGATGGCGGGATCTGAACATGGATCCGAGGAGTCTGTGGTCTCCCATCCAGACCCAGATGCTGCTCAGCTTCGCCATCGATCCCAATGCCTAGCCAATACATGAGAGTCACAAATAGTTAATCGGGTCTTTGTTCATAGTAGCATTAAACCTAGGTTATGGAACAAGAAAAGGCTGTTGTAAGCCTAAGTCCAGAAATGCCTGCACTGAGCTTGTCCGTGACATGGCGAGCCATGATTGGTGCTTAATGTCAGCTGATCCTCTGACCTGGCATCGCCTGATTGGTCACGTATGACGTCATCGGTGATGCTATTGACGAGATGGCTGGGGGCGGAGCTTAGCCCTTAAATAGCTTGTCTGTCCGCGGCACGGTCAGATCATGCTAAAATAGGCAGTGCTCATGTGTGGACGTACCAGAATCTGGGCTCCACATGCTTTTGTAGCTTTGCTCTCCGGGACCTGCCGATGCCAGAGTATGCTCAGCTAATTATCACAGGTCCTTTAGGCAGGTTCAGCTTATGCCAGGCAGGTAGCCAATGTGATGCAGTCCTGCTACGAATATAGGGTAGCTATACACCCTGAGCAGATTGCGGGGCGCGTAACCTGTTGCTAACGTGGTGCAGTCCTGCTACGAATATAGGGTAGCTATACACCCTGAGCAGACTGCGTGGCACATAACCTGGGCATCGTCTGCCAAGCTGAATAGAGAGCTGCTCAGCCCAGTCTCACGCCGGATGGTAGCACGTACGCCTGGCGTCAGTCGCACGCGCTTCCTAGCGGCTGTCACTTAGCTTCTGTGCAGTCAACAGGGCTACGTCTATACCAGCTTGCAGCACATAGTGCAAACCTAATATCTGGCAAGTGGCTTCAGTGCCATTAACAGGGCTACATCTACGCCAGTTGATAGCACATCTCCCGTGACGTTAATGGAGATAGTGCCAATTCTACATCTCCCCTAGTGTGA
Source organism: Oophaga sylvatica (assembly GCA_033576555.1). Taxonomy (NCBI): domain Eukaryota; kingdom Metazoa; phylum Chordata; class Amphibia; order Anura; family Dendrobatidae; genus Oophaga; species Oophaga sylvatica. The sequence goes on along the minus strand of JARQOD010000001.1, from coordinate 593,380,882 downwards.
ATTAACACACGCGAGATCTAATGTTAGATTTCTGTCATCAGTTTGACCCTCATACTCTAGGGGTGTTTGGCAGCAGTGAACATAAACTGCATCGCGGACCCGGGTTCGGTTGCAATCCATTATATAATAAAGCTGTTGCAACCGAGCTCATAACATGGGCTACAAGTGTTGAATTCCTTGTGTGAAGCCACTCATGACCAATAGACAACACAAGAAGCGCCTTACCTGGGCCAAGGAGAAAAAATAAATTGACTATTGCTCAGTGGTCCAAGGTGTTGTTTTCAAATGAAAGTAAATTTTACATTTCATTTGGAAATCAAGGTCCCAGAGTCTGGAGGAAGAGTGGCGATCCACACAATCCAAGCTGCTTGAGGTCTAGTGGGAAGATTCCACATTCAGTGATGTCATCTGCTTGTGTAGGTCCACTGTGTTTTATCAAGACCAAAGTCAGCACAGCCGTTGACCAGGAAATTTTAGAGCACTTCATGCACTTCATACTTCCTGCTGCTGACAAGCTTTTTGGAGATGGAAATTTCATTATCCAGCAGAACTTGGCACCTGTCCACACTGCCAAAAGTACTAATGCCTGGTTTAAAAACAGCAGTATTATTATTATTAACCACAAAGAGAATTTATGGGATATTGTCAAGAGGAAGATGAGAGACACCAGAGCCAACAGTGCAAACGAGCTGAAGGCTGCTATTAAAGCAACCTTGGCTATCATAACACCTCAGCAGTGCCACAGGCTGATCACCTCCATACTACACCACATTGATGCAGTAATTGATGCAAAATCATCCCCTGACAAAGTATTGAATGCATCTACTGAATATACATTTAGGTAGGTCAACATTTTGGATTTTAAATTCATTTTTCAAGCTCGTGATATAAAGTATTCTAATTTACTGAGATATTTACTTTTTGGTTTTCAACATCAGATGTAATGATCCATCCCTGTGACCTGGGCCAATTTGACCATGGACGGATCATTATGTCTAAGCAATCGGCCATGCTCATGGGGGGTGCGCTGCTGATCGTGGGGTCCTGATCATTGCCTTGGTGAGCATATGCCCTCAAGACAACATCCGGGTCCCCAGAGCAAGGAAACTTGCTGATCATGCGCACTGCATGATCAGCAAGTCTCCCTGCCAGTGCAGCGCTGACAGCTTCCATGGCATGCAGAAGCTGATTCATCTGCATGCTATAGAAGCAATCAGCCTGCAAAATATGATTATTCCATAGTGGGACAAAGTAAAAAACTTAGGAAAAAAAAAAATTGTAAAAATATTTTTCAAAAATCAAAATAATAAAAAAAACAATGTATATTCTATCTCTAAATAAATATTTGAATGAAAAAAAATGTAAACAATAAAAGTACACATATTTGGTATTGCCGCATCCGCAACGCCCTGATCTATTAAATTGTCCTACTAGTTAACCCCTTTCGTGAACATCATAGAAAAAAAACATGCAAAAACCAATGCTTTATCATCATACCACTGAACAAACAGTGGAATAAAACGCAATCAAAAAGACGGATATAAATTACCATGGTACGGCTGGAGTCACACACAACATTTAAAAAAAGTTCCGATTTTTTCATGCGATAATCGCACAACAGTCCTCCGTATGTTGATCCGTATGTAATCCGTTTTCAATGCGATGGTGCGATTTCCTCGCATGTCAGGATCCGTATGGCATCCGTATGGCATTTCATTTCTCACTGTTTTTCCCCTTTGAATTTAATGGCTCAATGGGCTGTAATTAGTAAAATATGTGCGTATTTCTCGCAAGTCACACTGATGGTCCGTGTGATGTCCGTTTTTTTTTCGCACCCATAGACTTGCATTGGCGATTCTGAGCCGAGATACGCTTACAATCGCAGCATGCTGCGATTTCACTCGCGCGTATAAAACGCGCGAGAAAAAAATCGGCTGATGGGACCTGCCCCATAGAATAACATTGGGACGAGTGCTATGCGATTTTTTATCGCCTAGCACTCGTCCGTATTATACGGTAGTGTGACTCCGGCCTACAGCTGAAAATGTCATCTTGCCCCGCAAAAAACTAGCCACGATACAGCTCCATTAGTGGAAAAATAAAAAAGTTATAGCTCTCAGAATAAAGTTATGCAAAAACAATAATTTTTTCTATAAAATAGTTTTTATTATATAAAAGCGCCAAAACATAAAAAAATATAAATCAGGTATCACTGTCATCGTACGGGCCTGAAGAATAAAACTGCCTTATCAATTTTACCACATGCGGAACGATATAAACCCACCCAAAAAGAAATTCATGAGTTGCAGGTTTTTGCTCTTTCTGTCTCCCAAAAACCAGAATAGAAAGCGATCAAAAAATTTTATGTGCCCAAAAATGGTGCCAATAAAAACGTCAACTCGTCCCACAAAAAACAAGACATCACATGACTCTGTGGACCAAAATATGGACAAATTGTAGCTCTCAAAATGTGGTGATGCAAAACAATTTTTTCAATAAAAAGCATACAAAGCGTGTGGCAGCTGCCAAACATAAAAACCCTCTATAAGGCCTCTTTCACATGTCCTGATATTTTCGGTAATGGGGATGTCAGTGTCCGTGTGTGTAATACTTGTGTCAGACGTGTAGAAACCATGTGCTGCATCAGTACCACAAGATGTGTGCCAGGAAGAAGCATTACAGTAAGTGCTGTAACCTGTCGTGGGTGCTGAGCACAGCTCTCATCATTCTCCCCTGCTCTGCCAGCGATCTGCGCGAGCACGGGAGAATGATGAGAGTTACATTTAAGTGATAAAAGAGACAGCAGGCAGCAGCTGATGGGACTTTTACTTCCACAAGCCTCCTGCTGCTGCTAATAACAGTGACAGCAGGAGTGGCAAATGGGGGTATTCATCAGCTGCCGCCTGCGCTATAAATAAATAAATAAATAAATGAAAATAACAGCTTGGGTTCCTCTGTATTTTCTTTAACCAGCCAGGCAAAACTCACAGTTGGGGGCTGCAATCCTCAGCTGTCAGCTTCAGCAAGGTTGGTTATGAGGATTAGAGAGGTTCCCATGCGTTTTTTTTTAATTATTTAAATAAATTATTTAAAAAAAATGGCATGGTGTCCCCCCTATTTTTGACAACCAGCCTTGCTAAAGCTGGGGGCTGGTGTTCTCAGGCTAGTAAGGGGCCATTGATATGGGCCACTCAGCCTAAAAATAGCAGCCCGCAGATGCTCAGAAAAGGCACATCTTTTAGATGCGCCAATTCTGGCACTTTGCCCGGCTCTTCCCACTTGCCCTGTAGTGGTGGCAAGTGGGGTAATATTTGTGGGGTTGATGTCACCTTTCTGTCGTCAGGTGACAACAAGCCCACGTCTTAGCAATGGAGAAGCGTCTATAAGACACCTATCCATTACAAATCCTATAGTTGTAAATAAACACACAGCCAGAATAAAGACCTTTAATTGAAAACTCCTTTGATATTCTCAATTAAACCATACTTACAACCTCTTCAATTCCACCGAAGCCCTCAATATCATGTAATAAAAGTGAATAAAAAAGCAATAATATACCATACCTGTCCGTCGTTCTAGCAAACTCTATAATCCATGTCTGGGGATAATTAGTTTTCAACCTGGACGGTGCCAAGATGCGACCATCCTTGTCAAGAACCACTGGTGAATGAGCTGCTGTGAACTCAGTGTCAGTAACCAGGGGTGATGTCATAGAAGTTACCTCTGGTTACTGGGCTCCGTTCCCAGTCAGGCTGAGATACTGTGAGATACCCGCTAGCACCATGAGTGCTCATGGCTCACTGTGCTAGAGGGGATCTCACTGAAGTCACCGCAGTTACATCAGGTAACTGTTCTCTGTTACTTTTGGGGCATTTCCATTGTTTAGGCACATCAGGGGCTCTGCAAATGTGACATGATGCCCGCAGACCATTCTATCAAAGCCTGCATTCCAAAACATCACTACTTCCCTTACTAGACCCGACGTGTGCCCAAACAGTAGTTTTCTCCCACATATGGGGTATCAGCGTGCTCAGGACAAATTTTACAACAACTTTTTGGGTCAAATTTCTCCTGTTACCTGGATAAAATGAATAATTGAGGACTAAAACATCATTTTTGTGGGAAAACATATGATTTTTTAATTTCACAGTTGTGAGTTATAAACTTTAATGAAACACCTGGGTGGTTCAAAGTTCTCATCACACATCTAGATAAGTTCCTTGGGGGATCTAGTTTCCAAAATTGGATCACTTTTGTGGGGTTCCACTATTTAGGCACATCAAGAACTCTCCAAAAGCAACATGGCGTCCGATCTCAAATCCAGCCAATTTTGCATTGAAAAAAATCAAACAGTGCTCCTTCCCTTCCGAGCTCTGCCATGCGCCCAAACAGTGGTTTACCCCCACATAAGTGGTATCAGCATACTCAGAACAAATTGCACAATAACCTTTTGGGGGTCCAATTTATCCTGTTAGCTTTGGGAATATAAACAATTGGGGGTGAATTTATCATTTTTGTGGAAAAAATATGTTTTTTTTATTTGTATGGCTCTACGTTATAAAGTTCTGTGAAATACTTGGGGGTTAAAAGTGCTCACCACACATCCAGATAAGTTCCTTGGGGGGTCTAGTTTCCAAAATGGTGTCATTTGTGGGGGTTTCCACTGTTTAGGCACATCAGGTGCTGTCCAAACGTGACATGGCGTCCGATCTCAGTTCCATCCAATTTTGCATTGAAAAGTCAAACGGAGCTCCTTTCCTTCCGAGCTCTGCCATGCACCCAAACATTGGCTAATCTGCACATATGGGGTATCATCATACTCAGGACAAATTGCACAATAACTTTTGGTGTCCAATTTTTCCTGTTACCCTTGGTAAAATAAAATTTTGGATCTGAATTAAATTTTTTGTGAACAAAAGTTAAATGTTCATTTTTTTTTAAACATTCCAAAAATTCCTGTGAAGCACCAGAAGGGTTAATAAACTTCTTGAATGTGGTTTTGAGCACATTGAGGGGTGCAGTTTTTAGAATCATGTCACTTTTGAGTATTTTGTTTCATATAAACCCATCAAAATGACTTCAAATGTGATGTGATCCCTAAAAAAATGTTGTTGTAAAAATGAGAAATCGCTATTTAAATTTTAACCCTTATAACTTTCTAACCCAAAAGAAATTTGGTTCCAAAATTGTGCTTATGTAAAGAAAACTTGTGGGAAATGTTGCTTATTAAGTATTTTGTGTGACATATCTCTGTGATTTAAGGAAATGAAAATTCAAATTTGGAAAATTGCGAAATTTTCTAAATTTTCACCAAATTTTCATTTTTTTCACAAATAAACGCAGGTCATATCAAAGAAATATTACCACTATCATAAAGTACAATATGTCTTGAGAAAAATAAGTCATAATCACCTGGATTCATGGAAGCGTGCCAGAGATATTACCTCATAAAGTGACAATGGTCAGAATTGTAAAAATTGGCCCATTAATAAAAATGCAAACCACCCTTGGGGGTTTAGGGGTTAACAGAAATAAACGCTTGAAACTTTTTATATTGAAGAAATGAAATAAATTAACTTTTTGGTGATAATCTAATTTTGTGAGATGCACCTGTAGATAGAAGTACAGAAAGATATATCCATAGATAGGAAACATATCCTGGGCAAGGAGGGATGGCAGACTGTCTGGAGTAAGGCGGCAAAATCTTCAATTTGTAAATTATTTAAGGAGTATCAATGTTGGACACTAATGTTTTGATATCATATTCTAGACCTACTCCACAAACTAAACCCTCAAATTCTGGATGTACAGTCATGGCCAAAAGTTTTGAGAATGACACAAATATTATATTTTACATGATCTGCTGCCCTCTGGTTTTTATGTGTGTTTGACAGATGTTTTTATCACAGACAGAAATATAATTGCAAACATATGAGTAACAAAAGCTTATATTGACAGTTAGAATGAGTTAATGCAGCAAGTCAATATTTGCAGTGTTGACCCTTCTTCTTCAGGACCTCTGCAATTCTCCCTGGCATGCTCTCAATCAACTTCTGGACCAAATCCTGTCTGATAGCAGTCCATTCTTGCACAATCAATGCTTTTATTTTGTCAGAATTTTTAGGTTTTTGTTTTTCCATCCGTCTCTTGATGATTGACAACAAGTTCTCAATGGGATTAAGATCTGTGAAGTTTCCAGGCCATGGACCCAAAATCTCTGTTTTGTTCCCTGAGCCATTTAGTTATCACCTTTGCTTTATGGCAAGGTGCTCCATCATGCTGGAAAAGGCATTGTTGATCGCCAAACTGCTCTTGGAGGGTTGGGAGAAGTTGCTCTTGGAGGACATTCTGGTAGCATTCTTTATTCATGGCTGTGTTTTTAGGCAAGACTGTGAGAGAGCCGATTCCCTTGGCTGAGAAGCAACCCCACACATGAATAGTTTCAGAATGCTTAACAGTTGGCATGAGACAAGACTGGTGGTAGCGCTCACCTTGTCTTCTCCGAATGAGGCATTTTCCTGATGTCCCAAACAATCGAAAAGGGGATTCATCAGAGAAAATAACTTTACCCCAGTCCTCAGCAGTCCACTGCCTGTACCTTTTGCAGAATATCAGTCTGTCCATGATGTTTTTTCTGGAGAGAAGTGGCTTCTTTGCTGCCCTCCTTGAGACCAGGCCTTGCTCCAAGAGTCTCCGCCTCACAGTGCGTGCAGATGCACTCACACCTGCCTGCTGCCATTCATGAGCAAGCTCTGCACTGCTGGTAGCCCGATCCCACAGCTGAAACACTTTTAAGAGACGGTCCTGGCGCTTGCTGGTCTTTCTTGGGCGCCCTGGAGCCTTTTTGGCAACAATGGAATCTCTCTCCTTGAAGTTCTTGATGATGCGATAGATTGTTGACTGAGGTGCAATCTTTCTAGCTGCGATACTCTTCCCTGTTAGGCCATTTTTGTGCATTGCAATGATGACTGCACGTGTTTCTTTAGAGATAACCATGGTTAACAGAAGAGAAACAATGATGCCAAGCACCAGCCTCCTTTTAAAGTGTCCAGTGGTGTCATTCTTACTTAATCATGACAGATTGATCTCCAGCCATGTCCTCATCAACACCCACACCTGTGTTAATGGAGCAATCACTGAAAAGAGGTTAGCTGGTCCTTTTAAGGCAGGGCTGCAATGATGTTGAAATGTGTTTTGGGGGATAAAGTTCATTTTCCAGCCAAATATTGACTTTGCAAGTAATTACTGTTAAGATGATCACTCTTTATAACATTCTGGAGTATATGCAAATTGCCATTAGAAAAAGTGAAGCAGTAGACTTTGTAAAAATTAATATTTGTGTCATTCTCAAAACTTTTGTCCATGACTGTATGCTAGTGCTGTGATGCTTTTGTGGGTTTTTTTGACTCAGATTTTCTCGACCTGCACCAAAATAGCTCCATTCTGGAACTCAGTTAAATCTTTGATACAGAGAGTTTTGTTTTTTTTTGAGATTCTGCTAAACCCTTTGGTTTATATTCTCAGCATCATTCATAAAAAGTTGGGAAAACTCTTCTAAATTATTTTTTCATTTGCTAACTGCTGTCAGATGTCTAATATCCTGCCGCTGGGAGCAGTCTCTTTTAATCAGGATTTGCTTAGTAGAATCTCCGGTATTTGACATATATACTATATGACTGCTATTCTAAATGCAAAGGTTGACTTATTCAAGAAAATCTGGGCCCCTTTGGATTACTTTTGGGCCCAACAAAATAATTCGCTCCCTCATAATTTCCCTTCTCCCGTCCTTCCGTGTCCATGTGAACTGTCTTTAATTTGTTCCCTGCTTTTGGTCAATAACAATGGTTCAGGTGTGTTATATTGGTTATAAATTGATTATATGTGTAAGCTTTCAGGCTATGTTCCCGTGAAGATCTTTTAGTGCATTTTTGATTTTGTAGAATTTCTGCACCTATTATATAAATTAAGCTACTTGCATTTTTCATTCCATTTTATGGGCGCATTTTTTTAATGTGTTTTATCTACTTTTTGACACTTCGTTTTTTGTATCTGTTTAGTGTGTAATGCTGTAAATAAAGCTGCATCCTTTTTGTTTGCTTTAACAAAACTTTATTGACATACTTAGGTGTGGATTAAATGCTGCATGAACATTTCTTACCTGCCGAATTTCAGAAATTCCGCAAAACTCAGCGCACCTGCAAGCAAAATTGATATGCTATGGATTTAAAAAACGCACTGCAGTTGAGTTTAAGCAGTGTTAAAAAGACGCACAGTAGGCATGAGATTTTTAAAAATCCCATCCACTTTGCTAGAGCTGTAAGATGCTGCGTCAAGAACGCACCAAAAGCTCATTATGGAAACATAGTCAAAGGAATAGGTTCTTCTGAGCTGTGAGTGAACCTTGAGGTCTTGCAATACAATGGAACAGGATTTAGTTTGCAGGGTCTCAAATTATTAACTTATGTCTCCTACATATCTGACAAACCTGCCTTGTCAACTTTTTTGAATATTTGATTTTTGTTGTTGTATACAGTATGTTTTCTAAAATTAAACTGTAATAAATATTACAGTTTAAAAAATATATATTTGTTACATTTGTTCAGACTTTTCCAGGAATTTATTTTAATGTGTATTTATAATCTGTGCATATACCGTATTTTTCAGACCATAAGACGCACTTTTTTTCCTCCAAATTTGGGAGGAAAGTGTGGGTGCGTCTTATGGTCGGAATGTAACATGTGAGGAGGGGGGCAGCGGTGGAGTGAGATCGCAGGAGGCAGGAAAATATCCCCTCCCCTGCAGGAATCCAGCGCTGGGGAAACCCTGGACCCAATACTTAAGTGCAGTGAATATTAATTAGCCGCTTCCCCGCCCACCTATCAGCTGAGCATTGAGCAGGGAGCAGCTAATGACAGAGCCACATGGTTCCCAGCGCCTGATTCCTGCAGCAGCTGGGCAGATCGGTGTCTGAAGGAGAAGGAGGCGGCAGGAGCAGAGTGCAGCAGGAGGCATCGCATACCTGACAGCACAGGGGCTGTGCTGATGCGATGCTGAATGCTCCTGTGGAGGACCTGTGATGAGGTCATAAAGAGGGCAGGCTGGAGCATCACATGACCAAAGCCCTGCCTCTTCATGATGTCATCACAGGTCCTTCAGACACACTGTACAAGAAAGAATTAATTAAAAGGTTAGGCTACTTTCACACTTGCGTTTTTTTGCGCAGCGCATCATGTGCACATGAAACGCATACGTGTCACATTTCTATCAACTCTGTCTCTATAATCTCTGTCTCTATCATCTGTCTCTATCATCTCTGTCTCTATCATCTCTGTCTCTATCATCTCTGTCTCTATCATCTCTGTCTCTATCATCTGCCTCTATCATCTCTGTCTCATCGTGCGCACATGAAACGCATATGTGTCACATTTCTATCAACTCTGTCTCTATCATCTCTGTCTCTATCATCTGTCTCTATCATCTCTGTCTCTATCACCTGTCTCTATCATCTGTCTCTATCATCTCTGTCTCTTTCATCTGTCTCTATCATCTCTGTCTCTATCATCTCTGTCTCTATCATCTCTGTCTCTATCATCTGTCTCTATCATCTGTCTCTATCATCTGTCTCTATCATCTCTGTCTCTATCATCTCTGTCTCTATCATCTGTCTCTATCATCTGTCTCTATCATCTGTCTCTATCATCTCTGTCTCTATCATCTCTGTCTCTATTATCTGTCTCTATCATCTCTCTCTCTATCATCTCTCTCTATCATCTCTGTCTCTATCATCTCTGTCTCTATCATCTCTGTCTCTATCATCTGTTTCTATCATCTCTGTCTCTATTATCTCTATCTATCATCTGTCTATCAACTCTGTCTCTTTCATCTGTCTCTATCATCTCTGTCTCTATCATCTCTGTCTCTATCATATCTGTCTCTATCATCTCTGTCTCTATCATCTCTGTCTCTATCATCTGTCTATATCATCTCTGTCTCTATCATCTCTCTCTATCATCTGTCTCTATCATCTGTCTCTATCATCTCTGCTCTATCATCTGTCTCTATCATCTGTCTCTATTTCTATGCAGCCGCATGCTCCAGACTGAGTGCCGGCGGCAGTGCCGGGTGTTCATGCGAGAGACTCACACGAAATCGTGTGAGTTTCTCGCATGTGTGACCCCGGCCTTATACTCACCCTCCAGCGTCTTCACATAGTAGTTTACAGACACCACACTGGTCCCGCAGCACCATCTCCTACCCGTAGCTTCCAACATAATAACATACTATTATATATAATAACACCACATATAATAGTATGTTATTTATGTTATTAAATATTTTACCACATTTTTTGCTTCAAATATATTTTTCACTATTTTCCACCTCTAAAACCTGGGTGCGTCTTATAGTCCAGTGCGTCTTATAGTCTGAAAAATACGGTAGTTAATGAAATGATCAAATGATGATAATCAACTGGAAACACAAATACAATAAAATTGCTTTTTCATTTTTAGAAAGATAAACTTATAAGAAGGTCATGACAAGTACATTTAATCATTATATTTAATTAAATTTGGTTGTGATATTTCAAATGGCATTTATTAATATCAGATCTCTGGAGAATGTCTATAAAATTGTTAAACTTATTAATTTAGCAGAATTAATAGAAGAATTTACATAAGAAACTAATAGGTTAACTGGAATGCATGTTAGTTGAAATGTACAACAGACATATACACTCGGTACGGAAAGTATTCAGACCCCTTTAAATTTTTCACTCTTTGTTTCATTGCAGCCATTTGGTAAATTCAAAAAAGTTCATTTTTTCTAATTAATGTACACTCTGCACCCCATCATGACTGAAAAAAAAAACATAAATGTAGAATTTTTTGGAAATTTAATAAAAAAGAAAAACTGAAATATTACATGGTCATAAGTATTCAGACCCTTTGCTCAGACACTCATTTTTAAGTCACATGCTGTCCATTTCCTTGTGATTCTCCTTGAGATGTTCTACTCCTTCATTGGAGTCCAGCTGTGTTTAATTAAACTGATAGGACTTGAATTGTAAAGGCACACACCTGTCTATGTAAGACCTCACAGCTCACAGTGCATGTCAGACCAAATGAGAATCATGACGTCATAGGAACTGGCCAAGAAGCTCAACGACAGAATTGTGGCAAGTCACAGATCTGACCAAGGTTATAAAATAATTTCTGCAGTACTAAAGGTTCCTAAGAGCACAGTAGCCTCCATAAAACTTAATTGGAAGTAGTTTGGGACCACCAGAAGTCTTCCTAGACCTGTCCATCCAGCCAAACTGAGCAATTGTGGGAGAAGAGCCTTGGTGAGAGAGGTAAAGAAGAACCCCAAGATCACTGTGGCTGAGCTCTACAGATGCAGTATGGAGATGGGAGAAAGTTCCACCAGTCGGGCCTATATGGCAGAGGGGCTCGACGGAAGCCTCTCCTCACTGCAAGACATATGAAAGCCAGCATAAAGTTTGCTAAAAACACATGAAGTATTCCAAGACAATGAGAAATAAGTTTCTCTGGTCTGATAAGATGAAGATAGAACTTTTTGGTGATAATTCTAAGCGGTATGTGTGGAGAAAACCAGGCACTGCTCTACACCTGCCCAATACAATCCCAACAGTGAAATATAGTGGTGGCAGCATCATGCTATGGGGCTGATTTTCAGTTGCAGGAACAGGAAGACTGATTGCAATTGAAGTAAACACGAATGCGGCCAAGTACAGAGATATCCGGGATGAAAACCTTTTCCAGAGTGCTCTGGACCTCAGACTTGGCAGAAGGTTCACCTTGCTTTAAGACATTGACCCTAAGCACACAGCTAAATTAACAAAGGAGTGGCTTCAGAACAACTATACATAGTAACATAGCTATTAAGGTTGAAGGAAGACTTTAAGTCCATCTAGTTCAACCCATATCCTATCCTAACCTGCCCTAACATGTTGATCCAGAGGAAGGCAATAAAAACCCCAAGTGGCAAACAGTAAGCTTCACATTGGGGAAAAAAAATTCCTTCCCGATTCCACATACGGCAATCAGACTAACTCCCTGGATCAATGCAGTGTCTAAGAAACTAGTGAATATAGCCTGTTATATTATACTTTTCAAGAAAGGCATCCAGTCCCTTCTTAAATTTTAGTAAGGAATCACCCATTACAACATTAGACGGCAGAGAGTTCCATAGTCTCACTGCTCTTACAGTAAAGAATCTGCGTCTGTGATTATGGCTAAACCTTCTTTCCTCCAGACGTAGAGGATACCCCCTTGTCCCCGTCACAGGTCTAAGAGTAAAAAGATCATTAGAAAGGTCTTTGTACTGTCCCCTCATATATTTATACATTGTAATAAGATCACCCCTAAGCCTTCATTTTTCCAAACTAAATAACCCCAAGTGTAATAACCTGTCTTGGTATTGCAGACCCCCCAGTTCTCTAATAACCTTGGTTGCTCTTCTCTGCACCCGCTCCAGTTCAGCTATGTCTTTCTTATACACCGGAGACCAGAACTGCACACAGTATTCTAAGTGTGGTCGCATCAGTGACTTGTATAGAGGTAAAATTATGTTCTCCTCATGAGCATCTATGCCTCTTTTAATGCATCCCATTATTTTATTTGCCTTGGCAGCAGCTGCCTGACATTGGCCACTAAATGTTAGTTTGTCGTCCACCCATACACCCAGGTCTTTTTCAGTGACAGTTTTGCCTAGTGTTTTACAATTAAGCACATAATTATACATCTTGTTTGTTCTACCCAAGTGCATGACCTTACATTTATCCCCATTAAAGCTCATTTGCCATTTATCAGCTCAAGCTTCTAGTTTACATAAATCCTCCTGTAATATAAAATTGTCCTGCTCTGTATTTATTACCCTGCAGAGTTTAGTGTCATCTGCAAATATTGAAATACTACTCTGTATGCCCCTACAAGGTCATTAATAAATATGTTAAAGAGAAGCGGCCCCAATACTGACCCCTGTGGTACCCCACTGCTAACCGTGACCCAGTCCGAGTGTGCTCCATTAATAACCACCCTTTGTTTTCTATCCATGAGCCAATTTTTAACCCACTTACACATATTTTCCCCTATCCCCATTGTTTTCATTTTATGTATCAACCTTTTGTGTGGCACTGTATCAAAAGCTTTTGAGAAGTCCATGAACACCACGTCCACTGCATTCCCTTGGTCCAGTCCTGAACTTACCCCTTCATAAAAGCTTATCAGATTAGTCTGACAAGAACGGTCCCTCATAAACCCATGCTGATACTGTGTCATGAGGTTATTCAGCTTCAGATACTCCAATACAGTATCCCTTAAAAAACCCTCCAGGATTTTACCCACAGTAGATGTTAAGCTCACTGGCCTATAATTTCCAGGTTCAGTTTTTGCCCCCTTTTTGAATATTGGCACCACATTTGCTATATGCCAGTCCTGTGGTACAGACCCCGTTATTATGGAATCTTTAAAGATTAGAAATAATGGTCTATCTATGACTGTACTTAATTCCTCCAGTACTCGGGTGTGTATCCCATCCGGGCCCAGGGATTTGTCAACTTTAGTAATTTTTAGACGCCGCCGTACTTCCTGCTGGGTTAAGCTGGTGACATTTAATGGAGAATTTTTTTTATCACTGATCATGTTATCTGTCATGGGATTTTCTTGTGTAAATACAGTTGAAAAAAAGTCATTTAGCATATTGGCTTTTTCCTCATCCTCATCAACTATTTCACCCAGACTATTTTTAAGGGGACCAACACTATCATTTTTTAGTTTCTTGCTATTTATGTAGTTAAAGAATATTTTGGGATTATTTTTACTTTCTCTGTCAATGAGTCTCTCTGCCTCAATCTTTGCTGTCTTGATTTGCTTTTTACAGAATTTATTCAGTCTTCTGTATTTATTTAATGCCTCATCACTACCTACTTGCTTTAATTCCCTAAACGCTTTCTTTTTGTCCCTTATTGCGCCCCTTACAGCTCCATTTAGCCATAGTGGTTTCCTCCTAATTCTAGCATGTTTATTCCCATAGGGTATATACTGTGCACAGGTCCTATTCAGGATGCTAATAAACGTCTCTGTCATGTATAGTGTACAGTTCCTATAGCGTCTTGTGCTTGGGTGCGAGGGAAACACAGGAGACATAGGTTGAAATGAAATGACTTGTATTACTTCATACAAGCATGCTGAAAAGTTCACACAGTTTGCAGGAACAGCGACAGGAGACACAGCAGGCCAGAGTAACTTCAAGCACTACAGTAAATCTCCAAAGCAGGTTCAGGATCTCTTCTCTGTACCGTAATTCCTCTGCAAACATGGATTCACCAAACAGCAGGTTTCCAGAGTCCAAAAGTGTTCCAAGGTTCCTCAGTAGGGAATAGCTGGAGTACAAGTCCAAGGCTTCCAGGAGTCAGGTCACAGACTGACTGAGGCTTGATTCAGGAGCACTGATTGTTCAGCTGAGGCTGCTTAACAAGCAAGAGGGAAGAATCAGGGCGGGAACATGAAAACTGGAAACTCCATATTAACTGAGGGCAAGAGCTGCAGAAAGACAGAAAGCAAAATGGCCGACGGAAAACTGAGTTTCAAGGAACATGTCAACAGAGACAAAGAACCTTACATTACTCCCCCCTTAGGGACAACCTCCGGATGACCTCAGACCAGGCTTGTCAGGGTACCTCTGATGAAACTGGCGGAGCAGGCGAGGAGCATTTACATTATTGACTGGTTTCCATGAGTTGTCCTCCATTGGGTAGCCCTGCCATTTAATCAAATATTGCAACTGATTTCTGTACAACCTGGAATCTAGAATCCTTTCCACCATAAATTCTTCCTGACCATCGACCAGCACTGGGTCAGGGCAAGGAGAAGAACGTCCAGGAAACGTATTGGGTGTTGCAGCCTTTAGTAGGGATACATGAAAGACAGGGTGGATTCTCATAGTTCTGGGCAGTTGAAGACGACAAGCAACAGCACTTATAATCTTATTGATCTTATAAGGTCCAATGTACTTATGTCCCAATTTAGACGATGGAATCTTTAATTTAAGATTTCTGGTTGACAGCCAGACCAAATCTCCTACCTTGAAAGCTGGTGCAGGTTTACGAAATTTATCTGCTGCTTTCTTGTACCTTTCCTGAGCCAATTCTAGATTTTCCTTTAGAAGATCCATATTCTTTTGTAAAGAAGTGATTCTTTCAGCCACTGCCGGCAAGGGCGTATCTATGGGAAATCGAGGAAGAATGTTAGGAAGATAACCTAGATTGGAGTAAAAAGGAGACTGCTTAGTGGAGGCGCTCTGAGAGTTGTTATAAGAGAACTCAGCCAGTGGAAGTAGATCCACCCAATCATCCTGTAGGTGGCAGATAAAACAGCGGAGATACTGCTCCAGGGTCTGATTGGTTCGTTCTGTCTGTCCATTAGTCTGAGGATGAAAAGCAGAAGAAAGGTTTACTTTAATGTCCAATGCTGCACAGAAATTTTGCCAAAACCTTGAAGTGAATTGCACCCCTCGATCCGAAATGACCACATCCGGTACTCCATGTAAGCGAAACACATTCTTAATCATCAAGTCTGATGTCTGTTTTGCAGTGGGTAAGCCGACACAAGGGATAAAATGAGCTGCCTTTGTTAGACGGTCAACCACCACTAGAATGGTGTTCTTCCCTTGAGAGGTTGGTAACTCCACAATGAAGTCCATAGAAATGGATCCCCACTGGCGGGACGGGGTGGGAAGAGGTTGCAACAGACCAGTTGGTGAGGAGCGAGGTGTTTTGCATCTTGCACAGACTTCACATGAAGTGACATAGTTTAAGACATCTTTCCTGTAAGTGGGCCACCAAAAGAAACGAGAAAGAAATTCTTGTGTCTTTAGAATACCCCTATGCCCGGCTATCTTGGAATCGTGGATGAGTTGCAATACTCTCAATCTGACTGTTTCAGGTATATACAGACGTTGTCCCTGAATCCACACACCATTCTTAAAGACAAGACTTACGTCCCTTGGGGGTTGAGCCAACAAAGAATCCGCATGGTATGCTTCCTTGATGTCCTTAAGTAGGTCTTGATTATGAATCACTCCCAGGAATCTAGAGTCAGGAAGAATAGTCTTAGGAGGAGTAAGTGGACGTGTCTCTGCTGAATGAATCCTAGAGAGTGCATCAGCCTTTCCATTGCGCGATCCTGGTCTATAAGAAATGACAAAATTAAATTGGTTTAGGAAAAGATTCCAGCGAGCCTGGCGAGGAGTCAGGCACTTAGCCGACCTGATAAATTCAAGGTTACGATGGTCTGTCAGGACGACTATTTGCTGTGCAGCTCCCTGAAGAAGGTGTCTCCATTCCTTGAAGGTGGCAATAATGGCCAACAATTCTCTATTGCCCACATCGTAGTTCCTCTCAGCCGAAGACAACTGCTGGGAAAAGAAGGCACAGGGATGCAAGACATTCTTCTCACCTGTTCTCTGAGAGAGTATAGCTCCAACGCCACAGTCTGAAGCATCCACCTCTATTATGAAGGCAAGCTCGGGATTGGGATGTACTAAGATAGGTGCGGTGGTAAATTTATCCTTTAAACAGGAAAATGCTTCCTGAGCTTGCGGGGTCCAGGAGAACCTAGACTGTTTCCGGGTAAGTTGGGTGATAGGTGACACTACCTCAGAAAATTCTTAATGAAACGTCTATAGAAGTTGGCAAACCCGATGAAACGCTGCACCTCCTTCACATTTCTAGGAATTGGCCAATCCTTTATGGCTTGGGTCTTGCTTCCATCCATACTAATCCCTTGCGTAGATAGTACATACCCCAGAAATTGAATTTCGGTCCTATGGAATTCACATTTTTCAAGTTTGATGTAGAGATGGTTTTGTCTTAGGCGTTCTAAGACCATTCTCACATGTCCATGATGTTCCTCTGTGGCGTTAGAAAAAATTAGAATATCATCCAGATAAATCACCACAAATGTATCTAGGAGATCCCTGAAGATATCATTCACGAAGTGTTGGAAAGTGGCTGGGGCGGTACTCAGACCAAAAGGCATAACTAGATATTCAAAGTGTCCATAGCGTGACCTGAAAGCAGTCTTCCATTCATCCCCAGGTCTAATACGGCCAAGTTATAGGCCCCACGGAGATCCAGTTTAGAGAAAATTTTGGCATGCCGCACTCTCTCCAACAACTCAGGGATTAAAGGCAATGGATAACGGTTTCTAATAGTAACCTTATTGAGTTCCCTATAGTCTATGCAGGGTCTCAGAGATCCATCTTTCTTCTTCACAAAGAAGATGGGTGCACCTGCGGGAGATGAAGAGGGGCGTATGAAGCCCTTGGCTAAATTTTCGTCTATATAATCCTTCAAAGCTTTTAGCTCGGGCCCCGCTAGGGGGTAGATCTTACCAAAAGGTATCTCAGCTCCGGGCAATAATTCAATTGGACAATCATATGGACGGTGAGGAGGAAGCTGATCAGCGTTCTTCTTGTCACATAAATCCACATAGTCCTGGTAAACAGCTGGTAGGTAGTTCAGGGACTGACATGGTTCCTTTAGGAACAGAGCAAGCTGAAGCTCCTTGACTCATCTGTTTCTCCGGAAAGTGTAAATCCTTGGTCTCCCAGTTAATCGTAGGATTCTGCGCCTGCAGCCATGGTAGCCCTAGAATGATGGGAAAGTGGGGAGAAGAGATAAGGAAAAAAGACATTTTCTCCTGATGATCTTTACCCATAAGGACCCTCAAAGGCTCTGTTTCTTGATCCACTGGTCCAGAAGTCAGTAGAGAGCCATTCACAGTCTCCATCTATACTGGAGTAGCCTTCTTCACTGAACGTATCCCCTGTTTCAGAGCAAAGGAGATATCCATAAAATTTCCACTTGCTCCTGAGTCGATCATAGCAGAGCTAGACACCCAGACTGAGTCAACCCAGAGTTTGATGGAAAGGAAGCAATGAGAATTGTTTCTTTTACAACTCAGCTGGGACACCGCTGAGGAAACTTGAAAAATTGCAGCGTTTATACCGTCATCGTCCCCAGAACTAACAGAGTTTAAGTCCGAGAAATCAAGATCTCTTGCAGCAGATCTCTCTGGAGCCTGAGGCTCGGACATGACAGAGCTCCTCTCGCAACACTCACAGTGAATGACTGCTGCAGTAGTCTTACGAGAACGGCTGGGGCAGTTTATAATGAAGTGCCCTGACTTACCACAGTAGAAACATAGATTTTCCTTTATATGATGTTCTTTGCGTGCATCACTAACCCGTCTTTGTAAAGAGTCCACCTGCATGGGTTCAGGTTCTGGTTCCCTTGTGATCCTACTCAAAGGTTCCTTAGCTGAGGAGGGAGGTAGTAAAGGTTAGTGCGATTATTTTCGAACCATCTCTCTTGTTTGCGTTCAGTCAGACGAGCATCAATACGGATACAATAGTTAATAAAGTCACCTAACGCAGTGGGAGGGTCGGCACGAGCAAGTTCATCCTTAATCAATGGAGACAACCCTTTCCGAAAAATAGATTTTTTTAGCGGAAGTGTCCCAAGTGGTATCAAGAGCCCATCTCCTGAAATCCAGGGCATATTCGGCTACTGAACGCTTACCTTGGCGCAAAGTTAACATGGCTGCTTCAGCTGTTGCACCTCGATTGGGGTCATCAAACACCTGCCCCATGGCTGAAATAAAAGCATCAAGGTGATTCAAACAATCATCCTCAGTCTCAGTCAGAGGGTTTGCCCACATCAAAGCCTTATTAGTAAGCAACATGATTATAGTAAGCACTTTGGATCGTTCAGTGGGAAATTGTGAAGCATGTGCAGAGAAAAATAAATTGCATTGATTAATAAATCCCCTGAATTTCTCACGTTCACCGCCAAAACGAAAAGGAGGTAATTTGGGGATCCCAGAACTTGGGGTTATGGCAGGAGCCTGGGCTCGTTCCTCGTTCCTCCTTTAAAGTCTGTACATCTGAAAGGATTGTATCAGTCACTCCGCAAAGTTCCTTTATGCGGGCCTCCATCTTCCAGATCTTTTAAGGCAGAGGTGCTGGAAGGAGAAGAGGAAAGGAAAAAAAAAAAAAAAAAACAATAGTGTTTACCTGTGGTAACACTCCAGAGTAAAATTTTAAGGGAATGCGCTCACCTGCAATGGTTGTGAGAAGTCACAACCACTGTCATCACATAAGGTATTAAACGGACATCTGATATCCACAGTCACAGCAGACACGGCTTTCCCAGACCCAGCAGACACTAAACATTGGCTCCTGAATCTTGTCATGTATAGTGTACAGTTCCTATAGAGTCTTGTGCTTGGGTGCGAGGGAAACACAGGAGACATAGGTTGAAATGAAATGACTTGTATTACTTCATACAAGCATGCTGAAAAGTTCACACAGTTTGCAGGAACAGCGACAGGAGACACAGCAGGCCAGAGTAACTTCAAGCACTACAGTAAATCTCCAAAGCAGGTTCAGGATCTCTTCTCTGTACCGTAATTCCTCTGCAAACATGGATTCACCAAACAGCAGGTTTCCAGAGTCCAAAAGTGTTCCAAGGTTCCTCAGTAGGGAATAGCTGGAGTACAAGTCCAAGGCTTCCAGGAGTCAGGTCACAGACTGACTGAGGCTTGATTCAGGAGCACTGATTGTTCAGCTGAGGCTGCTTAAGAAGCAAGAGGGAAGAATCAGGGAGGGAACATGAAAACTGGAAACTCCATATTAACTGAGGGCAAGAGCTGCAGAAAGACAGAAAGCAAAATGGCCTACGGAAAACTGAGTTTCAAGGAACATGTCAACAGAGACAAAGAACCTTACAGTCTCCCATTTTCTTTGTGTATTTTTATGTCTCAGGATGTCGTCCCAGTTTATTGCACCAAGATCATCTCTCATCCGTTGGAAATTTGCCTTCCTGAAGTTTAGTGTCCTTTAGTGTTGAGCGATACGATACTGCAAATATCGGGTATCGGCCGATATTAGCTGTATCGGGCTTTCGATACCGAGTTCCGATATTGTCGTCTTATCGGATACCGGAATCGGAATTGTCACTGTCACTGTCAGTGTCCGTCGGTCGGGTCTGTCAGGAGTCAGCGGCACTTACCTGGCAGAAGATCTCCGGCGGTCACGGCCTGGACTGCTTGATGGCCGCCATCATCTTTCCCCGGCGGTCACATGAAGTTTCTCGCGATAACTGCAGTGACTGCTGGGTAATCCCGGCCGTAAAGCAGTCAGTCCGATGACGTCACCGCCGGCGAAGCAGGTAATCAGCTGTGCTGCGTCGCGATGACAGGCTCTGCCTGTCATTGCGATGTAGCAGAGCTGGATCGTCGTGGGACTTTCGTTACTATGGACTGCGTCGGACAGGTGGTATACTGTTGGTTTGTTTTTTTCCTTTTTTTACAGGAGATCGATGGCGTCGCAGGAATGAGAGTATAATAAAAGAAATTAAAACTGTGTTGTCTCTTATTTCATTAAAAGACTTTTTTCTTGCTTTGTCTTTTTTTTATACATTTAAAAACTTTGGGATTAATAATGGATCGGTGTCTTATTGACGCCTATCCATTATTAACCGGGCTTATTGTCACCGTGCAATCAACGGTGACATTAACCCCTTATTACCCCACTTGCCACCGCTACAGGGCAGTGGGAAGAGCCGGGTAAAGTGCCACAATTGGCACATCTTTTGATGCGCCAAATGTGGGGCTGCTGTAGCCTGGTATTATCAGGCTGTTGAGGGCCAAAATCCATGGGCCTTGACAGTCTTTTAATACCAGGCCGCAGCAGTCTGCATTTTACTTGGCTGGTTAACAAAAATAGGGGGACCCCTACGCCGTTTTTTTTTCTAGGGGATCCCCTATTTTTGTTAACCAGCCAAGCTAAGCAGACTGCTGGGCCTGGTATTATCAGGCTGGCAAGGTCCATGGATATTGGATCCTTACCAGCCTGAAAAACCAGGCCTCAGCAGTCTGCTTCATCTGGCTGGTTAACAAAAATAGGGGGGACCCCACGCCAATTTTTTTCGAGGGGATCCCCTATTTTTGTTAATCAGCCAAGATATGCAGACTGCTGTGGCCTGGTATTATCAGGCTGGCAAGGTCCATGGTTCTTGGCTCCTTAACAGCCTGAAAATCCAGGCCTCAGCGGTCTGCTTCATCTGGCTGGTTAACAAAAATAGGGGGGACCCCACGCCAATTTTTTTCGAGGGGATCCCCTATTTTTGTTAATCAGCCAAGATATGCAGACTGCTGTGGCCTGGTATTATCAGGCTGGCAAGGTCCATGGATCTTGGCTCCTTAACAGCCTGAAAATCCAGGCCTCAGCGGTCTGCTTCATCTGGCTGGTTAACAAAAATAGGGGGGACCCCACGCCAATTTTTTTCGAGGGGATCCCCTATTTTTGTTAATCAGTTCCCTCTGACGTCACTGATTGTGTCCCTGGCTGACCTGAAGTGAAAGTGGAAAGCAATCAATTAAGCTTTCCACTTCCTCTCCTGTCAGCCAGGAGAGGAGCTCATTCATTTGGGGGTTTACTGTGAGGCTGCAGCATTAGCTGCGGTCCCTGCAGTAAACATTAACCCTTTCTGAAGGATTACACCGTGGGACCTGACTGTGCATGGGATAGGTAAGAATAATTTTGCTTTTTTATTTTATTTTTATTACAGGAAATGGTTTTTGCAGTCAAATAAAAGATGGTCAAAAACATGTGTCTTTATTTCATTAAAATGATTTTTAATTAAAGTGTGTGTGTTTTATTTTTATTTCATGCAATAGGATTAATAATTGATAGTTGTCTAATTGACAGCTCTCAATTATTAACCTGGCTTAAGGTCACCTTTCAATTGCAAGGTGGCTTTAACCCCATATTAACCCATTCGCCACCGCTACAGGGCAATGGGAATAGACTGGCAAAGTGCCAGAAAGGGCGAATCTAATTATAGATTTGTCTTTTCTGGGGTGTCTGGGGGCAGATGTTAGTAGCCAGGGGGGGGCCAAAAATAATGGTCCCTCTCTGGGCTATTATTATCTGCCCCCACTCACTGGCTTTGTCTGTCTGGTTGCGAAAATAGGGCGGGAGCCCACGCATTTTTTTTAAACAATTTTACACCTCATATATATATATATATATATATATTATATATATATATATATATGTCATTGAATTTGTGACACATATATATATATTTATATTTATAGTTCATACACTTCTACATAGTATAATAGCCGCTAATTCAATTGCCGGATTTTGTGAAAATGCAGAACCCGACATGAAATGACACTTGGTGTACATAGGGTTAACCATGTCTTTTCATGTCCTTTGCTATCTGATTTGCACAAACAATTACATCAGTCTATGTGTGCAAAATTTCACACCTGTAGGGGTTAATTAAAGGTGTAAATTCGTAGCAAAAAAGTCCTTTTTTTTTACAACAAATTTACACCTTTAATTAACCACTACAGGTGTGAAATTTTGCACACATAGACTGATGTAATTGTTTGTGCCAATCAGTTAGCAAACGACATGAAAAGACATGGTTAACTCTATGTAAACCAAGTGTCATTTCATGTCGGGTGCTTCTGTCTTTTCACAGAAGCCGGCTTTACCCGGCAATTGAATCAGAGGCTATTTTACTATGTAGAAGTGTATAAACTATACATATATTTATATATATGTCACAATGACTTGTATATATATATATATATATATATATATATATATATATATATATAAATATATATGTATTCTATGTGTGTATATTTAGTGTTTACAAGGAAATAAAGGTTTTTTTTAGTTGCGATATTTTGTTCCCATAGACTTACATGGGACTTCCGGTATCGGAATCGGATATCGCCGATATTTAGTGATATCGGCGATACCATTCCGATCCGATATTTTTAGATATCGAGCAGTATCGCTCATCTCTAGACTGTCCTTGTAACCCCTCGACTACACATCTTATTAAAGGAAACATGAAAGCTTATTATTTTGTGATCACTATTACCCAAGTGACCCCCAACTCTTATATTTGATATGCGGTCTGGCCTTTTGGTTAATATTAGGTCTAGCAGTGCCCCCCCTCTTGTTGGGTCCTGAACTAGTTGTGAAAGGTAATTGTCTCTCATAGTTGACAAAAACTTATTACCTTTGCTGGAACTACAGGTTTCTGTTCCCCAATGTATTTCAGGGTAGCTGAAGTCCCCCATAATAATGACTTCTCCTTGAGTTGCTGCTTCATCTATTTGCTTTACGAGGATATTCTCTGTTGCTTCCATTATTTTTGGAGACTTATAACAAACCCTATCAGTAATTTATTATTTTTCCCCCTCCCCTAATCTCCATCCACAGAGTCTCTACATCTTCATTAGATTCACAGATATTATCATGCAGGATGGGTTTTAAGGATGATTTTACATATAAACACACACCCCCACCTCGCTTATTTTTACGGTCATTCCTAAACAGACTATAGCCCTGTAAATTAACCGCCCAGTCGTGGCTCTCATCCAGCCAAGTCTCAGATATCCCCACCATGTCATAATTATGTTCCAACAAAATTAATTCTAATTCCGCCATTTTGTTGGTGAGGCTTCTAGCATTAGTATACATGCACTTTATGTATCTCTCTGAACCTCTATTCTTTCTTAAATTATTAACTCTTCTAACCCCACCCCCCATGCCACCCCCACCCCCAATTTCATTATTTGTGCCCAGATCTCTATCTGCACTGCATTCCCCTCCTATAAAATGAATACCCTCCCCCCTAGTCCCTAGTTTAAAGACTCCTCCAACCTTCTGGCCATTTTCTCCCCCAGCACAGCTGCACCCTCCCCATTGAGGTGCAGCCCGTCCCTAGCATAGAACCTGTAGCCAACTGAGAAGTCGGCCCAGTTCTCCAGGAACCCAAACCCCTCCTTCCTACACCAATTCTTGAGCCACTTATTAACCTCCCTAATCTCCCGTTCCCTCTCTGGTGTGGCACGTCGTACAGGCAGTATTTCAGAAAATACCACGTTGGAGGTCCTTGCTTTAAGATTGCAGCCTAATTCCCTGAAATTATCTTAAAGGACCTTCCACCTACCTCTAACTTTGTCATTTGTGCCAATGTGCACCATGACCACTGGGTCCTCACCAGCCCCTCCCATAATCTGTCAACCCGATCAGCGATGTGTCGGACTCGAGCGCCAGGTAGGCAGCACACTGTTCGACGATCCCTGTCTTTGTGACAGATTGCCCTATCTGTTCCCCTAATAATTGAGTCCCCCACTACCAGCACCTGTCTGGCCTGCCCTGCTCTCCTAATTTCCCCCTTACTGGAGCAGACACTCCCCCGGCTTTCAGAGGACGTGCCTGGCCGCAGTAGTGCTACCCCTGTACTGACAACCCCCTCATCTGCCAACTTTGCAAACTTATTGGGGTGTGCCAGATCAGGACTAGCCTCCCTGGAGCTCTTCCCTCTACCCCGCTTTCTAACTGTCACCCAGCTTCCTACTTCAGTGTCCTGCAGCTCCACCCTAGCATCCCCCCCCCTCATCTATCCCATTGAGCGTCTGCTCAGTGAGCAGAAGACTCCTTTCCATATTGTCTATGGATCTCAGTGTTGCCAGCTGCACATTTAGATCCAGGATTTGGGCTTCCAAATGCACAATGTGCTCACATCTCACACAGCAGTATGCACCCTCAACCGGCTTTTCAAGGACTGCATACATGTGGCAAAATGTACACTGGATGGCATTGGCAATAGTGGAGCACATATCTAATGGGGATTTCACCAGACAGCAAAGATAAGTAAAAATAAATAAAAAGTATTAATAAAATATAACTGCAGTTCAGTAATTCTTCCCTTGGAAACTCCCTGAAACCAAAGTCACTGAATCTCAAGTCACACTTACCACGGTTCGCACTTGTGCATCGGTCACACTCAGCTCACTCACACTCGCTGAAGCAGAAGATTTAAAGAGATTTTTTTTTTTCTCCTTCAACAGCAAATCACCCTGCTGCTCAAATGCACTTCCAAAAAGACTTGAGCCCCAACCAGCTGGCCCTTATAAACCCTTAATTATGAACCCCCACCCTTAATTAACCCCTTGTGAATATAGCTACACCAAGGTTTAAATGCAATATAGTTATCCTTTAAACCTTTAAACACACAGATAGTAAAATAAGAGATTAATCCTTTAGAGAGAAAAAATAGGTTAAAAAAACCCCCAAAAGATAGAACAGGTAGAAAGGCACTCAGCAATCCACAATTCAGCCACTCACACCAATTCACACAGGTATTTGATTAAAGGTTTTTCAAATACTTCTTCACTGAATCTCAAGTCACACTTACCATCGTTCGCACTTGCGCAGCGGTCACACTCAGCTCCCTCACACTCGCTGAAGCAGAAGATTTAAAGAGAGATTTTTTTTTCTCCTTCAACAGCAAATCACCTTGCTGCTCAAATGCACTTCCAAAAATATATATGACCATTCTTGACTGGCCCAGCCAGAGCCCTGACCTAAACCCAATTGAGCATCTCTGGAGAGACCTGAAAATGGCTATCCACTAATGTTCACCATCCAACCTGACGGAACTGGAGAGGATCTGCAAGAAAGAATGGCAGAGGATCCCCAAATCCAGGTGGAAAAACTTGTATCATTCCCAAGAAGACTGATGGGTGTACTTGCTCAAAAAGGTGCATCTACTCATCACCATGTGATACTTCAGTTTTTCTTTTTTAATAAATTTGCAAAAATTTCTACATTTCTGATTTTTTTAGTCAAGGTGGGGTGCAGAGCGTAAATTATTGATAAAAAAATGAACTTTTTTGAATTTACGAAATATCTGCATTGAAACAAAGAGTGAAAAATGTAAAAGAGTGCGAATAGTTTCCGTACCCACTGTACATGATAGGTGTAGGTTACACACGTCATCACTAGAAATTAGTGAATCACTTTACTGCGGAATTAAAGCACATCAAATCGTAAAAAAAAAATTCTCCTACTTCAATTTTTCTTTTGTCAAGTAAGCAAAATGTCAATTGGTCAGAAAAGTGGTGGGAAAAAAGATACACTTGCTGCTTATTAGTCCTGCTAGCACAACCCCCCATTTTGTCCTACACCAAAATCCCTGTAGCCTCTTCTTTGCTTCTGCACCATATATTATGTCATATTCCTCCATCCTCACTCCGTGCAAGGAATTTTAGTGTCAAGAAGTTCTCTGATGGTACAAGGCATGTTGGGATATCACGAGAAGATGTAGAAACATGAGTCATGAGCTCAAAGGCTTACTTTGTGCCAGAAGCCTTAGTGTAAACTGAAGTTGAAAAAACAGAACACCATATGTGGCTGATAAATAAAGAACATGACTTAACCCCTTAATGTCCACTGACGTGCACAGACCGTCATGGCAAGGTGCCAGTTCCGGCACCAGGACGGACTATGCACGTCATGCCTTTGATCTACCACTGCGTGTAAACACGCAATGGTAGATCAGTGCCGACAGCTGTCATAGACAGCTGACAGGCACGGCAAGCGGTGCGGGGACCTTTGCTGTCGGTCCCCGCACTCACAGCGCTGTGATTGGTCAGTCAATCTGACTGACCAAACACAGCAGCGATCGCGCAGGAGAAGCTGAAATTTCAGCTTCCCCAGCGCGATCAGTGCAGGAGCCGGCGCTGCAGTGGCCAGGCTTCCTGCACTGACAGCCAGGAGCGGAGCCCCCACCGCCCCTGGCTGTTAACCCCCTGACTGCTGTGATCCAGCGCGATCGCAGAGCTCAGGGGGGGAGGCAGAGGGTCGGGAGCTCCCTCTGCCTCAGATCGGCATCCTGCACTGTATTTGCAGGGCCCGATCTCTGCCTTGATGACCCAGGGGTTGTCATACAAACCTCCGAGTCATTTAGCTACAGGAAGCTGCTGTGATCATGTCACAGCAGCTTTCCCCATAGGTACAATGCATTGCAATGCTGGAGCATTGCAATGCATTGTAACTGCAATCAAAAGTAAAAAAAGTGAAAGTCCCATAAAGGGACAAGTTGAAAAAAATCATTTTTTTAAAAAAATTGTAAAAAAAATATTAAAAAATAATTTAAAAAAAATCCCCTAAAAAATACACATTTTTATGTAATAAAAAAAATAAAAAACAAAAAAATACACATGTTAGGTATCGCCATGTCCGTAAAAATCCCATCTATAAAAGCGTAACCCTAGTTAACCCCTTCAGTGAAAGCCGTAAAAAAAAAAACACAAAAAATTAGTAAATTATACTTTTTCCAAGCGGTATCATCATACCGCTTGGAAAAAGTGCAATAACACGCGATCAAAAAGTCAGATATGAATAATCATGGTACCGCTGAAAATGTCATCTTGTCCCGCAAAAAACAAGCTGCTATATAGCATCATCAGCGAAAAAATAAAAAAGTTATAGCTTGCGGAATAAACTGATGCAAAAATAATTATTTTTTCTGTAAAATTCTTTATTGTGTAAAAAACGCCAAAACATAAAAAAAATATATAAATGAGGTATCGCTGTAATCGTAGTGACTTAAGAATAAAACTCCTTTATCAATTTTACCACACGCGGAACGGGGGAAAAAAAATTAAAAAAAAAACAATTCCTGAATTGCTGGTTTTTGTTCATTCTGCTTCCACAAAAATCGGAATAGGAAGCGATCAAAAAACGTTATGTGCCCGAATATGGTACCAATAAATACGTCAGCTCGTCCCGCAAAAAATAAGCCCACAGATAACACTGTCGGCCGAAATATGGAAAAATTATAGCTCTCAAAATACGGCGATGCAAACAATTCTTACAAAAAATTATTCCAAAAAAAAGCATCTTTTAGTGTGTGACAGAAGCTAAACATGAAAAAAGGGTGTAAATCTGGTATCGCTGTAATCGCACCGATCCGAGGAATAAAGTCGCCTAATCACTAATACCGCACGAGGAACGGCGTAAAAAAAGAAACCAATTCTTCACCTTTTGTAGATTTGTTCATTGTGCCTCCCTAAGATCGCAGTAAGGCGATCACAGTGGTTCCCCCCCCGCATATGGGATATCAGCGTACTCAGGACAAAATGCACAATAGCTTTTGGGGTCCTATTTCTCCTGTTACCCTTATAAAAAATAAAATTTGGGGGCAAAAAGGTCATTTTTGTGGAAAAAAATATGATTTTTTTTATTTTCACGGCTCTACGTTATAAACTTCTGTGAAGCCCTTGGGGGTTCAAAGTGCTGACCACACATCTAGATAAGTTCCTTGGGGGGTCTAGTTTGCAAAATGGGGTCATTTGTGGGGGGTTTCTACTGTTTAGGCACATCAGGGGCTCTCCAAGCGCGACATGACACCCGCAGACCATTCCATCAAAGTCTGCATTTTAAAACGGTGCTCCTTCCCTTCCGATCTCTGCCATGCGTCAAAATAGTGGTTCCCCCCCACATATTGGATATCAGCGTACTCAGGACAAATTGCACAATAGCTTTTGGGGTCCTATTTCTCCTGTTACCCTTATAAAATAAAAATTTGGGGCAAAAAGATTATTTTTGTGGAAAAAAATATGATTTTTTTATTTTCACGGCTCTACGTTATAAACTTCTGTGAAGCACTTGGGGGTTCAAAGTGCTCACCACACATCTAGAAAAGTTCCCTTTGGGGGTGTCTAGTTTCC
Organism: Oophaga sylvatica; assembly: GCA_033576555.1. NCBI lineage: Eukaryota > Metazoa > Chordata > Amphibia > Anura > Dendrobatidae > Oophaga > Oophaga sylvatica. The sequence continues at coordinate 593,352,242 of JARQOD010000001.1, read as the reverse complement.
AAAATGGAGTCACTTGTGGGGGGTTTCTACTGTTTAGGCACATCAGGGGCTATCCAAACGTGACATGACACCCACAGACCATTCCATCAAAGTCTGCATTTGAAAAAGGCGCTCCTTCCCTTTCGAGCTCTGCCATGCGTCAAAATAGTGGTTTACCCCCACATATTGGGGTATCAGCGTACTCAGGACAAATTGCACAATAACTTTTGGGGTCCTGTTACCCTTTGGAAAATAACAATTGGGGTGGAAAGATCATTTTTGTGGAAAAGATATGATTTTTTATTTTACTGCTCTGCGTTATAACCTTCTGTGAAGCCTTGGGGGTTCAAAGCTCTCACCACACATCTAGATAAGTTCCTTGGGGGTCTAGTTTCCAAAATGGGGTCACTTGTGGGGGGTTTCCACTGTTTAGGCACACAGGGACTCTCCAAATACGACATGGCGTTCAATCCTCAATTCCACCAAAAAAGTCATAAATGGCGCTGCTTCCCTTCGAGCTCTGCCATGCGCCAAATAGTGGTTTAGCCCACCTATGGGGTATCAGCGTACTCAGGACTAATTGCACAATAAATTTTGGGGTCCTTTTATCCTTTGGAAAATAAAATTGGGATGAAAAGATCATTTTTGTGGAAAAATATGATTTTTTAATTTACGCTCTACGTTATAACCTTCTGTGAAGCGCTTGGGGGTTAAAAGCTCTCATACACACATTTAGATAAGTTCCTTGGGGGTCTAGTTTCCAAAATGGGGTCACTTGTAGGGGGTTTCCACTGTTTAGGCACACAGGGACTCTCAAATCTCCAAATGCGACATGGCGTCCAATCTCAATTCCAGCCAAAAAAGTCAAATGGCGCTGCTTCCCTTCCGAGCTCTGCCATGCGCCCAAATAGTGGTTTAGCCCCACCTATGGGGTATCAGCATACTCAGGACTAATTGCCAACAACTTTTGGGGTCCTTTTATCCTTTGGAAAATAATAATTGGGATGAAAAGATCATTTTTGTGGAAAAAAATATGATTTTTTAATTTTACGGCTCTACGTTATAACCTTCTGTGAAAGCCTTGGGGGTTAAAAGCTCTCACAACACATTTAGATGAGTTCCTTGAGGGGTCCAATTTCCAGAATGGGGTCACTTGTGGGGGGTTTCCACTGTTTAGGCACACAGGGACTCTCCAAATGCGACATGGCGTCTAATCTCAATTCCAGCCAAAAAAGTCAAATGGCGCTGCTTCCCTTCCGAGCTCTGCCATGCGCCCAAATAGTGGTTTACCCCCACACATGGTATATCGGTGTACTCTGGAGAAATTGTACAACAAATATTGTGGTTCATTTTCTCCTGATACCCTTGACAAAATTTAAAAAAATTGTGTCGAAAGAAAAATTTTGGGAAAAAAAGTTAAATGTTCATTTTTTCCTTCCACATTGCTTCAATTCTTGTGAAGTACCTAAAGGGTTAAAAACTTCTTGAATGTGGCTTTGAACACGTTGAGGGGTGCAGTTTTTAGAATGGTGTCACTTTTGGGTATTTTCTGTCATATTGACCCCTCAAATTCATTTCAAATGTGAGGTGGTCCCTAAAAAAAATGGTTTTGTAAATTTTGTTGGAAAAATGAGAAATCACTGGTCAACTTTTAACACTTATAACTTCGTAACAAAAAAAACTTTTGGTTCCAAAATTGTGCTGATGTAAAGTAGACATGTGGAAAATGTTATTTATTAACTAATTTTTGTGACATATCTCTTTGATTTAATGGCATAAAAATTAAAAGTTTGAAAATTGCAAAATTTTCAAAATTTTTGCCATATTTCCGTTTTTTTCATAAAAAAAACGCAACTTATATTGAAGAAATTTTACCACTATCATGAAGTACAATATGTCACGAGAAAACAATCTCAGAATCGCCAAGATCCATAGAAGCGTTCTAGAGTTATAACCTCATAAAGAGACAGTGGTCAGAATTGTAAAAATTGGCCTCGTCTTTAACCTACAAAATGGCTTGGTCATTAAGGCGTTAAAGATGTTGTCCCAAAAATAAAGAACATTTTAATAGTTTTTTGGGATAATAATATGTTCTACAATTGGATGTATCAAAAATGTTCCTATGCTAAGGTAATCTTATAAATGGATCCCTGCTGTTTGCTGAGCAATGGTTGTGTCTGACCATGTAGATACATTAATGGTGCATACCACAATTCCTGGCCAGGAGGAAGAATAAAGGATTATTCAGATGACATAGCAAAGTCTTTCAACTGCTGCTTTCTGTAAGATAAAGTATAACTCTGCCTGTTTTATTATGCACAAGTGTTTTTGTCATGTCTCCAATCCCCTGTGCTCATCATAAATCAAATCAGTGAGGCATGAGATCAAGCTGTCGCTGACCTAATATGTCACTGACTTGATTTATGATGATTTCAGAGTGCTGGAGACTAGTGATGAGAGGACTCATGGATATTCGGGTCCGTTGGGTTCGGCTGAACATTAACAAAAAGTTTAGTTCGGGTACCAGAATGGCACCCAAACTCAACCCAGAACCCAGAGCCTACTCAAATGACTGGGGGCCTGAACATCTGCCATTTCCCACACCGACATCTGTATGACAATGTGAGAAACAGCAGCTCTGATCGGCACTAAGTTTGTTACCACTGTCTAGAGCGCTGAAGTTCTCATGCTGTGACACAAATAACAGTGTGTGAGCCAACAGCTATGATCAGTGGTAAAAAAGTTACCGACGGACACAGGCATTGGCTGATGAAAGTACTACTCTCATCATCACACGCCTGGTCCCTCTGATAGCATCGAGAGCAGGCGTACAACAATGAAAATATTCACCAGCCGGCATCTCTGCAATAAAAAAATAAATAAAATGAAAAAATGTTATGAAGTCCCCTCTATTCTTCCTAACCAGCGCAGGTAAAGCTGACAGCTGTGACTGCAGCCTTCATCTGACATATATCTTAGCTGGTTATGAAAAGTAGAGGGGACCCCACACCATTTTGTAAAATGATTTAGATAAATTTTTGGAAAACATGGCATGTGATCCTCCATTTTTAACAACCAGTCAAGCTAAAGCAGAGAGCTGGAGCCTGGTATTCACAGACTGAGAAGGATGTTGGTCCTCCCCAGCCTAAAAATAGGAGCCCACAGCTGCTCCAGATTAAGTGCATCTATTAGATGCGCCAATTATAGTGCTTTGTGTTGTGAATTCTCTGGATTTTGAGTTGGGGCTCCCTCGGGTGGCTGTTGATATTAATGAAGCTGTCTTGACAGACAGAGACCTTTCAGCTGAGGATTCAGCTGCGGACGATTGGCAATCTGGGAGTCATGACTGGAGAGATTTAAGGGAGTAACTTTCCCTTGATCCTCGCCAATGATTAGTTTTCTCTTCCTGGTCCAGTTTGGAAGTCAGCTTGCTGCGGTCTCCTGCAACTTTCAGATAAGCTATTTCTTGCTTGTTTCTGTGGTTTTGTTTTCTTTTGTTTTTCTGTTTTCTGAGTGAGGTCAGCCGGGTCCACCTGCTGGGGCCTGCGCTGGTCTCTGTTTCTCAGTCATCGGTTCATTTGATCAGTCCCTTTTATTCCAGTGGCTGCTTGGTAGCTATCTGTTCACACCAGAGTTCTGATATAGTGGGGAGAGATTATGTGGTCTCAGTATTTTTTGGAATCGGAAGTGTAGGAATTTTTCCTAGGGTTTTGCTGGATTGCAGAAAGTATTCTTTTCTGTCCTGTCATATCTAGACAGTTTTGGGCCCCAGCCTTTGCTTACTCTATTTTCTGCCTGTGTTTGTATTTCATCTTGTCTCACCGTCAATATATGTGTGGGGGCTACCTATTCCTTTGGGGCGCTACTCCGGGGCAGTTAGCTTTCCCCTTTCTATCTTTAGGCTTCAGAGTTTGTTTTTTTTTCCTCTTTTTCTCTGGGGGCCGTAGGAGGATTTTCTTTCTTCTTCAATGGAGATTGTGCAGTTGTATGGTCGTTTTGAGCGGCTCGCTACTGAAGTTTGGGGAATTTTTGCTTATCTCTCTCAGTTTTCTGATATAGAACCTAGGACTGCCTCTGCCTGATTTATTTTCTGGGGATCGGTCTAAATTTTTGAACTTTAGGAATAATTGTAAATTTTATTTTGCCCTGAAACCTAAGTCCTCGGGGAACGCAGCTCAGCAGGTTCAAATTGTCATCTCCTATTGCGCAGCGACCCTCATGATTGGGCGTTTTCACTGACACCTGGGGATCCTGTTTTGGCTAATGTTGATGCATTTTTTCAGGCTCTGGGCTTGTTGTATGATGAACCTAATGTGATTTATCAAGCTGAGAAACCTTATTGGCATTGAACCAGGGTCAGGAAACAGCAGTGTTATATTGTCAGAAATTCCGAAAATGGGCAGTCCTTACTAAATGGAACGAAGATGCACTCGCGGCTCTTTTTCGGAAAGGGCTGGCAGAGACTGTAAAAGATGTTATGGTGGGATTTCCTGTCCCCTCGGGGCTCAATGATTCTATGTCATTAGCTATTCAAATTGATCGACGCTTGCGTGAACGTAAAACTATGCGAGAGGTGGTGTTGCCTTTTGAACGGGCCCCTGAGCCCATGCAGTGTGATGTGGTTTTTCTGGGGCTCAGCGTTGAGAATTTCGGAAGCGTAATAAGTTGTGTTTTTATTGTGGAGACGCTTCTCATACTATTTCCGTATGCCCTATGAGGGGAAGACGTTTTTCGCTCTCATTTGTTTTGGGCAATGTACAGTCTAAATTTCTCTTGACTGTTACCTTGATCTGCTCCTTGTCCACATTTTCTGCTCAGGCTTTTGTCGATTCAGGAGCAGCCTTGAACGTTATTGATTTTGACTTTGCCAAACGTTGTGGTTTTACCATGGTACCCTTGCGGACAACTATTCCTTTGCTGGGCATTTTTTCAACCCCTTTGGCGGAGAATAAACCCCAGTTTTGGACCCAGGTGATAATGCGGGTAGCCCCGGACCACAAGGAAAATTGTAAATTTTTGGTATTGCATAATTTGCATGATATTATTGTGCTGGGTTTCCCTTGGTTGCAGACCCATAATCCTGTTTTGGAATGGAAGTCTGTGTCTGTGGACAGTTGGGGTTGCCAATGTGTTCATGGTGACACTCCTGTGTTTTCTACCTCTCCCCAGCCTCAGGAGATCCCGGCTGTTTGGCTGATTACTCTGATGTGTTTAGTAAAAGTAACTCTGCGTTCATTGCCTCCTCATAGGAGTTATAATTGCGCTATTGAGTTAGTGTCCGGTTGTAAATTTCCCAAGGGTCGGCTCTTCAATTTGTCTGTACCTGAGCATGATGCTATGCGATCTTATATCAAGGAGTCATTGGAGAAGGGTCATATTAGAACGTCCTCTTCACCCTTTGCTGCCAGCTTTTTCTTTGTGGCCAAAGAGGATGGCTCATTGAGACCATGTATTGACTATCGTCTCCTTAATAAGACCACTGTTAAATATCAGTATCCGTTACCCCTGATTTCCGATTTATTCTCCCGAGTGAAAGGTGCTAAATGGTTTACCAAGCTTGACCTTAGGGGGGGCGTGTAATCTTTTTCGCATTAAGCATGGGGATGAATGGAAGACCGCGTTTAATACCCTGAGGGGCATTTTGAGTACCCAGTGATGCCTTTTGGGCTCACTAATGCCCCTTCCATCTTCCAATCTTTCATGAATTATATTTTCGTGATTTTGTGGATACGTTTCTGATTGTCTATCTGGACAATATTTTGATTTTTTTCTAATGACTGGGAATCTCATGTGGAGCATGTTCAGATCGTGTTCAGTATTTTGAGAGAAAATGCTTTGTATGTCAAGGGATCAAAATGTCTCTTTGGCGTACAGAAGGTTTCATTTTTGGGATTCATTTTGTCTCCATCTGCTATTGAAATGGACCCAGTCAAGGTTCAGGCAATTTCTGATTGGGTTCAGTCCACTTCATTGAAGGCTCTTCAGAGATTTTTGGGTTTTGCTAATTTTTACCGTAAATTTATAAGTAATTTTTCTGGTATTGTGAAACCACTTACTGATTTGACCAAAAAGGGCTCTGATGCGGTAAATTGGTCTCCAGAGGCAGTTTCAGCTTTTCAGGAGCTTAAGCGTAGATTCACTTTTGCTCCGGTTCTGCGGCAACCTAATGTTTCTCTCCCACTTCATGTGGAAATAGATGCTTCTGAGATTGGGACAGGAGCCGCTTTGTCCCAAAGCGATCCTGTAACCTCTAAGATTAACCCTTGTGCCTTCTTCTCCCAAAAGTTTTCCCGGCTGAACGTAATTATTATGTGGGGAATCGGGAATTATTGGCTATGAAGTGGGTGTTCGAAGAGTGGAGACATTGGTTAGAGGGAGCCAAACATCAAGTTGTGGTTCTCACTGACCACAAAAACTTGATCTATCTCGAATCAGCCAAGTGATTGAATCCTAGACAGGCCAGGTGGGCCTTGTTTTTCACGTGTTTTAACTTTGTGGTCTCCTTTCACCCGGGTACTAAGAATGTTAAGGCTGATGCCCTCTCTAGGATTTTCCTTGCGGATTCTCTTGATGTGACTGAGCCTAAGGCCATTCTGAAGGAGGGTGTCGTTCTTTCCTCTATCTCACCCGATTTGAGACTGGCCCTGGAGCAATTTCAGGGGGATAAACCTGAACGTTGCCCTGCGGGGAAATTGTATGTCTCAGACCAATGGAGGAGAAAAGTTATGTCTGAAGTTGTTAGGGGTCAGGTTCCCGCTTCTGCACAAGGGGAATCTCGAGCCATTCCGGCTGCGGTCTCCCATTCGTCTCCGGCCGCAGTGGACTCTGCTCAGCTTAGATGTCGGTCCCAGTGTTATGGAAATTTAATTAGGATAAATCTATCCTGAAGTGTTTGCTGGTGCCGTTCCCAATTTTCTATTAAATGTCTTTTTGAGCGCTCAGAACGAAATGAAAACTGTCCACCTGGAAGTGTCAGTATAGCAGTTCGTCAAGACCACTCATTTATTATTCATTCAAGGTTTTATACGTTTACAAAAAGGGGCTGGTTAGTCAATTAACATACAATTAAAAGCTGCTAGATTATTGCTGTTCTAGTGTATGATAATTATGATAATTATGATAAAAGGGCTGAAGTTGCAGATTTATTGTTTACTCTTCTTTGCCCTAGCTTTCTTGCATGACTAGTAAAGAAAACAATAGATATCTATTAAGACTCTCTGTACTTGTTCCTTATGAAGGCCAGGGTCATCTTTAACGACTGATTATAGCTGGCATCAGCTTTTTGCATAGATGTGTGAGCACAGGATTTTTAGCAAGTGAGATCTATCTAACTGTGAATGCATATAAATGAATATACTTTGAATATATGGAATACATATATATTTCCATCACAGTCCCCCTTAGATACCACTTGCCCTAAAAACCTGCTCCTGTCCCAAAGCGCTGCAACTCTTTTGTGCTGCCGGCGGGTTGAGATATGCCTTGCGCATGCCTCCCCCACTGAATACAGACTTTTCGCAAATGGGCGGTCAGGAGGACTGTCCCTGTCGGGGGTTTATGTGTTTGCAATCATAGTCTCTTTATTTAACTGCATGTTCAGAAAAAAACGTGTGCATTCTTCATCAGGTAGGTCATCTGTCTGGTCAGCCAGAGCATCCACGACATTCTTCATGGCTTAGGTGTCTCTCCTGGTACGGGAGCTTCCTTGCAATGCGATACGTGGATCCAAGCAGGCTTTACCTCTAGTTACACAGAGGTTGGTGTCATCTGGGGCTCTTGGATAGGACCATCAAATCTGGCAGTGAAGAGAAAAACTCGAGAATTGACATTAGTTTTTGACCAATTCAATTACATAAGCAAACAAGATATCATTTTGCATATTCTGCTGCTGAGGGAAGAATGCACCTAACTTGGGACTAGACCCAAACAAAATTTCGCATGGTGACAGCTTTTCTGGGTCTCTGGGAGTGTACCTTACTCTAAACAGTGCAATTGGAGGTGTGTCTCATGCCATGGTTTGCGTGTCTCTTGGGCAATTTTCAAAGCATCCTATTCTTAAGTGTTCCGTTCAGTCTTTCTACCTTCCTGCTGCTCTGGGGGTGGTAAGGAGTGTATAGGCCTAGGTCTGACCCTACTGCTAATCGGGTCTCGTGTGTCAGATTTGCTGTGAATGCGGGTCCCTGATCACTTTCTATCATTCTGGAACCCCGTATCTGCACACTATTTTCCGAAAGTAGCTGCTTTGCAGTAGTCTTTGCTGACTTGGAAGGCTTCTGTCCATCTTGAAAACACTTCTTTGACCACAATGGCGTATTTGAATCCTTCACTTGGCGATATTTGGATGTGGTCTATTTGGATCCTCTGAAGCTGGTAGAGTGGTCTTGCCAGATGAGGTGAGGGGGACTTTCTTCCACACATCCAGGCTTGCATTTGCCGCAGGTCAGACAGCTGCTGGTGAATTTGGCTGTTAGGGTGGAGATCCCTGAAGCGAACCAGTAAGCACCAATCAGATCATTCATCTGTGTCTTTGATATGTGGGTGTGGGTCCATGTGCCCATTGGACCACCATAGGGTGCATACTTTGTGGTAGGCAGAGTTTGAAGTCCATTATTGATAGCCTTCCTTCTTCACCTGTTGCTTTTTTCGCATTCAGCTCTTCTTCTCCTTTTGGAGCTTGGTCTTGCAACTTCTTGAGCAGATCCCAGGACGTCTTTTTTGTCAGGTTTCTTGTCTTCAGTCGTCATGTAGTAGCCGTCCGGCTCTACGACTTCTCCCACTTCTCCATGTTGTCTTCCTTTGGCCGCTTCTTTGGCTGCCATGTCCGCCATGTTATTGCCTCACGCCTCTTCTGTTCTCAGTTTTCCATGCACTTTGATTTTTCAAATTGTCACCATTTTGGAAGTTGGAGTATACCCAGCAGGTCCCTGAAGGCTCCATGATGTTTCACGGTTGTCCCGTTTGCTGTGATGAAGTTCCTTGTAGCCCAGATGAGCCCAAAGTCGTGTGCTATGCCATACGAGTACCTGTAGTCGGTGTAGATGTTTGCAGTCTTGCCTTCTGCCATCTGGCAGGCCTTCGTCAGCGCTATCGGTTCTGCTTCCTGGGCTGACAGGCTAGGTGACAGACTTCTGGACCACAGGATTTCTTGATTGCTGGTCACTGCACTTCCTGTGTGGAAACTTCTTCATCATCTGCAAATCTGTAGCCATCCAAGTAGAGGATAAATTCTGTAAATTTTGTTCTGGAAGGTCCATATTGTATCCCCCCTTGGGAGTGGGAGTAGAGTAGCCGGGATGAGGACTGTAGGTCTGGAGACGGTGACATTATGAGACAAAGGCGATAGAGGCGCCACAAAGATGCCTGGCGGTGTGGAGATTATTGTTGGTTGAGCTTGATTGAAGATTGCCAAGATGTCGTGTGGAGTGAGAGTTTCCAGTGGCTGTCCAAGAGTGATGTCAGCAACCTTGTCCAGGAGGGTGTGTGCTGCAGATACTGCCATCAGAAAGGAGGGTGCTCCTCTTGCAACTGGATCCAAGCTGGCTGAGAGGCAGCCTAAAAGTCTCTGTTTTCCCCGTGAATCCGTGCCAGGACTCCAGTAGCATGACATTCTTTCTTCCATCAGGTAGACGGAAAGACTTCTCGTAGTCAGGTAGGCCTGGTATTGGCGCTGAGACTGTGGAGTTCTTCCAATCTCCTGAATGGGTTGAAGGCTGCGTCTGATAGAAGGAGCGGGGTTGCGTTGATGCATCAGGGATATAGGTTCTGCAATACGACACTAGACCAGGGAAGGCCTGCAGCATTTTTGGAGTTGTTGGGGGAGCCATCTTCTCCACAGTGGTCTTCCAGTCATTTGACATGTGTTTCGTCTAGTGGGCAATACAGTGTCCCAGGGATGTAACTTGCTTCTGACATTACTGGACTTTGTTCTTCCAGACCTTGCGTTGCTGTTCTTCCAGGTAGAGTAGGAGAGACAAGGACTGTGCAGGTATCGATGTCAACCACACAAAAGAGAAGGTCATCCACGTGTTGTAGAAGAGTGACTCTTGCATATTCTGCAATCCAGTTGACAAGAATGGAGGACATTGTCTTGGTGAAACTTGAAGGGCTTGTCTGAGCACCTTGAGGCAACACTGTCTATATGCACTGCACTGGTGCGTGAAGGCAGGCCTCCAGGTGGAGGGGAAACACTGAAGAAGGCACTGGCCAGGTTGATCACCGTGAATACCGTTGCGGTGACTGGGACTTTTGAGAGCAGAGTGTGACGGTTCAGCACTGTTGGGGTTTCAAATACCGTAGCCTCTTTCACGGCCTCCAGGCCTTGCACCATTCTGAACTCAGTGGGGTTTACAGTCTTTTTCTTCACTGTGGAAAGCTGGGATTGATTCCGATGGGTGAGGCAGCCCAGTTTGGCCTTGTCCTTCACTATGCGGCATGGGACTCCCATCTCCCGGCACAGAGCTGGCGGGAAAACAAGCCGCCTATTAGGATCCACATCATGAGAGATGACGACCAGCTGGCCTTCTTGTTCTCCACCAAGGCAGTCACTGTGTTAGCACCTGCTCTGGTCACAAGGGGTCTTCTTGTTGGGACGTCTACTTCAGCGGTTGTTTTTTTCTCAGCACGGGCCATCAGAAGTTTATTTTTCTCCAGCTCGGTCTCAGGTCAGTATTTGTGCACAAGTTTGAAGAGCTGAGTGGCCTTTTGCCGGTCTAGGGCCTGGGTGAATTGGTTGATTGCAGGGGGCACCTCCTGGTGCTTGCAAAAGATGAACCTCTGGCGTTGGAGCCGGATGAGGTGTTGCCATTCCATGAAGCGAGTAGGGTCATTCTTGAGTTGAATATCCTGGCCAATGTCAAAGTTCTCAGGCCGTCTTCTTAGGCGAGTTCACTTAGACCTTCAATTGGTCAGAGACATCTTGACTCTGGGTGATGGAGTGGCTTTTCTGGTACTATGTCCAGCACCTCCTGTGATAGGTCTGCAGTGTGGTTGTTCCTGTTTCTTCTTGGGTCAGGGGTGAAGAAAGTGTCATGGTCCCATCTTCCTGGAACACTCTGGTCGCTTTCAGCTTCTGCAGTAGGTCCACTCCCAATAGGTTGAGGGTGCAGGTCTTTGACACAACAAACTGGGACATGATGGAGTGTTCTGGTTGAGTCCACACGCTCAGGGGCTTCATAATCTGGAAATGTCTGACTTGACCATCAATTCCCATGCAGGAAGCAGAAGATTCTGATAGATAGGTGAGGTTGGGGAGTTTCACAAGAAAAGATCTGACTACGCCATCCACTCTCAGGATATTGGTCCCACTGGTGGGGTTCCCTATGGACTTGGCGTGCTCCTGTCCTATGGACGGGGTTCTTCACTGCTTTCTGTGTTTCTTCTTCTTCTGGACGAAGTCAGTGTTCTGCACCGGTTCCGGAAATGACCAAACTCGCCACAGTTGTAACACTGGACATCCCTTCTGTCCCGGCGGGACTCAATCCTTTTTGCTACTGCGAGCAGGGTATCCATTGCTATTGACGTGTACTCAGGCCTGGCTACTACCAGTGGTTTCCTGATTGGTTCTCTCAGTCCATGCACAAAAGCCTGTGCCAACATCCATCTGTGTGTCTTATCATGGGTAATGAGGCCCAAATCTTGAAACACTTGCATCACTCTGTCATGGAACTTCTCCACAGACTCTGTCTTGTCTTGACTCATGTCATGTAGGCTGAGAGTTTGTCCTGTCAGTCTGCTTTTGGGCCATTCTCTGAGCTGCACAATTAGCTTTGGTCTTGTCTCCCAGGCATACGCATCTAACTCTGCTGGAAGCTTGAAGTGTTCTCTCATAATTGGCCAGAATGCATCACCTGCTTTTATTTCCATTACGGTCCAGAGATCAATCCAGGCTGCTGCATACGTTCGCTGGATCTGCTGCATTTTTTGGCAAAATGGCATGGGGTGTATCCCTGGGTCTGGCAGCATATTGATCACCTGGCTTGGGATAAAGGGCTCATAGGATGGTGCCTCTACCTGTCCCTGCTCTATTGGTGCTTGTGTGTTTTCTTCCCTAGTATTGGGCAGCATGTGTGACGTTGCATCTTCATCTTCATCAGATAAGAAGTGACATGATGTACTTGGTGCATACACTGGGTGAGATTTGGGCTTAAAAGTTGTCTTGCTGCATGGGGATTTCCCACTTCCTTGCTGAGGCTGCAGTGGATCAGTGTCATGGTTCCATGCTGGCAGCCCTGCTCGGCACTGAGGTTCCTTATTTGTGTCTGTAGCTACACTTCCCTCCTGTGAAGCCATGGCTGTGGGCTCTGCTAGTTGTTGTGTCTGGGGGCTACATGCAGTGTTTTGTGTGGGGAGATTTGCACTTTCTTCTCCTGATATAATGACTGGCAATGTTTGTACTGTGCTGGGATAGACAGGGTGCCCTGTGCTGGAGGCACTGAATACAGGGACACCACATTGCTTTGATTGGGCGTTGACCCAGTTGATAACGAAGTAGAAAAAAGAGGAAGAGAAGGGAGGTGTGAGGGAGGAGCGAGGGAAAGAGGAGGGGGGAGAGATCGAGGGGAGAGAGGTGGAGGGGAGAGAGGAGAAAGAGGAGGGGGGAGAGAGGGGGGGAGAGAGGGAGGGGAGAGAGGAGAAAGTGAAGGAGGAGAGGGAGGGGAGGGTGAAGAAGAGGAAGAAAATGGATGTGTCAGAGATGTGAGGGAGGGGAAAGAGGGAATGATAGGGAAAGTAGGATAGAGAGGGATGGCAGCGAGGAAAGAGGAAAAAAGTCTGAAGAAGAAGGAGAAAGGGACTGAGAGAAGAAAAAGGAGAGGGTGTCCCCCCTGTGGCTCTTGAGAGAGGATCGTTGAAACAAAAATGCCTTCCCTGTGGAGAGAGGCAGGGAGCGTTTTTTCCTGTACAAGGCTCCTTATTCAATGAGAGCAGCCTACACCTGTCCCGTGTCTCCACATGATGGACATGTGATGTGTGTGACTCTGAATTCTGCTCTTGTGACATGTCAGTGATCATTTTCTCACAGACGATTTAGCACCTTTTCAATCTTATTCACATAAAAAATCACTTCCTGCTCCGTTCAAATTAACTTGCTGTACCTTCTACACGATGCACCACTGCTCTTTTATAGCAGACGGTAATCTATAAACAAACTTTCCTGTGCCTTTCAAACAACAAAAAAGAAAAAACATTTCATTATGCAGCGTAAAGTCTGCCTGTCCATTTGCTTCTCACGTACTCTGACCTTCTATTCACATGCCTAGCCCTTCAATTCTCACGTACTGTGTCTGTTCCAAAAACCTATTCAACAAAGGTGATTAAAAATCTGAAAACTGCTGCATTCTGGTTCTGTGTGTCTTTGCTGAATGCCTGATGGGTGGGGTGAGTGAAGCCGCTGCGCAGCTGTTTTGTGTATTCTCCCTCAGACTGAAGTTTCCTTATCTGTGCTTCTGACCTTGGTCTAAAGCAAGCTAGTAGAAAAAATGGTGGAGAATAAAACTTTAAAATAAATTGCTTAGAAAAAAAAAACCTCTCCAAAATTATTTAAAAATGTACTTGAAAGAAAAACTTTAAAAACAAAAGTTAGATTTAGTAAAAAAAACTCTAGGAAAAAAATAAAGATTGACCAAAAAGGGGAGAGAAAAAAAAACGTATTAATCATAAAACTCTGAAAAACAACCCTTGTTACTAAAACAGCTAATTAAAAACAGAAAAGAGGTGGAAAAACTGATTGTAAAAATGATAAAAACAAAAAGAAAAATACTTTAAAACTTTTGTCTGGTAGCGTAGGCTTTTTCCTACCGCCCTCTGGAATGTCATTTCGTTGCTGCTGGCACTTCCCCACGTTGGGCGCCAACTGTTATGGAAATTTAATTAGGATAAATCTATCCTGGAGTGTTTGCTGGTGCCGTTCCCAATTTTCTATTAAATGTCTTTTTGAGCGCTCAGAACGAAATGAAAACTGTCCACACGGAAGTGTCAGTATAGCAGTTCGTCAAGACCACTCATTTATTATTCATTCAAGGTTTTATACATTTACAAAAAGGGGCTGGTTAGTCAATTAACATACAATTAAAAGCTGCTAGATTATTGGCTGTACTAGTGTAAGTATGATAATTATGATAAAAGGGCTGAAGTTGCAGATTTATTGTTTACTGTTCTTTGCCCTAGCTTTCTTGCATGACTAGTAAAGAAAACAAAAGATATCTATTAAGATTCTCTGTACTTGTTCCTTATGAAGGCCAGGGTCGTCTTTAACGACTGATTATAGCTGGCATCAGCTTTTTGCATAGATGTGTGAGCACAGGATTTTTAGAAAGTGAGATCTATCTAACTGTGAATGCATATATATGAATATACTTTGAATATATGGAATACATATATATTTCCATAACACCAGCATCTCGCCAAGTCTAACAGTGTGCAGAGGATTACTGCTGCCTCTCCAGGCTCTGCTATTGTGGCCAGTACTGGTTAGCGGAGAGCAGACGTCTTTAGGACAAAGTCCTTGTTTTCCCCTTCTGAGCATGCCCAGGGTGAGATCTCTCATTGGAGATCAGGTGTCACATGCTCAGGTACTGCAGCAGCTCCTATTGGTCCGCCAGGAAGGTCCTATGACTACTGGTGTTCTGGAACAGTTTCATTGGTCCTTGTTTCTGGCAGGTCCTGTAGCTGTTACTATAAAAGGGTGGCATGGCTGGGCCGCCATGCGCTAGTATCAATTGCATTATGTGCTTTGCGCCAGTGTGATCATGCACGCATGTGGTTATTGCTCGGCTGAAATAAGCCCCTAGAATACCGGCACCTCCGGTGAGGAGATTTGAGTGCAAGTGGTTAGGGCTTGGCTGAAATAAGCCCCTAGAATACCGGCTTCTCCGGTGAGGAGATTGCTTGATTGCGTTGCTGTCTGCGTGATCACGGACTGCTATCTGCACAGCGGTCGTCTGTGTATCCCTGTGGTGTTAACAAGACACAGTCATTTCTCAGCGGCTCTTTGACGCAACAGGGTTCGCTTTATAACGCTGGTTCAGCGCCCTAGCGTTTTACCTTGCGGCTCACTGAAGCTAAGTGAGTTCGCACCTATCGCCATATAGCGCTGTGGCATTCCCGTTAGCGGCTCTGGGGATTAACAGAGTTCGCACTTACAGCCACAGCACGCTACGGTGTTTATTTTAGCGACTCTGCGGGATAACAGAGTTCGCTACTTTTGGCAGCTTACTGGCAGCGAGCTTCGCCAGCACAGTGGACCCGGGCTGCGAAAGCACCTCTCTAATATATCTATTAGGTTCGTTTCGCAGACCCTAACATAATACTAGCGCCAGGCTCTGGCTAGTAAAATGGCGGACGACCAGCGTCTACAGCAGTACATCCAGCAGCTGGAGGGTAGGTTGGCGGCTCTAGAGCGCACAACCTCAGCTGTGGATGTTACCGCTGTCGCTGTTCAGGCTTCTAGCATTGCTGCAGCCAGTTTGTCCTCTGCCACCCCTGCTCCGACTTTATCCCATCTCCCGCTTGCAGACAAGTTTGCTGGTGACAGCAAGAAATGTCGAGAATTCGTGAGTCAGTGCTCCATTCATCTTGAGCTTCTGGCTGCACGTTTTCCCATGGAACGGGCGAAGGTGGGTTTTGTCTTATCCCTCCTGTCGGGCAGGGCGTTGGAGTGGGCAACGCCGCTGTGGGAGTGTGATGATCGTGTGGTACAGAGTGCTCCTCTCTTCCTGGAGGCTCTGAGACAGGTCTTCTTAGGACCTCGTGTCACCCACAATACGGCGCTCCAAATGCTGGCAATATCATAGGGTTCATCCATGGTCAGCCAGTTCGCCGTCCAATTTCTGACTCTGGTCTCTGAGCTAGAGTGGCCGGATAAAGTCCTCATTCCGGTGTACTGGAGAGGACTGGCGGATCATGTGAAGGATGCTTTGGCCACCAGGGAGTTTCCCGCCACACTGGAGGAACTCATTTCCCTATCTACCTGCATTGATCTCCGTTTTAACGAGCGGAGGTTAGAGCGGACCCAGTGCAGGCAGAGGTTTCGGTTGGCTCACACCTTCGCTAAACCTCTGGAATCTTCCGTTCAGGCGTCCGATTCTTCCGAAGCCATGGAGGTTTCTTGTGCGGGACCTAAGTCCCGGATCGCTTGAGCAACGGTGGTCTGTAGTTTTTGCCAACAGGCAGGACACTATACTAACAGATGTCCACAGCGATCACAGAGGCGATCGCGTCTAGTGACCCTGGGAGGAGGCTTACTAGAGACAGCGGCATTTTCCTCCAAGATGACACTTAAAGGGACAATCACTGTAGGCACTTCCATTCTCACAGCCGACCTTTGCGTGGACTCAGGAGCAGAGGGGAACTTCATGTCCTCTAACTTTGCTCGCCGTCACGCAATACCTCTGGTGGCGCTTGACAAATCAGTGACTGTCTGGGTAGTGAATGGGTCGACATTGCCCTCACATATTACACATCAGACTGTTCCTCTTGCATTGTTTGCATCCCTTCCCATCAGGAGCTTATTTCCCTACTCGTCCTTCCCGAGGGAATAGATGAGATCCTACTAGGTATACCTTGGCTCCGGTTCCACTCCCCCATATAGAGTGGACTTCGTTTAGGATACTGGGTTGGAGTGATGCATGTAGAGGCAGATGTGTCCGGAGTTGCATTCAGGTTACAACTACTGAGTTACCTGCAGATCTTACTCCACTTCCCAAGTGCTATTGGTCATATGCAGACGTGTTCTCCAAGAAGGCTGCGGAGACTCTTTCGCCTCATCGCCCTATGACTGTCCTATCGACCTCTTGCCTGGCGCAGAACTTCCTCGGGAAATGGTCTATCTCCTCTCTCTTCCTGAGACAGAGGCCATGTCGCAATATATTCAGGAAAACCTGGCAAGAGGGTTCATTAGGAAGTCGGTGTCACCGGCAGGGGCGGGATTCTTCTTCGTGCTGAAGAAGAACGGAGAATTACGTCCGTGTATTGATTACAGGGGTCTTAACTAGTGTTGAGCATTCCGATACCGCAAGTATCGGGTATCGGCCGATATTCGCCGTATCGGAATTCCAATACTTAGTTCCGATACTTTTCCTATATCGTATACCGGAATCGGAAGTTCCCATAATTCTTTGAGAGGCAGTGTGATTTTATTCAGCCAATGAGGATTCCTAAGAAGTGTGGGCACATCCTGTAATGCTGCGGTCATGTTAACTAATGGCATGGCTGTGACTGGCTGCTGAAATTATGTCAGAATGCACTATAAAAGGCGCCGCCGCCATTTTAGCTTCACTGTGCTGTGAATTCAGTTAGGGACAGAACGCTGCTCTGCTGACTCTGAGGGACAGTTACAGATAGCGTTTTGTGAATTGTTCTGTAGGCAGGCTATTTGAGAAACCGCTTTGTAAATCATCCTTTTTCCTTGCAGTGTTGTTTTCACAGCTCTGTGCAAGGTGTGTGTGTGAGTGCAGGTGACGCTGCAGTTTGCTCTGCATCCAACGCTGTTTGTAGTCATCTGCACGTGTCACTCACTGATTTTTTTTTTTTATTTTGTGGAATTGGTGCTGCTCCATTCAAATGAAATTCACAGTGATCTATTAGTGTGACGCGCTTCCATCCGTATACAATACATTGGTTGCAAACTTATAGAAGTACACAAAGGAGAATTGCTAGCTAGTGAACGTTGTGTGCAGTGTTCACTGTAGTCTGTGAGTTTTCATTTTGTTGAGTGCAGATCACGCTCAGTTGTTCTTCAACCTGCTGGTTGTAGTCTGCTGAGCGTGTGTCACTGCCTATCCTTTAATTTTTTTCTAATTGGTGCTGCTCCATTCTATTTAAAAAAACTCATATCTATTAGTGTGACGCGCTTCCATCCGTATACAATACATTGGTTGCAAACACTATAGAAGTACACAAAGGGGCCTTTCGCAGCTAGTGAACAGTTGTGTGCAGTGTTCACTGTAGTCTGTGAGGTTTTCATTTTTTGAGTGCAGATCACGCTACAGTTAGTTCTTCAACCACTGCTGGTTGTAGTCTGCTGAGCGTGTGTCACTGCCTCATCCTTTACATTTTTCTCTAATTGGTGCTGCTCCATTCTATTTAAAAAAACTCAAATCTATTAGTGTGACGCGCTTCCATCCGTATACAATACATTGGTTGCAAACACTATAGAAGTACACAAAGGGGCCTTTCGCAGCTGAGTGAACAGTTGTGTGCAGTGTTCACTGTAGTCTGTGAGGTTTTGATTTTTTGAGTGCAGATCACGCTACAGTTAGTTCTTCAATCACTGCTGGTTGTAGTCTGCTGAGCGTGTGTCACTGCCTCATCCTTTACATTTTTCTCTAATTGGTGCTGCTCCATTCTATTTAAAAAAACTCAAATCTATTAGTGTGACGCGCTTCCATCCGTATACAATACATTTGTTGCAAACACTATAGAAGTACACAAAGGGGCCTTTCACAGCTACTGAACAGTTGTCTGCAGTGTTCACTGCAGTCTCTGAGGAATAACCACACTTAGGCCTTATAACTTTTCTGACTTTCTTTATCAATCTACCAAGATGAAGAAGGCAGGGAGTAAGGCACGTGGTCGTGGCCGTGGAGTTTCAGCTGGGAGAGGACGTGGAGATTCTGTGGCTGCTGCCGCCCCCATTGACACAGCATCCACCAGTTTTCCCGTGAGAGTTCCTTTATGTGCACTTTTGTAGGAGCTCGGCGTACCCCCCTGCTGCGGGAAGAACAAATTGAAGCCGGTGTTGGTTGGATGGCAGCCAATGCATTGACTTCAATTGCTTCCACCTCCTCTCAGAACCCAGCACTGTTGAACAACCATCTGTCTCTTCACCGCCTGCCAAATTGCCCAGGCAGTCAGAGAGCTCTGTACAGGAGCCAGCTGAGTCTCTGCTTCTGTTCTCAGAACCTGTTGGCTTGCAAACAGGGGCCCAGCCAAGCAGAATGTGAAGAAGAGGGAGTATGCAGTGATGCGCAACAGCTGTGTCTCTCTGAATCTGAAGAGGCGGGTGAGTCAGTGCTGATGGTCAGCACACCGCAGAACGCATCTAATGATGATGAGACTCAGGTGCCAGTTTCTGTTGAGCATGGTGCTGGCCAGACCACCCAACAGCAGCAGGTGTTGGAAGAGGGTAGTGGAGATGATGAGGTCCAAGACCCAACATGGCGTGAGGAACAGGAAGGTGGTGGGAGCAGCTCTGAGGAAGAGTTTGCCCAACGGTCCAAACAGAGGGAGAGGTAGGCTGCAGACTCGGTTGCCTGTAGCCTCCAGTTTGGCACCCGTTCGGAGCAGTTCTCTTCCAAAAGCCAAAACGGGCGCTCCCAGGACTTGCACTGCGTGGTCCTTTTTTGACACACTTGCAGATGATATTTGCTATGTCAAATGCAAGCTGTGTAATCAAAAAGTAAAAAGAGGTAAAAGTGTCAATAACCTCAATACAACAAATATGTGGAAACATGTGCGGACAAAGCACGTGGTTGAGTTACAAAGACACACTGGAGATGTAGGCCAACCTACAGCAGCACCTACATCTTCAGCTCGTGTTGGAGCCTCTTCCTCCAGCTCACACACAGCTGGTTCTGCTTCCTCACAGGATCGCCATGGAAGAACCTCTGTCACTGTTGTCCAGAGACCCAGTGTTATTCCACCCACAGCTGCAAGTTCCTTGTCATCCTCACACTCCCAGGCCACAAAACAGCCATCGGTAGCACAGGCATGGGATAAAAGACGGCCATACTCGGCAAACCATCCACGAGCACAGGCTCTGAATGCTGGCATTGCAAAACTCCTGTCCCTTGAAATGCTGTCATTCAGGCTGGTGGAGACTGACAGTTTCCGTAACTTAATGGCATTGGCAGTCCCACAATACAATGTGCCCAGCCGATTTTATTTCAGCAGGCAAGCCGTCCCTGGTCTGCAAAAGCATGTTGAGGGAAAAATTAAACATGCGCTACTAAACGCCGTCAGTAGCAAGGTCCACCTGACCACCGATGCGTGGACCAGTACCCATGGCCAGGGACGATACCTTTCCCTCACTGCCCATTGGGTCAATGTTGTGGAGCCGGGTACAGATCTTGCGAGTGGCGCTGTACGTGTTCTGCCAACTCCAAGGATTGCAGGAATCCAGTCTGTACACATTGACTCCTCCTCCTACTCCAGTTCCTCAGAATCATCGCTGCAGGAGCCGTCACGGTCTACCTCCACATGGACCCGTGAACGCTTACCTGTTGCGACCGATATGAGCACAGCCGTGGCCAAAAGTCAACAGGCCGTCCTGAAATTAATTTCCATGGGGAATCGAAGCCACACAGCGCAGGAGCTCTGGAATGCTATCAAGCAGGAAAGTGACGTGCGGTTTTTGCCAGCGAATCTCCAGCCAGGCTTGGTAGTGTGTGACAATGGCCGAAATCTGGTGGCAGCTCTGGGCCTTGGTAACCTCACTCACATACCATGTCTGGCACATGTGCTCAACTTGGTCGTGCAGAGTTTTTTGATGGACTATCCGGATCTTGAAGCACTGCTGCACAAGGTCCGCCTAGAGCGCCCTCACTTGCGACGTTCCAGCATGGCCAGATCGCGCATTGCAGCTCTGCAACGCAGATTTCGCCTTCCTGAACATCGCATCATATGTGACGTACCCACCAGGTGGAATTCCACGTTACATATGTTGGAGCGGTTGTGTGAGCAGCAGCCAGCAGTAATGGAGTATCAGCTGCATCAGGCGCAATCAATTCTCAATTTGCGCCGTTCACACTTCACCACTACTGAGTGGGCCTCTATGAAGGACATCTGCCACGTTTTGCGTGCGTTTGATGAGTCAACGCGGATGGCGAGTGCAGATGATGCACTAGTCAGCCTGACTGTCCCCCTTATCTGCCTGCTTCAAAAAACACTGCAAGCACTAAGGGATGAGGTTTTGGAAGAGGTGGAGGATGACGAGTCACAAATTCCATCACCTTCTGGACAGTCAGCGCAACGTGGTTCCTCACAAAGGGCTGGGCAGGGCTCACTTTGTGAGGAGGATGAGGAGGAGTCAATGGAGGAGGAAGACATCGCTCCAGAGGGAGGTACACAACGCTCTAGTCAGTATGTAGAGCGAGGGTGGGGTGATGCAGAGCAGGGAGAGATGACGCCTCTTGCAGGGGACAGCGTTTCTTGGCCAGTTGGGAGTCTGCAGCACATGGTTGATTTCATGCTGCAGTGCCTGAGAAACGACCGCCGCATCGCCCACATTCTCACCACAGTCTGATTATTGGGTGTACACCCTCCTAGACCCTCGCTACCGGGACAAGTTACAAAGCCTCATCACACCGTTGAACCGAGAGCGTAAAATGCGGGAGTACCAAGACACACTGGTGCAATCCATAATGTTCTCCATTCCAGCCAAGAGCACTGCTGCTGCTACTGCTTTACAAAGCAGCTCTGTGCGTCGAGGCAGTGGAGACAGCTCTGCAACAAGAGGGAGCACAAGCAGCGCCTCTGCACAGGGCAAGACCAGTATGTTCCAAATGTGGCGAAGTTTTGTGGCAGCGCCACAAATGTCTACACCATCCGAGACGGCTCCAGTCAGCAGGAGGCAACGTTTCCGTAAGATGGTGACAGACTACATGTCTTTCCCTCTCAGTGTACTCCCAGATGGCTCTTCCCCATTCAAGTTTTGGGTCTCTAAGCTGGATACATGGCCAGAGCTTAGCCAGTATGCATTGGAGGTGCTGGCTTGCCCTGCTGCCAGTGTATTATCGGAGCGCGTCTTTAGTGCTGCAGGTGGTGTACTAACAGACCGTCGCATGCGACTATCCTCCGATAATGTAGACCGGCTTACTTTTCTGAAAATGAACAAGGCATGGATCTCGCCTGAATTTGCCTGTCCGGATTCCAATTAAATAACTGGTTGGCAACGTTATCCATGTCTCCTGTTATGTTCATCTTTCTACCACCTGATCTCTACTCCCTGGGCTACAACACTGCCAGTTGCTACTCAGAAGTGTCGTGTCCACAGACCAATACACAAGCTATAGTGTTAGTGGGGTTCAGTAACGCCAGCTGTTCCCCTGCTGTGTGTCCGGCAAGAAATCTCCTGTTCCCTACACATGCACAGAAAAACCCATGTCGAACATGCTCCAAATAGGGAAGAGCCGTCACCCTGATTGTTATGCTTAAAACAGGAAAGTTTGAAGTTTTCCAAGTCTAGAATGATAAATTTTTATAAGAAATATGGACAAATAATAATTTGTCATCACAGCGCATATCTGCACATGTCTATTATAAATGGTAACAAAAACTAAAACATAGTGTTCACTTTTTGAAATTAATGCATAAAAGTACATTTCATAATTATCAATTAATGCTTTTTAAGGAACTTTATCTGTACCTGTAAGATAATGCAGTCAATGGATGTACGAATCATAAACATCATCATCATCATCCTCACGACTCACGAGTTATATTTATGACAGACATAATAAAATACACAGACTGATGCCAACTGTAACTTCACACACCATATATGAAATGGCCATCATCTAAACCTGGTAATAATGTGCAATAATAAATTATTACATCTAGAAAGTGCATCATGCATACTGACAATAGGTAGTTATACCTGCAAGTGCTGGTGAAACAACCACAACAGATATAAATTAATAATGGTATATAGGTATCACAGTACATAGTTACTCATGGACAATGTCGATCTAATACTGTACCTCAATAAAGGCAGCGTCAACCATCATGCTTGTTAGTCTTGTAGATTGTTAAAGAGGGAACGTGCTTTTTTGGTTGCTCATAGGTGGAGTATTATACAGTAAATGATTACTGCTGTCGTATTTTTGGCGTCCCTAGGGCAGAATAACGCTGCGTAAGGTCACATTTTATAGAGAGTCATATAATAGACACACGCTACCCTACCCTACGTGTTATGATTTGGTAGCTGAGGAGAGCAGGCAAAAAGGAAATACACCAGAGCAGTTGGAAACTATGAGATTGCAGTACCCTGACTAACCACCACAACTAGAGGCAGCCGTGGAGCGTTCCTACGTTGGTCCTAGACGCCTCGTCACAGCCTGAGAAACTAACTACACCTAAAGATAGAAAGAGGAAAGCTATCTGCCCCGGAGCAGATCCCCAAAGAACATAGAAAGCCCCCAAACATGTAATGGCGGTTAGACAAGAAGAAATACTGACACAGACAGAAAATAGTATGAGCAAACGTTGGGGCCCAAACTTACTAAATAGAAAAGGATAGGAAGGGCACTTACTGCAATCCCAAAAAACCCTGAAAAGCACCAACTCTACTAATTTCAAAAACACCTGAGATCACACGACCTCTACCACCTAAATTAGTTCTCTGGTGTAACCAAAAACAAAACAGCAGCCACTGAAAAAACTGGAAAAAGCAAATGTACAAACATCAGTGGCTGAACTGAACTGAGAGGGCAAAAGCCCCCTAGAGGGGACCCTGAAGGCCCCCACAGAAGTGCAGGACAAAATGCAAAAATAAAGCACAAAAACAAAAAGAAGAAAATGTCTTATCTGTTAGCAGGAGATTCAGACACGACACAGCAGGCTACCAAGGAAACAGGAATCACTGATTGAGACCAGAACAATTGATCACCGGCAACCCTGATGGGAAGGCGACTCCCTTATATAAGACCAGTCAGTAACACCTGATTCCCAATCCTCACAATCTTCACTGGACAGTCCAGTACCGTTTGTAACCACCAGAGGGAGCTTCTGCTCAGAACTCATTTCCGCCTATTCACAACAGTACCCCCCCTTGAGGAGGGGTCACCGAACAACCAGGTCGGTCAGGATGAGTTCTATGATACGCACGGATGAGTCTCCTAGCATGGATGTCCGAAGCAAACACCCAAGAATTGTCTTCCTGACCATAACCTCTCCATTTAACCAAATACTGGAGTTTCCGTCTAGAAAAACGAGAATTCAATATTTTCTCAACCACATACTCCAGATTGCCCTCAAACAAAACAGGGTCAGGAGGCACAGTAGTAGGAACCACTGGCTCAACAAACCTTTTCAACAAGGACTTGTGGAACACGTTATTGATCTTAAATGTCCCTGGAAGAAGCAAACGAAAAGAAACAGGATTAAGAATCTCCATGATCTTATAAGGTCCAATGAACCTAGGCTTAAATTTAGGAGATACCACTCTCATAGGAATATTTCTTGAGGACAACCAGACCAAGTCCCCCACTTTAAACCGAGGACCATCAGTCCTATGCCGGTTAGCAAACCGCTGGGCCCTCTCCTGAGAGAGGGACAACCTCTCCACTACCTGGTCCCAAATCTGTTGCATACGCTCCACAACAGAGTCAACACCTGGACAGACAGAAGCCTCCGTCTGTCCTGAAGAAAATCGAGGATGAAACCCAGAATTACAGAAAAATGGAGACATCAAAGTGGCAGAGCTAGCCCTATTATTAAGAGCAAACTCAGCCAAAGGCAAAAAAGAGACCCAGTCATCCTGATCAGCAGACACAAAGCATCTTAGATAAGTCTCCAATGTCTGGTTTGTTCTCTTAGTTTGACCATTGGTCTGAGGATGAAACGCCGAGGAGAAAGACAATTGAACACCAATTTTAGAACAAAAGGTCCTCCAAAATCTGGAAACAAACTGGACTCCTCTGTCAGACACAATGTTCTCAGGAATGCCGTGTAAACGAACCACGTGCTGAAGGAACAAAGGCACCAATTCAGAGGAGGAAGGCAACTTAGGTAATGGCACAAGATGTATCATCTTGGAAAACCTATCGCAAATCACCCAGATGACGGTCATTCTCTGAGAAACAGGGAGGTCGGAAATGAAAATCCATAGAGATATGGGTCCATGGTCTCTTGGGCACAGGTAATGGCATCAACAAACCACTAGAACGAGAGCAAGGCTTGGAGCGAGAGCAAGTCCCGCAGGACTGCACAAACTCCCTGACATCACGAGACAAGGTAGACCACCAAAAGGACCGACTAACCAAGTCTCTGGTACCAAAAATTCCGGGATGACCGGCCAACGTGGAACAATGAATCTCCGACATTACACTCTTTTTCCACTGGTCCGGGACAAACAATTTCCCAACAGGGCAGCGCTCGGGCTTATCCTCCTGACACCCCTCCAGAGCCAGTCTCAAATTGGGCGAGATGGCGGAAAGAACTACACCCTCTTTCAAAATAACAGAAGGATCAGATAACTCAGGAGAGTCCGCCAGGAAACTCCTCGAGAGGGCATCCGCCTTAACATTTTTAGTGCCAGGAAGAAATGAAACCACAAAATTAAAACGTGTGAAAAACAAGGCCCACCTGGCCTGTCTAGGATTAAGTCGATTGGCAGATTCCAGATAAACTAGATTCTTATGGTCCGTAAGGACCACCACCTGATGTTTGGCTCCCTCCAGCCAATGTCTCCACTCTTCAAAAGCCCACTTCATGGCTAATAAGTCCCGATTACCCACGTCATAATTACGTTCAGTGGGAGAAAATTTTCGAGAGAAAAAGGCACAAGGGTTACTTTTAGAGGTCTCTGGATCTCTTTGGGACAAAACGGCACCTGCCCCAATTTCAGAGGCATCAACCTCCACCTAAAATGGTAGAGAAACATCAGGTTGCCGTAGAACAGGAGCAGAAGTGAATCTCTGCTTAAGTTCCTGAAATGCAGAGACTGCCTCATGAGGCCAATTCACCACATCAGAACCCTTCTTGGTCAAATCAGTTAACGGTTTAACAATAACAGAGAAATTACCAATAAATTTACGATAAAAATTGGCAAAACCCAAGAATCTTTGAAGAGCCTTTAATGAAGTAGGCTGGACCCAATCACAGATGGCCTGAACCTTGACCGGGTCCATTTCAATAACAGATGGGGACAAAATGAATCCCAGAAATGACATCCTCTGAACGCCAAAAAGACACTTTGATCCCTTCACATACAGAGCATTCTCTCTCAAAATCTGGAACACAGTCCGAACATGTTTTACATGAGAGTCCCAGTCATTGGAAAAAAACAAGATATCATCCAAATAAACAATCAGAAATTTATCCACAAAATCCCTGATAATGTCATTCATGAAGGACTGGAAGACAGAAGGAGCATTAGTGAGCCCAAAGGGCATCACAAGGTACTCAAAATGCCCTTCAGGGGTATTAAATGCTGTGTTCCATTCATCCCCGTGCTTAATGCGAATAAGGTTATATGCCCCCCTGAGGTCAAGCTTGGTAAACCAAGTAGCGTTTTTCACCCTGGAAAACAGATCAGAGATCAAGGGTAAAGGATATTGATATTTCACAGTAATATTGTTCAAGAGACGATAATCAATACACAGCCTTAATGAACCATCCTTTTTTGGCCACAAAGAAAAAACCGGCACCTAAGGGTGAAGAGGATGGTCTGATATGACCCTTCTCCAATGACTCCTTGATATAAGACCGCATAGCGTCATGTTCAGGTACAGACAAGTTAAAAAGGCGACCTTTAGGGAATTTACTACCAGGCACTAATTCAATAGCGCAGTCATAGCTCCTATGGGGAGGTAAGGATGCAGATTTACTTTCGCTAAACACATCAGAAAAATCAATCAAAAAGTCAGGAACATCCTGAGCCTGGGGGGAGGCAGAAAAAACAGGAGTGTTGGTATTAACACATTGGCAGCCCCAACTGGTAACAGACACAGATTTCCAATCCAAAACAGGATTATGAGACTGTAACCAAGGGAAACCCAGTACGATAATGTCATGCAGATTATACAGAACCAAAAATTTGCAACTCTCCTGATGATCAGGTTCTACCCTCATTATCACCTGAGTAGAGAACTGAGGTTTATTCTCAGCCAAAGGGGTAGAATCGATCCCCAGTAGGGAATAGACTTCCGTAGGGGTATCAAGGGAAACCCACAACGTTTAGCAAAATCAAAATCCATCAGGTTAATAGCTGCTCCAGAATCAACAAAAGCCTGAGCAGAAAATGAGGACAGAGAGCATATCAGGGTCACAGTTAATAAAAACTTAGTCTGAACACTACCCAAGACAACTGAGCGTGCAAAACGTCTTCCCCGCTTAGGGCAGACTGAAATAGCATGAGAGGCATCACCACAGTAGAAACATAACCCATTGCGCTTTCGAAATTCATGACGCTGTGCCCCAGAAACCACTCTATCACACTGCATGGATTCAGTAGCAGGTTCACAAGGCAACATTATTCCACGCATACCTTTCCGCTCACGCAAACGTCTGTCAATTTGAATCGCTATTGACATAGAATCATTGAGACCAGAGGGAACAGGGAATCCCACCATAACATCCTTTACATTATCTGACAGTCCCTTCCGAAAAAGAGCTGCCAAAGCGTCGTCATTCCATTTGGTCAGGACTGCCCACCTACGGAATCTCTGACAGTATAACTCAGCGTCCTCAAGCCCCTGACTTAATGCCAACAAAGTTTTTTCAGCTTGATCAGTGACATTAGACTCATCGTACAATAACCCCAAAGCCTGAAAAAACGCATCAACATCACTCAAAACAGGATCCCCAGGTGTCAGGGAAAAAGCCCAATCCTGAGGGTCGCCGCGCAGGAGAGAGATGACAATTTGAACCTGCTGCGCTGCGTTCCCTGAGGACTTAGATTTCAAGGCAAAAAACAATTTACAGTTATTTTTGAAATTCAGAAATTTAGCTCGATCCCCTAAAAACAAATCTGGCATGGGAATCCTAGGTTCCACAACAGGCAACCTAGCAAGATAGGTAGCAATACTCCGAACTTCAGTGGCAAGCTGATCCACACGGCCAGACAACTGTGCAAACTCCATTGAGAGAGAAAAAAAAATCCTCCTCAGCACCCAGAGATACAGAGGGAAAAAAAAATGCAACAAAACAGAAAAAAAAAAAAATAAAAAATCTCTGACAACTCTGACAACTTTTTTTTTTTCCACAATATTTTTCCCTTCTGTGAGTACCATATAATTTTCAGTTTAGGCCGGTGATACTGTTATGATTTGGTAGCTGAGGAGAGCAGGCAAAAAGGAAATACACCAGAGCAGTTGGAAACTATGAGATTGCAGTACCCTGACTAACCACCACAACTAGAGGCAGCCGTGGAGCGTTCCTACGTTGGTCCTAGACGCCTCGTCACAGCCTGAGAAACTAACTACACCTAAAGATAGAAAGAGGAAAGCTATCTGCCCCGGAGCAGATCCCCAAAGAACATAGAAAGCCGCCAAACATGTAATGGCGGTTAGACAAGAGAAATACTGACACAGACAGAAATAGTATGAGCAAACGTTGGGGCCCAAACTTACTAAATAGAAAAGGATAGGAAGGGCACTTACTGCAATCCAAAAAACCTGAAAAGCACCAACTCTACTAATTTCAAAAACACCTGAGATCACACGACCTCTACCACCTAAATTAGTTCTCTGGTGTAACCAAAAACAAAACAGCAGCCACTGAAAAAACTGGAAAAAGCAAATGTACAAACATCAGTGGCTGAACTGAACTGAGAGGGCAAAAGCCCCCCAGAGGGGACCCTGAAGGCCCCACAGAAGTGCAGGACAAAATGCAAAAATAAAGCACAAAAACAAAAAGAAGAAAATGTCTTATCTGTTAGCAGGAGATTCAGACACGACACAGCAGGCTACCAAGGAAACAGGAATCACTGATTGAGACCAGAACAATTGATCACCGGCAACCCTGATGGGAAGGAGACTCCCTTATATAAGACCAGTCAGTAACACCTGATTCCCAATCCTCACAATCTTCACTGGACAGTCCAGTACCGTTTGTAACCACCGAGGGAGCTTCTGCTCAGAACTCATTTCCAGCCTATTCACAACACCTACGCGTGACAGTAGGAAGGTAGTGTTTACGGATAAAGCCTTGCGCAACCAGACATGCTTTTACCCTCTTCAACACTGTACAAGCAAAAAATGCATGATTGCAGCCGCAGACTTTATTGACGTACAGTATAACATTGCCATTACCCATCAGAGGCTGTCCACTGTTGATACAGACATAGAATATACCTTTGCTATCCGTAGCCTTTGTTTCACCTACACTTGCAGGCACACCCTTAAATTGTGACAATGCATTATGTTTTTTTAAATGGTTATTTTTTATCGTACATTATTGCATCATCACATTGATGAGTCCATGCTGGACATGTCATACATGCTGTCCAAAGTAACAATTTTCTTAACTGAAATAATTGAAATGTGTGTGACTGTCACATATAAATTGCAATGATGATGATGAGTGACTATTACAAAATCCATTGTCTTCACTATGTTATGGTTTAACATAGCGTTCTAAATACAAAAATAGACTTTTATTCTTAAATTTACAACACTATATTTTGTAAACTAATTTTTGGGTGGTGTGTTGTTCCATTTCTTGTTGCCATGTGATTATATGCGTTTATATTTGCAGGGTGTTTATTTTTATTCTTGGAATTAGGAAAGATGTGTATCTTCGTACCGTGTTAGCCAGTAGATAGAAAAATATTTAGACTTGAGAGTCCTCAGTGGTTGATACCTTTTAATGGCTATCTGAAAAGATGGTAACAAATTGCAAGCTTTCGAGACTACTCAGGTCTCTTCATCAGGCAAGGACTAAAACAAAAACTGAAGAATCACATATTTATATACACAACAGGACACAGGAATAGTGCAATAGATAAGACAAGTGACGTGAAGCAGAACTGTCATTATGGCAGAGGGATGAACATAAATATTGGAACAGTTCATAGATAAGGAGAGAAAGTTTTATTGCCTCTGATTGGGGTCTGGTGTTGTGTTTTGATGCCAATAGAAGGTCAGAGACGCAGATTCCTTAATTGATATAGAATGGCATGAATCCGTGTGATATATTCATTCCAGCACTAAGAGTGTCAAAGGTCATCATGAGCTTATAGTCCCAAACCTTTCTATCTTTCTCAGATTTGAAGTTAGATTTTAATATCAGTAATTCCATATCCATCATGCTATGACCGGGCATACAAAAGTGTTTTGCCACAGGTAAATCCATTCTTTTTCTCTTATTGTGTGGCGATGAGAATTCATCCTTGTTCTCAGTTTTTGCCCGGTCTCCCCACATACAGACCCCCAGTTGGACATTTAGTACATATAATTAGGTACCACCACATTAGATGTGATGCAGCTGAAAGTACCTGGGATCTTGTAGACCTGATGGGAGTTGGGGATCTTTATCTTGTCCGTGGTCATTATAGATACACAGGTTTTACATTTCTTGTTGCAAGGAAAGGTTCCTGCAGCTGTTGGGGAGGACAGGGAGCTTCTGACAATGATGCTTCTTAGATTTGGGGGCTGCCTAAAACACAGTAGTGGGGGGTCTGGAAATATGGATTGTAATCGGGCATCTTTTTGTAGTAAAGGTTGTAGTTTCCGTGTAGCTCCCCTTAGCACCTCCAGATTTGGATTGTAGGTGACCACTAGAGGCACCCGGTTATTTTCTTCTTTAGCTCTGTAATGTAGCAGGTGATTCCTTGATATTCTGGTGGCTATTGAAATTTGGTTTTCAATTGTTCTTGGATGGTAGCCCTGGTTCAAAAAAGTCTTTCTGAGGCGACCCCCACTACTGTGTTTTAGGCAGCCCCCAAATCTAAGAAGCATCATTGTCAGAAGCTCCCTGTCCTCCCCAACAGCTGCAGGAACCTTTCCTTGCAACGAAGAAGAAACGTAAAACCTGTGCATCTATAATGACCACGGACAAGATAAAGATCCCAACTCCCATCAGGACTACAAGATCCCAGGTACTTTCAGCTGCATCACATCTAATGTGGTGTACCTAATTATATGTACTAAATGTCCAACTGGGGGTCTGTATGTGGGGGAGACCGGGCAAAAACTGAGAACAAGGATGAATTCTCATCGCCAACAATAAGAGAAAAAAGAATGGATTTACCTGTGGCAAAACACTTTTGTATGCCCGGTCATAGCATGATGATATGGAATTACTGGTATTAAAATCTAACTTCAAATCTGAGAAAGTTCGAAAGGTTTGGGAATATAAGCTCATGATGACCTTTGACACTCTTAGTGCTGGAATGAATATATCACACGGATTCATGTCATTCTATATCAATTAAGGAATCTGCGTCTCTGACCTTCTATGGGCATCAAAACACAACACCAGACCCCAATCAGAGGGCAATAAAACTTTCTCTCCTTATCTATGAACTGTTCCAATATTTATGTTCATCCCTCTGCCATAATGACAGTTCTGCTTCACGTCACTTGTCTTACCTATTGCACTATTCTGTGTCCTGTTGTGTATATAAATATGTGATTCTTCAGTTTTTGTTTTAGTCTTGCCTGATGAAGAGACCTGAGTAGTCTCGAAAGCTTGCAATTTGTTACCATCTTTTCAGTTAGCCATTAAAAGGTATCAACCACTGAGGACTCTCAAGTCTAAATATTTTTCTATTCTTGGAATTGAAATTCATCATTTTATTGTCCTAGTAAAACTTCATTTATTCTTGTTTGAAGTACATACATTTGCAATGGCCATGTAACAAGGCAATAACTCAATATTTTATTTCAAAACCTCCTTGATCCTGGGCTTCAACACCGCAGTTGCTGTTCAGAAGTGTTGGATGCACAGATGAAAACAATCGCTGATGTGTTTGTGGGGTTCAGTAATGCCTGCTGTTCCCCTGCTGTGTGTCTGGCAAAAATTACTGCTGCTAACTACATATTAAACTTCAAACATCTCATTACTAGGCCTCTGCCTACACCCTCTTGACCCTGGGCTTCAACACCGCCAGTTGCTGCTCAGAAGTGTTGGATGCACAGATGAAAACAATCGCTGATGTGTTTGTGGGGTTCAGTAACGCCTGCTGTTCCCAGCTGTGTGTCCGGCAAAAATTACTGCTAGCTACCTACACATGGTGAAAAAAACATGACATGTCAAAGTGGCTAGTGCTACACATACATATGAGGCTAACCCTGATTTCTAAGCTGTAAACAAGTGAAACGTCAGCTTTAAAACCATAAAATGATTAGTCTTTGTCACAAATCTGTAACAAAATAATTGTGACATATTATTGCAGATATGCACATGTCGAACACAAATGCTAACACAAAAGCCTACTTATGCTATAGGATACTTATGGTCAACCTTGTCACTCCATAGCTTAGACAAATCCAACTCACATCATGACTCAAATGCTGCAATGTTGGAAGTGCATAATGTGGGTTGAACTTTGACAACAGCTGCAGTGCGAAGGTTAGACTTCAGTGTTCTTGGCTTTTAAATAAAAGCATACAAGTAAATATAATAATCCAATGTTGATTAAGGGACGTGATGTACACCTGTAATATTGTGCAAACAATGGATGTAGGAATAGTCCTCTTCAACATCACTTATATTTGTGTCATTTTAAAAAATACATATTTAATTAGAAAGTTAACAGCCCATATCATAAAGGTCCATCATGTAAACATGATAATCGGTAACAAAAATCATGCATTACCTTGTTAAAGTCAATAGTGCATAGCCACAATAGCAAAAAATATACCTGCAAGTGGTGCTGAAACAACGACAACTGATAGAAAGGTGAATGATATCTAGTTATCAGACTGAATAGCGACACCTGTACAATGTCGATATAATACTGTACCTTAACAAAACAGCTGTGTCACACCTCACACGCGTTTTTCTTGTAGCTTCTTATGTAATAGGGCACATGCGTGTATGTTTCATCATAGGTGCATGTTTACTGAGTAAAGCAGTCATGACAACGCCATTTGTGTTGTCGGTACGCTTGCGATGATGAACGATGCGCAACGTGAATGAGTCTGCGCATAAGACGCACAGACGCTCCATACCAACGCGTCACAGCAGGAAGCCAGTCTGTGCGTCCAAACAAAGGCACAAGCATACATGCATGTACCCTGTTTATAAAGCTATATTAAAAAAAGGATGTAGTAGTGACGCACACTTTATTGAGGTACAGTATTACATCGCCATTCACCATCTGTGGCTATGCAGTTCATCTATATATACCTTATCTATCCGTTGTCATGCTTGCAAGTCCACAGTCAGGCATAAATAGCTATTTTCACTATGCACTATGCACTTTTTAAAGGTTATGTTTGTTAATATAAATGATTGGCACATATTATCAGTATTACATGATGGAAATTTTTTATATTTTTATAAACTGTTTAGAGATATTATTCTGCAAATGTAAAGTTTTATGAATGTCACAGATAACTTGTAATGCTGATTATGTTTTGAAGTCAGACATTCATTGTCTATACAAATAAAAAGGTGTACATACTGTTACTTATCCATCATTAATGGATTCTGATATGTACTTGTATGCTTTTATTTAAAACCGTATAGCATATTACTTAACCAATTTTTTTTGTGGTTTGCATTGCTTTTCAGCATGTTAATGTATGCGTTTATGTTTGTCAATTCTTAATTTTATATTGATTTTTTAAAGTAAAATCATCATCTTATGGTACTAAAGGTTATATTTCTCTTGTTTGGAGTATAGACATTTTAATTGACACGTAACAAGGAAAATACTTGATCTAGTATTTAAACATCCTCCTTGACCTTGGACTCCAACACCGCAGTTGTTGCTCGGAAGTGCTGTTAGCACAGTCAACACTTGCTCCTGTGTTACTGGGGTTAAGTAATGTCAGCTGTTCCCCTGCTGTGTGAACGGCAAAAAGTCCTGCTGCCTCCACTCTGTTCTCTTCTCATCCCTGGGCTCCAACACCGCCAGTTGTTGCTCGGAAGTGCTGTTAGCACATTTAAACACTTGCTCCTGTGTTACTGGGGTTCAGTAATGTCAGCTGTTCCCCTGCTGTGTGAACGGCAAAAAGTCCTGCTGCCTCCACCTGTTCTCTTCTCATCCTGGGCTCCAACACCGCAGTTGTTGCTCGGAAGTGCTGTTGCACAGTCAACACTTGCTCTGTGTTATTGGGGTTCAGTAATGTCAGCTGTTCCCTGCTGTGTGAACGGCAAAAATCTGCTGCTCCACTCTGTTCTCCTCTCATCCCTGGGCTCCAACACCGCCAGTTGTTGCTCGGAAGTGCTGTTAGCACAGTCAACACTTGCTCCTGTGTTATGGGGTTCAGTAATGTCAGCTGTTCCCCTGCTGTGTGAACGGCAAAAAGTCCTGCTGCCTCCACCTGTTCTCCTCTCATCCTGGGCTCCAACACCGCCAGTTGTTGCTCGGAAGTGCTGTTAGCACAGTCACACTTGCTCCTGTGTTATGGGGTTCAGTAATGTCAGCTGTTCCCCTGCTGTGTGAACGGCAAAAAGTCCTGCTGCCTCCACTCTGTTCTCCTCTCATCCCTGGGCTCCAACACCGCCAGTTGTTGCTCGGAAGTGCTGTTAGCACAGTCAACACTTGCTCCTGTGTTACTGGGGTTCAGTAATGTCAGTGTTCCCCTGCTGTGTGAACGGCAAAAAGTCCTGCTGCCTCCACTCTGTTCTCCTTCTCATCCTGGGCTCCAACACCGCCAGTTGTTGCTCGGAAGTGCTGTTAGCACAGTCAACACTTGCTCCTGTGTTATGGGGTTCAGTAATGTCAGCTGTTCCCTGCTGTGTGAACGGCAAAAAGTCCTGCTTGCCTCCACCTGTTTTCCTCTCATTCCTGGGCTCCAAACACGCCAGTTGTTGCTCGGAAGTGCTGTTAGCACAGTCAACACTTGCTCCTGTGTTACTGGGGTTCAGTAATGTCAGCTGTTCCCCTGCTGTGTGAACGGCAAAAAGTCCTGCTGCTCCACCTGTTCTCTTCTCATCCCTGGGCTCCAACACCGCCAGTTGTTGCTCGGAAGTGCTGTTAGCACAGTCAACACTTGCTCCTGTGTTACTGGGGTTCAGTAATGTCAGCTGTTCCCTGCTGTGTGAACGGCAAAAAGTCCTGCTGCCTCCACTCTGTTCTCCTTCTCATCCTGGGCTCCAACACCGCCAGTTGTTGCTCGGAAGTGCTGTTAGCACAGTCAACACTTGCTCCTGTGTTATTGGGGTTCAATAATGTCAGCTGTTCCCTGCTGTGTGAACGGCAAAAAGTCCTGCTGCCTCCACCCTGTTCTCTCTCATCCTGGGCTCCAACACCGCCAGTTGTTGCTCGGAAGTGCTGTTAGCACAGTCAACACTTGCTCCTGTGTTACTGGGGTTCAGTAATGTCAGCTGTTCCCCTGCTGTGTGAACGGCAAAAAGTCCTGCTGCCTCCACTCTGTTCTCCTCTCATTCCTGGGCTCCAACACCGCCAGTTGTTGCTCGGAAGTGCTGTTAGCACAGTCAACACTTGCTCCTGTGTTACTGGGGTTCAGTAATGTCAGCTGTTCCCCTGCTGTGTGAACGGCAAAAAGTCCTGCTGCCTCCACCTGTTCTCTTCTCATCCCTGGGCTCCAACACCGCCAGTTGTTGCTCGGAAGTGCTGTTAGCACAGTTAACACTTGCTCCTGTGTTACTGGGGTTCAGTAATGTCAGCTGTTCCCCTGCTGTGTGAACGGCAAAAAGTCCTGCTGCCTCCACTCTGTTCTCCTCTCATCCCTGGGCTCCAACACGCCAGTTGTTGCTCGGAAGTGCTGTTAGCACAGTCAACACTTGCTCCTGTGTTATTGGGGTTCAGTAATGTCAGCTGTTCCCCTGCTGTGTGAACGGCAAAAAGTCCTGCTGCCTCCACTCAGTTCTCCTCCATCCCTGGGCTCCAACACCGCCAGTTGTTGCTCGGAAGTGCTGTTAGCACAGTCAACACTTGCTCCTGTGTTATTGGGGTTCATAATGTCAGCTGTTCCCCTGCTGTGTGAACGGCAAAAAGTCCTGCTGCCTCCACCTGTTCTCCTCTCATCCCTGGGCTCCAACACCGCCAGTTGTTGCTCGGAAGTGCTGTTAGCACAGTCAACACTTGCTCCTGTGTTATTGGGTTCAGTAATGTCAGCTGTTCCCCTGCTGTGTGAATCGGCAAAAAGTCCTGCTGCCTCCACTCTGTTCTCCTCTCATTCCCTGGGCTCCAACATCGCCAGTTGTTGCTCGGAAGTGCTGTTAGCACAGTCAACACTTGCTCCTGTGTTATGGGGTTCAGTAATGTCAGCTGTTCCCCTGCTGTGTGAACGGCAAAAAGTCCTGTCTGCCTCCACCCTGTTCTCTCTCATCCCTGGGCTCCAACACCGCCAGTTGTTGCTCGGAAGTGCTGTTAGCACAGTCAACACTTGCTCCTGTGTTACTGGGGTTCAAGTAATGTCAGCTGTTCCCCTGCTGTGTGAACGGCAAAAAGTCCTGCTGCCTCCACTCTGTTCTCCTCTCATCCCTGGGCTCCAACACCGCCAGTTGTTGCTCGGATAGTGCTGTTAGCACAGTCAACACTTGCTCCTGTGTTACTGGGGTTCAGTAATGTCAGCTGTTCCCCTGCTGTGTGAACGGCAAAAAGTCCTGCTGCCTCCACTCTGTTCTCCTTCTCATCCCTGGGCTCCAACACCGCCAGTTGTTGCTCGGAAGTGCTGTTAGCACAGTCAACACTTGCTCCTGTTACTGGGGTTCAGTAATGTCAGCTTTCCCTGCTGTGTGAACGCAAAAGTCCTGCTGCCTCCACCTGTTCTCTTCTCATCCCTGGCTCCAACACCGCCAGTTGTTGCTCGGAAGTGCTGTTAGCACAGTCAACACTTGCTCCTGTGTTACTGGGGTTCAGTAATGTCAGCTGTTCCCCTGCTGTGTGAACGGCAAAAAGTCCTGCTGCCTCCACTCTGTTCTCCTCTCATCTCTGGGCTCCAACACCGCCAGTTGTTGCTCGAAGTGCTGTTAGCACAGTCAACACTTGCTCCTGTTTACTGGGTTCAGTAATGTCAGCTGTTCCCCTGCTGTGTGAACGGCAAAAAGTCCTGTTGCCTCCACTCTGTTTCTTTCTCATCCCTGGGCTCCAACACCGCCAGTTGTTGCTCGGAAGTGCTGTTAGCACAGTCAACACTTGCTCCTTGTTACTGGGGTTCAGTAATGTCAGCTGTTCCCCTGCTGTGTGAACGGCAAAAGGTCCTGCTGCCTCCACTCTGTTCTCCTCTCATCCTGGGCTCCAACACCGCCAGTTGTTGCTCGGACGTGCTGTTAGCACAGTCAACACTTGCTCCTGTGTTATTGGGGTTCAGTAATGTCAGCTGTTCCCCTGCTGTGTGAACGGCAAAAAGTCCTGCTGCCTCCACTCTGTTCCCCTCTCATCCCTGGGCTCCAACACCGCCAGTTGTTGCTCGGAAGTGTAATTGGCACGGGTACTCACTCCTGCCCAGACTGGTTACAGCACGCCAGCTGTTTCCTGTCAGTGTAAATGTCACTTAGCCTCCAATAAGTTGTCCTGTCGTGTTGCGGTCGGGTTAGCCGACTCTATGGTGCCTGAGTTTAGGTGCTTCCTATGTGTGCTGCGGGATATGTAAATAAAGGCTGTTTCCGTTGTGACAATAGGACAATCACCCACTGTAGGACTGTGGGATTCGGTAACTGCGGCCGGCTCGCGGCCTGTCAACTTAAATTTCCATGGGTACCTTCTGCTACCCGTCCGGGTTCCAGTACCGTCAGCTGGTTCTCCGCAGTGCCTTTGGCCTAGGTGCCTTCATCTCGGTATCCGAGTTCCAGCAACGTCTGCTAGTCCTTGGTAGTGCTTTGGAACACAGGTACCTCCTGCTTAGTAACCGTGTACCAGTAACGCCAGCTGGTCCTCGGTTGTTCCATTGGCTCTTTTCCTTCTGCTGCCCCTCCGGGTTCCAGCACAGTCAGCTGGTCCTCGTTACTTCCATTGTCTCTTGTACCATCTGATACCCGTCCGGGTTCCAGTAACGTCAGCTGGTTCTCGGTAGTTAGTCAGCCTTCCTGTACCTTCAGCTACATTTCCAAATTGAAGATTTTTTAAATGTTTTGTTGGGTAATCACTATGGATCTCCAACAATGAAGACGACGACCCTGATGACCACCCCGAAGAAGACGACGACCATAAGGACGACGAGCATCAAGCCAACCAGCCTGAACACCATCACAAAGAACAAAAAAAAGATTACCCAGAAGAAGATCACCAACAGGACAAAAGAAGGTTAAGACAAACTACAAGATACAGAACAAGAGACAGAAGAACAATAAGCAGAAGATCAAAAAGCAGAAGAACATGAAGTATAAGACCAAAATTAAGAGCTAAATATATGCTTCAAATTATAAGCAGAAGAAGACTAAGCAGTGTATGGGGGTGAGTCCGTTCCTCCTCGTGGTGCTCCTGGAAAAGGGCTGCTGCTGCTGCTGCAGGCTAAACTGAACGCGGACAAACACTTGTAATTTAAATCTTTGGTGACAGCAAGAACGGATGGATGAAAAATTCATACTTTTACAGATTACAAGTACAGGAATCTCTGTTACAAATAAGAATATGATGAAGAAGATGAATAGGAAGAAGATGAAGAAGTAGAATATGAAGAAAAATAATAGTTTAATAAGAAGAATATGAGTAATGTTAACAAAAAGATGAATAGCAAGAAGTTTAAGAAGAAGATAAATAAGGTGAAGATGAAGAATAATTTGATGAAAAAGATGATGCTGCTGAAGATTATGAAGGAGAAAGTGTGGCAGAAGTTAAAAAGGTGAAGAGCATGGAAGTTGTGAAACATACATATTTGCCAAAATAGAAAAAAGGTTAACAACATTGTCAATTTCTTCGTCAATCCAAACGTCTGTAAAAAAAAAAGGATTACTGCTATTTCATTTGATTGGGTTAAACATCTATGCCTTTAATGTCTCCTCAACCTCCCCCAATACATTCTACATTACTCTTTGTTGTTTTCCTTCATGTACAAATTAACCTACAAGGCAAGAATGGGTTTTTTTTAATTCCGATATTTTGTTCCCATAGACTTACATTGGATTTCCGGTATCGGTATCGTGTATCGCCAATACTTTTTGGGTATCGGCGATACCCATTCCGATCCGATACTTATTGATATCGGAAAGTATCGCTCAACTCTAGTCTTAACGCCATCACCGTTAAGAACAAGTACCTGTTGCCCCTGATTTCTGAGCTCTTTGATAGGCTTTGGGGAGCAAGGGTATTCACTAAACTAGATCTGCGCGGTGCTTATAACCTGATTCGCATCCGTGAGGGGACGAATAGAAGACAGCTTTTAATACCAGGGATGGGCATTACGAATATCTGGTGATGCCCTTTGGGATCTGTAATGCCCCAGCCGTTTTCCAAGACTTTGTTAATGACATCTTCCGGGATATGCTCTCCA
Organism: Oophaga sylvatica; assembly: GCA_033576555.1. NCBI lineage: Eukaryota > Metazoa > Chordata > Amphibia > Anura > Dendrobatidae > Oophaga > Oophaga sylvatica. The sequence continues at coordinate 593,313,036 of JARQOD010000001.1, read as the reverse complement.
CCTCGGTCGTAGTCTATCTGGATGATATACTCATCTTCTCTCCAGATATTGTCTCCCATCGGAGAGATGTCTGCAGAGTCTTCGACCTCTTACGGGCAAATTCCCTTTATGCTAAGTTAGAGAAATGTATGTTTGAGCTGGAGTCTTTACCTTTCCTTGGTTATATCTTCTCAACCCAGGGATTGGCTATGGATCCGGCCAAACTACAGGCTGTGATGGACTGGCAAGAACCCCACTCTCTTAAAGCGGTCCAGCGCTTTATGGGGTTCATTAATTACTATCGACAGTTCATTCCCCATTTCTCTACCTTGGTAGCTCCCTTGGTAGCCCTCACCAAGAAGGGAGCAAATCCCAAATTGTGGTCGGAAGAGGTCTCCAAGGCTTTCACTTCTATTAAGTCTCATTTTACTAGCGCTCCCATCCTACATCCCCCGATGTTGATATGCCATTTTTAGTGGAGGAGGATGCCTCATCCGTTGGTGCTGGAGCAGTCCTCTTCCAAAAGGATGCTCAAGGTCGGAAGCATCCTTGTTTCTTCTTCTCTAAGACCTTCACATCAGCGGAGAGGAATTATTCCATCGGGGATAGGGAGTTGCTAGCCATGAAGTTGGCCTTCTCTGAGTGGAGACATCTGTTGGAGGGGACCGCTTTCCCTTCCAAGTCTTCACCGACCACAAAAATTTGGTGTATCTTCAGACAGCCCAGCGGCTTAACTCTCGCCAGGCCAGATGGTCCTTGTTCTTCTCCCGGTTTCATTTCTCCCTACATTTTCTCTCGGGAGAGAAGAACATCCGTGTGGACGCTCTCTCTTGCTCTGTGGTGTCCTCTGAAGAGGAAGAGGAGGAGCCCCATCTTATTGTCCCCACAGAGAGCCTGAGAACTGTTTCCCCACTTTCGCTAGAGTCTGTGCCTCCGGGCAAGACTTTTGTGCCTACCAATTTGCGACCGGAGGTACTGTCTTGGGCACACTCGTCCAGGGTGGGTGGACACTTTGGGGCAAAGAGGACATCTGAGTTGCTGACGAGGACATACTGGTGGCCGCATATGGTCCGTGACATTGGGGACTATGTTCGGGCGTGTGTCTCCTGCGCCAAGAATATGTCTCCGCGACAACAGCCAGCTGGGTTGCTTTACCCTTTGCCGGTGGCAGATAGGCCCTGGGAGATGGTCGGGATGCACTTTGTGGTGGGCTTACCGAAGTCTCGGGGCTGCACCATCATTTGGGTAATCACCGATCATTTTTCCAAAATGGTGCACCTGGTGCCGCTACCACGGTTACCTTCTGCACGGGCCCTGGCAGCGTTGTTTATTAGGCACATTTTCCGTCTACATGGCATGCCGGACAAAATTGTCAGTGACCGAGGGCCCCAGTTTGCGTCTCGGTTCTGGAGAGAGCTTTGTCGTCTACTCAGTATTGAGTTAAATCTCTCTTCAGCATACCATCCCGAGACAAATGGGTTAGTAGAGAGGGCCAACCAGACCTTTATCACCTATCTACGACATTTTGTTTCAGCCAGGCAGGATAATTGGGCATCCTTGCTACCGTGGGCTGAGTTTGCACTGAACAATGCTGTGGCTGACTACACCGGACAGACTCCATTCCTCCTAAACTACGGTCAGCATCCGCGGGTTCCGGTGCCCATGCCCGTGTCTTCTGCCGACTCCAGGGTGGCAGACTGGGCTGTGGATGCACGAGAAATTTGGGACCATACCCAGGATGCCATTCAGGCATCCAAGGAGAGGATGAGGTCCTCCGCCGACGCACATCGGCGCCCCGCTCCGACATTTGCTCCTGGGGACTTGGTGTGGCTCTCCGCCCGTTACATCAGGCTGCGAGTTGAGTCCACTAAGTTGGCACCCCGCTACCTGGTTCCTTTTAAAGCCCTCGAGCAGGTTAACCCTGTGTTATACCATTTGGCTCTTCCTCTACGCTTTGATATCTCCGACACCTTTCACGTATCCCTCCTGAAACCCTTGCTCATGTCCAAGTCATCTGCCGGGACATTGGGTTCGTCTACGGACGACCATGAGGTGAACGCCATCATAGGGTGTAAGGTGGTACGTGGCAAAAGATTTTATTTGGTGGATTGGAGGGGTTATGGGCCTGAGGATAGGTCCTGGTAGCCTGCCGAGCACGTTCACGCTCCGCAGCCTTTGAACGCAGCAAGGCCCAGAGAAGGGGGAAATGTTAGGGGTTGAGTTCCCACTTCTGCACAAGGGGAATCTCGAGCCATTCCGGCTGCGGTCTCCCATTCGTCTCCGGCCACAGTGGACTCTGCTCAGCTTAGACGTCGGTCCCAGCGTTTTCGCCCTGTCTAACAGTGTGCAGAGGATTACTGCTGCCTCTCCAGGCTCTGCTATTGTGGCCAGTACTGGTTAGCTGCGAGCAGACGTCTTTAGGACAAAGTCCTTGTTTTCCCCTTCTGAGCATGCCCAGGGTGAGATCTCTCATTGGAGATCAGGGGTCACATGCTCAGGTACTGCAGCAGCTCCTATTGGTCCGCCAGGAAGGTCCTGTGACTACTAGTGTTCTGGAACAGTTTCATTGGTCCTTGTTTCTGGCAGGTCCTGTAGCTGTTACTATAAAAGGGTGGCATGGCTGGGCCGCCATGCGCTAGTATCAATTGCATTATGTGCTTTGCGCCAGTGTGATCATGCACGCATGTGGTTAGGACTCGGCTGAAATTTGCCCCTAGAATACCGGCACCTCCAGTGAGGAGATTTGAGTGCAAGTGGTTAGGGCTTGGCTGAAATAAGCCCCTAGAATACCGGCTTCTCCGGTGAGGAGATTGCTTGATTGCGTTGCTGTCTGCGTGATCACGGACTGCTATCCGCACAGCGGTCGTCTGTGTATCCCTGTGATGTTAACAGGACACAGTCTTTTTTCAGCGGCTCTGTGACGCAACAGGGTTTGCTTTATAACGCTGGTTCAGCAACCTAGCGTTTTACCTTGCGGCTCACTGAAACTAAGTGAGTTCGCACTTATCGCCATATAGCGCTGTGGCATTCCCGTTAGCGGCTCTGGGGATTAACAGAGCTTGCACTTACTGCCACAGCACGCTACGGCGTTTATTTTAGCGACTCTGCGGGATAACAGAGTTTGCTACTTTCACCATCTTACTAGCAGCGGGCTTCGCCTGCACGGTGGACCCCGGGCTGCGAACGCACATTTCTAATATATCTATTAGGTGCGTTCCGTAGACCCTAACAGAAGTTTATTGCTCTGCGTTTGCTGGTCATCCCGGTATTTTTGGTACTAGAGATTTGGTGAGTCGGTCCTTTTGGTGGCCTACTTTATCTCGTGACGTCAGGAACTTTGTGCAGTCCTGTGGGACTTGTTCTCAGTCGAAACCTTGCTCTCGGTCTAGTGTATTGTTAATGCCATTGCCTGTGCCCAGGAGGCCATGGACCCATATCTCTATGGATTTTATTTCCGACCTCCCTGTCTCTCAGAGAATGACTGTTACCTGGGTGATCTGTGATATGTTTTCCAAGATGATCCATCTTGTGCCACTGCCCAAGTTGCCATCCTCTTCCAAGTTGGTGCCCTTGTTTTTTCAGCAGGTGGTTCGGTTGCACAGAATTCCAGAGAACATTGTGTCTGACAGAGGAGTCCAGTTTGTTTCCAGATTTTGGAGGACCTTTTGTTCTAAACTGGGAGTTCAGCTGTCTTTCTCCTCTGCGTTTCACCCTCAGACCAATGGGCAGACTGAGAGAACAAACCAGACCTTGGAAACTTATTTGAGATGTTTTGTGTCTGCTGATCAGGATGACCATGTCTCTTTTTTGCCTTTGGCTGAATTTGCTCTAAATAATAGGGCTAGTTCTGCCACCTTGATGTCCCCTTTTTTCTGCAATTTCGGGTTTCATCCTCGATTTTCTTCGGGGCAGGTGAAGGCTTCTGTCTGTCCGGGTGTTGGCTCTATGGTGGAGCGAATGCAGCAGATTTGGGATCAAGTAGTGGATAAGTTGTCTCTCTCTCAGAGAGGGCCCAAAGGTTTGCCAACCGGCATAGGACTGATGGTCCTCGGTTTAAAGTGGGTGACATGGTTTGGTTGTCCTCAAGAAATATCCCTATGAAGGTTGCGTCTCCAAAATTTAAGCCAAGGTTCATTGGACCGTATAAGATCTTGGAAATTCTTTATCCCGTTTCCTTCCGTTTGGCTCTTCCAGGGACGTTTAAGATTCACAACGTCTTCCACAAATTTTTATTGTAACGTTTTTTGAGCTAGTAGTTCCTATGGCTGTGCCTCCTGAGCCTGTTTTGGTTGAGGGCAATCAGGAGTATGAAGTGGAGAAGATATTGGATTCTCGTTTGGCTAGACGGAGACTCCAGTACTTGGTTAAGTGGAAAGTTATGGTCAGGAGGACAATTCTTGGGTGTTTGCTTCTGATATTCATGTGGAGAGATTGGTTCGCGCCTTCCACCGGGCTCACCCTGATCGGCCTGGTGGCGCAGGTGAGGGTTAAGTGACCCCTACTCAAAGGGGGGTACTGTTGTGAATTCTCTGGATTTTGAGTTGGGGCTCCCTCTGGTGGCTGTTGATATTAATAAAGCTGTCTTGACTGACAGAGACCTTTCAGCTGAGGATTCAGCTGCGGACGATTGGCAATCTTTGAGTCATGACTGGGGAGATTTAAGGGAGTAACTTTCCCATGATCCTTGCCAGTGATTAGTTTTCTCTTCCTGGTCCAGTTTGGAAGTCAGCTTGCTGCGGTCTCCTGCAACTTTCAGATAAGCTATTTCTTGCTTCTTTCCATGGTTTTGTTTTCTTTTGTTTTTCTGCTTTCTGAGTGAGGTCAGCCGGGTCCACCTGCAGGGGCCTGCGCTGGTCTCTGTTTCTCAGTCATCGGCTCATTTGTTCTGTCCCTGTTATTTCAGTGGCTGCTGGGTAGCTACCTGTTCACACCAGAGTTCTGATATAGCGGGGAGAGATCGTGTGGTCTCAGTATTTTTTGGAATCAGAAGTGTTGGAATTTTTCCTAGGGTTTTGCTGGATTGCAGAAAGTATTCTTTTCTGTCCTGTCCTATCTAGACAGTTTTGGGCCCCCGCCTTTGCTTACTCTATTTTCTGCCTGTGTTTGTATTTCATCATATCTCACCGCCAATATATGTGTGGGGGCTACCTATTCCTTTGGGGTGCTACTCGGGGCAGTTAGCTTTCCCCTTTCTTTCTTTAGGCTTAGCTAACTCTCCGGCTGTGTCGAGGCGTCTAGGTCATCATAGGTTCGTCCCATGGCTGCTTCTAGTTGTACGGTTAGTTTAGATGTCTGCAATCCATTAGTTACCAACCACTCTGGGTGACTGGCTGCCTTGGCTACTTTTGTTACAGTCCTCCTCGGCTACCATATCATAACAGCTTTGCCCTGCTCTTCCCACTTTCCCTGGTGTGGTGTCAAGTGGGGTAATAGTTGTGGGGTATATGTCAGCTGTTTTATGACCGCTTACATAAAGCCCATGAGTTAGTAAAGGAGAGACATCTATCAAACAAAAGTAATAATGACAGAGATAGAGTAAAGTCCTTAAATTGAAATAAATAGACTCCTTTATTTGAAATAAATTCTCCCCAACCTTTTTATACCCATTTATTCACTAAAAATGTAAATAAAGAAGCAAAGTTATACTTACCTTTAAGTTGATAATCCTTTAGTGGCCATGTCCCACGACAATCCAGATGGTTTGAAGAGCAGTCACATCAGTGATGCAACCGCTCTCCACGCCATCCATCTCACACAAAGCAGAGCATGGGAAGCTCTGCCTGTGACAGAGAGTGACGTAATTGAGGTTACCGCCGGTACATAATGCACTATCGATGAGAAATTGAATCCAGAAAAATATTTGAACCCTTTTTTGGAGTGTTATATATCACCGCAATGTAAAACGTAATACTCTTATGGATGACAAATTCAGCCCCGATAATATTTTGAACGAAAATATTTTTAAAGTGTAGTTGATGTACTCCTACACTCATAAAGGCTTTTAACCCCTCTCTGCCATCAGACGTACTATTCCGTCCATGTGACCCTGGACCTAATTCCCATGGACGGAATAGTACGTCATGGGCGATCAGCTGCGCTCCCGGGGGAGCGCAGCTGATCGCCGCCGGGTGTCAGCTGATTATCACAGCTGACACCCGTGACTGTGTGTCAGGAGCGGTCACGGACCGCTCCCGGCACATTAACCCTTGGCACACCGCGATCAAACATGATTGCGGTGTACCCGGGGCACAGGGGAGGATCGCGCAGGCAGGGGGCTCCCTGCGCGCTCCCCTGAGACCCTCAGAGCAGCGCGATGTGTCGCGCTGTTCCGAGGGTCTGTCCTCCCTCCAGGTCCCCGGATCCAAGATGGCGCCGGGGTCCTGCAGGGAGGCGGCTTCCTCAGTGCCTGCTGAGAGCAGGCGCTGGGGAAGCCTGCAGCGATGCCAGAGCGATCGCTGGTGTGACAGAGTGCTGTGCACACTGTCACACCAGCGATCTGATAAAATACTGTGATGTCCCACCCTGGGACAAAGTAAAAAAGTAAAAAAAGTAAAATAAAAAGTGTAAAAAAAAATCATAAAAAAAAAAAAAAATATTCCCCAATAAATTCATTTTTTCCTGTAAATAAAAAAAACAAAACAATAAAAGTACACATATTTGGTATTGCCACGTCCGTAACGACCCCCCTATAAAACTGTCCCACTAGTTAACCCCTTTAGTGAACCCCTTAAAAAAAAGAGAAGCAAAAAATCAATGCTTTATCATCATACGCCGAACAAAAAGTGAAATAACACGCGATCAAAAAGACCGATAAAATAAACATGGTACCGCTGAAAACGTCATCTTGTCCCGCAAAAACGAGCTATCACACAGCATCATGAGCGAAAAAATAAAAAAGTTATAGCTCGCAGAATAAAGCGATGCAAAAATAATGATTTTTTATATAAAATTGTTTTCATTCTATAAAAGCGCCAAAACCTAAAAAAATGATATAAATGAGGTATCGCCATAATCGTACTGACCCGAAGAATAAAACTGCTTTATCAATTTTACCACACGCGGAACGGTATAAACGCCTCCCCCAAAAGAAATTCATGAATTCTGATTTTTGTTCATTCTAACCTCCCAAAAATCGAAATAAAAAGCGATCAAAAAATGTCACGTGGTCATAAATGGTACCAATAAAAACGTCAACTCGTCCCGCAAAAAATAAGACCTGACATGACTCTGTGGGCCAAAATATGCAAAAATTATAGCTCTCAAAATGTGGTGATGCAAAAAACTATTTTTTGCAATAAAAAGCGTCTTTTAGCGTGACAGCTGCCAATCACAAAAACCCGCTATAAATAGTAAATCAAACCCCCTTTATCACCCCCTTAGTTAGGGAAAAATAATAAAATTAAAAAAATGTATTTATTTCCATTTTCCCGTTAGGGTTAGGGTTGCGGCTAAAGTTAGGGTTAGGGTTGGCGCTAACGTTAGTATTAGGTTAGGGTTGGCGCTAACGTTAGGATTAGGGTTGGGATTAGAGTTATGGGTGTGTTAGGGTTAGGTTTGTGGTTAGGGTTGGGACTAGGGTTATTGGTGTTTGGGGTTAGGGTTGGAGTTAGAATTGGGGGGTTTCTGCTGTTTAGGCACATCAGGGGCTCTCGAAATTTGACATGGCGTCTGATCTCAATTCCAGCCAATTCTGCGTTGAAAAAGTCAAATGGTGCTCCTTCACTTCTGAGCTCTGCCATGCGCCCAAACAGTAGTTTACCCCACATATGGGGTATCAGCATACTCTGGACCCCAAAAGTTATTGTGCAATTTGGCCTATTTCTCCTGTTACCCTTGGGAAAATAAAAAACTGGGGGCGACAAAATCATTTTTGTAAAAAAAAAAATGATTTTTTTGTTTTTACGGCTGTATGTTATAAAACTTCTGTGAAGTACTTGGGGCTTCATAGCGCTCACCACACTTCTAGATAAGTTCCTTGTGGGTCTATTTTCCAAAATGGGGTCACTTGTGGGGGGTTTCCACTGTTTAGGCGCATCAGGGGCTCTCCAAATGCGACATGACTCCCCCAGACCATTCCATCAAAGTCTGCAATCCAAAACGTCACTAATTCCCTTCCGAGCCCCGACGTGCGCCCATACAGTAGTTTACTCCCACATATTGGGTATCAGCGTACTCAGGACAAATTGGACAACAACTTTTGGGGTCCAATTTCTCCTGTTACCCTTGTGAAAATAAAATATTGGGGGCGAAAAAATCATTTTTGTAAAAAAAAAAAGGATTTTTATTTTTACGGCTGTACGTTATAAACTTCTGTGAAGCACTTCGGGGGTTCAAAGTGCTCACCACACATCTAGATAAGTTCCTTGTGGGGTCTATTTTCCAAAATGGGGTCACTTGTGGGGGGTTTCCACTGTTTAGGCGCATCAGGGGCTCTCCAAATGCGACATGACTCCCCCAGACCATTCCATCAAAGTCTGCAATCCAAAACGTCACTACTTCCCTTCCGAGCCCCGACGTGCGCCCATACAGTAGTTTACTCCCACATATTGGGTATCAGCATACTCAGGACAAATTGGACAACAACTTTTGGGGTCCAATTTCTCCTGTTACCCTTGTGAAAATAAAATATTGGGGGCTAAAAAATCATTTTTGTAAAAAAAAAAAAGAAATTTTTTATTTTACGGCTGTACGTTATAAACTTCTGTGAAGCACTTTGGGGTTCAAAGTGCTCACCACACATCTAGATAAGTTCCTTGAGGGGTCTAGTTTCCAAAATGGTGTCATTTGTGGGGGGTTTCCACTGTTTAGGCAGATCAGGAGCTCTCCAAACACGACATGGCATCCAGCCAATTCTGCGTTGAAAAAGTCAAACGGCGCTCCTTCCCTTCCAAACTCTGCCATGCACCCAAACAGTGGTTTACCCCCACATATGGGGTATCAGCGCACTCAGGACAAATTGCACAGTAACTTTTGGAGTCTTGTTTCCCTTGGGAAAATAAAAATTGGGGTGAAAAGATCAATTTTGTGGAAAAAATATAATTTTTTAATTTTACGGCTCTACGTTATAAACTTGTGTGAAGCACTTGGGGGTTCAAATTGCTCACCAAAGATCTAGATAAGTTCCTTAGGGGGTCTAGTTTCCCAAATGGGGTCACTTGTGGGGGGTTTCCACTGTTTAGGCACATCAGGGGCTCTCCAAATGCAACATGGCGTCCAATCTCAATTCCAGCCAATTTTGGTTGGAAAAAGTCAAATAGTGCTCCTTCCATTCCGAGCTCTGCCATGCGCCCAAACAGTGGTTCCCCTCGACATATGGGGTATCAGCGTACTCAGGACAAATTGGACAACAAATTTTGTGGTCCAATTTCTCCTTTACCAATGGGAAAATAAAAAATTAGTGACTAAGATATAATTTTTGTCGGAAAAAAATAGGATTTATTATTTTCATGCCCGGGCATTATAAACTTGTGTGAAGCACTTGGGGGTTCAAATTGCTCACCAAAGATCTAGATAAGTTCCTTAGGGGGTCTAGCTTCCAAAATGGGGTCACTTGTGGGGGGTTTCCACTGTTTAGGCTCATCTGGGGCACTACAAACGGAACATGACCCCCATCAATGTTTGCATTCCAAAACGTTACTGCTTCTTTTCCAAGCCCTGCCGTGCGCCCAAACAGTTTCCCCCCCCAATATGGGGTATCAGCGTACTCAGGACAAATTGGACAACAAGTTTTGGGGTCCAATTTCCTTGGGAAAAATCAAAAATTTGGGACTAAAAAATCATTTTTGTGGAAAATTGTTTTTTTTTTTTCACACCCAGGCATTATAAACTTTTGTGAAACACTTCGGGGTTCAAAGTGCTCACAACAGATCTAGATAAGTTCCTTAGGGGGTCTAGTTTCCAAAATGGTGTCACTTGTGGGGGGTTTCCACTGTTTAGGCGTATCAGGGGCTCTCCAAACACGACATGGCGTCCAATCTCAACTCCAGCCAATTTTAGTTTGAAAAAGTCAAAGGCGCTCCTTCCCTTACGAGCTCTGCCGTGTGCCCAAACAGTGGTTTTCCCCCACATATGGGGTATTGGCGTACTCAGGAGAAATTGCACAACAACTTTATCTGTCCATTTTCTCCTTTTACCCTTGTGAAAATAAAAAAAAGTTTGTAAAAGATCATTTTTGTGGCTAAAAAGTTAAATATTAATTTTTTCCATCCACGTTGCTTCAGCTCCTGTGAAGCACCTGAAGGGTTAATAAACTTCTTGAATGTAGTTTTGAGTACCTTGAGGGGTGCAGTTTTTATAATGGTGTCACTTTTGGGTATTTTCTGCCATATAGACCCGTCAAAGTGACTTCAAATGTGAGGTGGTCCCTAAAAAAATGGCTTTGTAAATTTTGTTGTAAAAATGAGAAATCACTGGTCAACTTTTAACCCTTCTAATTTCCTAACAAAGAAAAATTTTGGTTCCAAAATTGTGCTGATGTAAAGTAGACATGTGGGAAATGTTATTTCTTAACTATTTTGTGTGACATATTTCTCTGTTTTGAGGGAAAAAAAATTCAAAGTTTGAAAATTGCAAATTTTTAAAATTTTCGCCATATTTGCGTTTTTTTCAAAAGTAAACGCAAGGTATATCGAAGAAATTTTACCACTAACATGAAGTACAATATGTCACGAGAAAACAATCTCAGAATTGCGAAGATCCGTTGAAGCGTTCCAGAGTTATAACCTCATAAAGAGACAGTGGTCAGAATTGTAAAAATTGGCCCGGTCATTAACGTGCAAACCACCCTTGGGGGTGAAGGGGTTAACAAAATGCAAAGCCAGGAAAAAATTAAAAAGGGTCATCCTTAGACCCTTCAAGGCAACAACTGTAGTAACTCTTATAAATATTGTGAACAAAGTGTAGCTGTGGTACTTCTGCACTCATAAAAGCTCTGCATATAGTGCAAAGCCTGCCAAAAATTACAAGCAGGGTCACCCATACACCATTTTAAGGCACCACCTGTAGTACCTCATTCAAGGTTAAGAAAGTGTAGTTGTGGCACTTCTACATTTGCAAAGGCTTTGCACAAAATGCAAAGCCAGGGGCGTGGCCTAGGCATTCAGCAGAACAAACATGCTCCCTGGCAGCTCCTGGTACAAGGCTAAAATCTTTGTAAAATTTAGCCATACAAAGTGGTCCAAGTGACTTAAAAGTTAGTCTTATCGACTGAGGGGCATCCCTGGCACTGAGATTGTGCTGGTGTACGAAGGGGAGCAGACTGGCACTCAGCTGCTGCAACAGAGGGTCCCGCAGGCTGGATCTCAGGGCTTCATTAGCTGTTCTGGGCTGAAGTGACTGGCTTCAGAGAATGCGCAGATCAGCGCCTTCCTTGCATGCTGCAGAAGGTCCTGACCTCCCGGAAAGTCGACCGGGGAGAAGAGACGGAGGGGACGTTAGGAGATTCCCCAGTGATGAGTCCCTGAATAGTGCGACCGCAGAGCGCCGGGTGATCTCCGTCCCCTGGTGCACATATCAGCAACGCTTACATTGGGTGCCTTTGCCGGTGTCCTCCGGGTGATGACGGGTTCTTGTTGATGAGGTACAGGTGCAGGGAGTCCGGAGACATCCGGGAGCGGACCACGTGGAGTGGTGGTGGGTGTCATTAACCAGGAAGAGAAGTGCCCTTGAGGCAATCTTCGGAGGAGAGAGTGGTGACGCCTGGACTCAATGAGTGGTTTCTCTGGGAGGTCTAGGATTCTGTGTGTGGCTGCAGACTCTGCTGGAGGGATGATAAGGGAGTGACAGGAGAAGTTAACTGGACACTGTGAGTGCTGTAGCTGGGGTGTGCTGGACCCTTTCTTCCTCCCCCTCCATCAAAGAAAAGATATAATCAGCTCATCTAATATAGTCAGCCATCTACTAACCTCTCATATAAAGAATAAGACTGAAAATTTTGAGTAGGATTGGAGACAGATAGCAGACAGATCATTAAAGACTTTAACAAGACTTTATTAAGTGATTTATAAGCTGCAAACCCTTTCTTTTTTTCTCTTTGGATACCAGAAGAGACACTTTGTCGCCAACTTCTGACCACTAGATTCAATTACAGCTAACTCTTCTCAGAAATTCCTCTATAAATCTGTTAAATTTGCTATGTAATTTCAAAATTCATGTATAAGTAGTGACCTGATAGATCATGCTTTCAGTGAAAAATGGTGAAAACAAACAGTGCAAAAAACCCTACAGAATTTCAGACCTCTCAAAAACAAGGAGAATTGGATAAGTTCCTCAGGAAGAAACATACGACTCACCAAATTCCATCTATGCAAATTGCCTCTTCAGAGAAAAAGAGGACTTCAACTCTATTGCGCCACCTATTGGAGGTAGCTGTTATGTTTCGGTAGCTGAGGAGTGCAGGCAAAAAGGCAATACACCAGAGCAGTTGGAATCTATGAGATTGCAGTACCCTGACTAACCACAACAACTAGAGGCAGCCGTGGAGCGTTCCTACGTTGGTCCTAGACGCCTCGTCACAGCCTGAGAAACTAACTACACCTAAAGATAGATATAGGAAAGCTATCTGCCCCGGAGCAGAACCCCAAAGATAATAGAAAGCCCCCAAACATGTAATGGCGGTTAGACAAGAAGAAATACTGACACAGACAGAAAATAGTATGAGCAAACGTTGGGGCCCAAACTAACTAAATAGAAAAGGATAGGAAGGGTACTTACTGCAATCCCAGAAAACCCTGAAAAGCACCAACTCTACTAATTTCAAAAACACCTGAGATCACACGACCTCTACCACCTAAATTACAGTCATGGCCAAAAGTTTTGAGAATGACACAAATATTAATTTTTACAAAGTCTACTGCTTCACTCTTTCTAATGGCAATTTGCATATACTCCAGAATGTTATAAAGAGTGATCAGCTTAACAGCAATTACTTGCAAAGTCAATATTTGGCTAGAAAATGAACTTTATCCCCCAAAACACATTTCAACATCATTGCAGCCCTGCCTTAAAAGGACCAGCTAACCTCTTTTCAGTGAATGCTCCATTAACACAGGTGTGGGTGTTGATGAGGACATGGCTGGAGATCAATCTGTCATGATTAAGTAAGAATGACACCACTGGACACTTTAAAAGGAGGCTGGTGCTTGGCATCATTGTTTCTCTTCTGTTAACCATGGTTATCTCTAAAGAAACACGTGCAGTCATCATTGCAATGCACAAAAATGGGCTAACAGGGAAGAGTATCGCAGCTAGAAAGATTGCACCTCAGTCAACAATCTATCGTATCATCCAGAACTTCAAGGAGAGAGGTTCCATTGTTGCCAAAAAGGCTCCAGGGCGCCCAAGAAAGACCAGCAAGCGCCAGGACCGTCTCTTAAAAGTGTTTCAGCTGCGGGATTGGGCTACCAGCAGTGCAGAGCTTGCTCAGGAATGGCAGCATACAGGTGTGAGTGCATTTGCACGCACTGTGAGGCGGAGACTCTTGGAGCAAGGCCTGGTCTCAAGGAGGGCAGCAAAGAAGCCACTTCTCTCCAGAAAAACATCATGGACAGACTGATATTCTGCAAAAGGTACAGGCAGTGGACTGCTGAGGACTGGGTAAAGTTATTTTCTCTGATGAATCCCCTTTTCGATTGTTTGGGACATCAGGAAAACGCCTCATTCAGAGAAGACAATGTGAGCGCTACCACCAGTCTTGTCTCATGCCACCTGTTAAGCATCCTGAAACCATTCATGTGTGGGGTTGCTTCTCAGCCAAGGGAATCGGCTCTCTCACAGTCTTGCCTAAAAACACAGCCATGAATAAAGAATGGTACCAGAATGTCCTCCAAGAGCAACTTCTCCCAACCCTCCAAGAGCAGTTTGGCGATCAACAATGCCTTTTCCAGCATGATGGAGCACCTTGCCATAAAGCAAAGGTGATAACTAAATGGCTCAGGGAACAAAACATAGAGATTTTGGGTCCATGGCCTGGAAACTCCCCAGATCTTAATCCCATTGAGAACTTGTGGTCAATCATCAAGAGACTGGTGGACAAACAAAAACCTAAAAATTCTGACAAAATGAAAGCATTGATTGTGCAAGAATGGACTGCTATCAGTCAGGATTTGGTCCAGAAGTTAATTGAGAGCATGCCAGGGAGAATTGCTGAGGTCCTGAAGAAGAAGGGTCAACACTGCAAATATTGACTTGCTGTATTAACTCATTCTAACTGTCAATATAAGCTTTTGTTACTCATATGTTTGCAATTATATTTCTGTCTGTGATAAAAACATCTGTCAAACACACAGATAAAAACCAGAGGGCAGCAGATCATGTGAAAATATAATATTTGTGTCATTCTCAAAACTTTTGGCCATGACTTTAGTTCTCTGGTGTAACAAAATCAAAACAACAGCCACTGAAAAAACTGGAAAAAGCAAAAGTACAAACATCAGTGGCTGAACTAAACTGAGAGGGCAAAAAGCCCCCGGAGGGGACCCTGAAGGCCCCCACAGAAGTGCAGGACAAAATGCAAAAATCAAGCACAAAAACAAAAACAAGAAAATGTCTTATCTGTTAGCAGGAGATGCAGACACGACACAACAGGCTACAAGGGAAACAGGAATCAAGGATCGAGACCAGAACAATTGATCACCGGCAACCCTGATGGGAAGGTCACTCCCTTATATAAGACCAGTCAGTAACACCTGATTCCCAATCCTCACAATCTTCACAATCTTCACTGGACAGACCAGCACCGCTTGTAACCACCAGAGGGAGC
>JARQOD010000001.1:593211624-593298199 GCA_033576555.1 Oophaga sylvatica | reverse complement strand
AGGGAGCTGGTAACCAAGGTACACATCGGGTTTCCAGGCGCTGCGCGGTGCCTGGAAACCCGCTGTGTACCTTGGTTATCAGCGGATCGCTGGTCTCCCGCCTGTCACATGCAGCGATGCATGCCTGCCAGCGGGAGACCAGCGATCAAAAAAATGTCCAGGACATTCAGCGACGATCAGCGATACCCGGCAGGGGGGCTGATCGTCGTTGAATGTCACACACAGCGATATCGCTGGTGAGATCGCTGCTGCATAACAAAACTAGTGGCTGTGTGAGACGGGGACTTAAGAATACTATACATTCCACGACTGGTTTCAACCACTTTAATTTATTAACCTGCCACTAAACTAATACTAATTCTTCTTAGCCATTTATCATTGATTACATTATTCCCTATATATATTTATTTATTTATTTGCTACCCATAGAAATCCACTTTGGTACAAATAAACAACCTGGGCTTAAAAAATCAATACAAAATATTAGACCAACAGGAACTGAAATATCAAATGTCTTTGCAGAAATCTTCTCTCTTAGGATCTTCTTAGACCACAAACCTATGAGGTCTCTGGTGCAGGGAAGCAAGGGGTTTATTGTGCCCTCATTACCAATGGCCTGCTGCCATGGTGACTTCACTACATTCCCTGCATAGCAAAAGAACAGACTCTAAAGAGTAATCTGTTCCTGTCCTTTATGACAATAACCCCTCATTTCTCCAAAGCAATGGGTGAGGGGAGTGCAGGTGTCCGTGGCTGAACATAAGAGTCTCCTCATCTTCTATTGCTGCAGCTGTTCAGGGCCTCACTTTATACGCCATTTGGATTGTAAGGTTTTCAGGCAGAAGCTTCTAGGGTTAGTTCTCCCCTTGCTTGTCATCAGCTGGCAGTTATGATGTTTCAGCCTGGTGATTAGGGTTGAGCATTCGATACTGCAAATATCGGGTATCGGCCGATATTAGCTGTATCGGACTTCCGATTCCGAGTACCGATATTTTCGTCATATCGGATACCGGAATCGGAATGTCACTGTCACTGTCAGTGTCCGTCGGTCGGGTCTGTCAGGAGTCAGCGGCACTTACCCGGCAGAAGATCTCCGGCGGTCACGTCCTGGACTGCTTGATGGCCGCCATCATCTTCTCCCTGGCGGTCACATGCAGTTTCTCGCGATAACTGCAGTGACTGCTGGGTAATCGCGGCCGTAAAGCAGTCCGATGACATCACCGCCGGGAAGCAGGTAATCAGCTGTGCTGCGTCGGGATGTTAGGCCCTGCCTGGCATTGCGATGTAGCAGAGCTGGATCGTCGTGGGACACTCGTTACTATGGACTGCGTCGGACAGGTGGTATACTGTTGTTTTTTTTTTTTTCTTTTTTTACAGGAGATCGATGGCGTCGCAGGAATGAGAGAGTAATAAAATTAATGAAAACTGTGTTGTCTCTTTTATTTCATTAAAATACTTTTTTCTGGCTGTGTCTTTTTTTTAAACATTTAAAAACTTTGGGATTAATAATGGATCGGTGTCTTATTGACGCCTCTACATTATTAACCGGGCTTATTGTCACCGTGCAATCAACGGTGACATTAACCCCTTATTACCCCGCTTGCCACCGCTACAGGGCAAGTGGGAAGAGCCGGGTAAAGTGCCACAATTGGCACATCTTTTGATGCGCCAAATGTGGGGCTGCTGTAGCCTGGTATTATCAGGCTGTTGAGGGCCAAAATCCATGGGCCTTGACAGTCTTTTAATACCAGGCCGCAGCAGTCTGCATTTTACTTGGCTGGTTAACAAAAATAGGGGGACCCCTACGCCGTTTTTTTTTTTCGAGGGGATCCCCTATTTTTGTTAACCAGCCATGCTAAACAGACTGCTGTGGCCTGGTATTATCAGGCTGGCAAGGTCCATGGATATTGGATCCTTACCAGCCTGAAAAACCAGGCCTCAGCAGTCTTCTTCATCTGGCTGGTTAACAATAATAGGGGGGACTCCACGCCAATTTTTTTTCGAGGGGATCCCCTATTTTTGTTAACCAGCCAAGATATGCAGACTGCTGTGGCCTGGTATTATCAGGCTGGCAAGGTCCATGGATCTTGGCTCCTTAACAGCCTGAAAAACCAGGCCTCAGCAGTCTGCTTCATCTGGCTGGTTAACAAAAATAGGGGGGACCCCACGCCAATTTTTTTCGACGGGATCCCCTATTTTTGTTAACCAGCAAAGATAAGCAGACTGCTGTGGCCTGGTATTATCAGGCTGGCAAGCAGGGTCGGACTGAGCCACCGGGACACCGGAGAAACCTCCGGTGGGCCCCAGCTCCTGCGTGGTGGGCCCTGATTTGAAAGGATAAGGTCGCACAGCACACCAATACAGTTACATTCTGCGGCAGAGCAGGGAGAATCGCTCTCCCTGCTCTGCCGCCCGGAAGCTATGGGGCCTGAACAGGCGGTGGGGGGGCCCGGTGCCAGCAGTGGGCACCCCACCCGTCAACAGAGGGTCAGCTGTATCGGCATCCAGCCGATACAGCTGACCGCATAGAGAGAGAAGGAGCGAGCGGTCACGCGGGACAGCTCATTAAAGTCATGAATATGTGCATATTCATGACTGTAATGAGCGGTACCACCTGACCGCTGAACACAGGCGTCAAAGACGTGGGAGAAGAGCAGGGGCTGCAGAAATCGCGCCGGCGGAAGGGTGAGTATATAGAAGAGCTGCGCTCCCCCTCCCCCGCCGACCCCCTGGTAGTACTGTGTCAGCACAGCTACCCGACCGTCGCGGGCCCCCTCACCTGTCCGGGCCCCATAGCAGCTGCATGGTCTGCTTCATTCACGGTACGCCACTGCTCAGCAGTCTGCTTCATCAGGCTGGTTAACAAAAATAGGGGGGACCCCACGCCATTTTTTTTTCGAAGGGAACCCCTATTTTTGTTAATCAGTTCCCTCTGACGTCACTGATTGTGTCCCTGGCTGACCTGAAGTGAAAGTGGAAAGCAATCAATTAAGCTTTCCACTTCCTCTCCTTTCTGAAGGATTACACCGTGGGACCTGACTGTGCATGGGATAGGTAAGAATAATTTTGCTTTTTTTATTTTATTTTTATTACAGGAAATGGTTTTTGCAGTAAAATAAAAGATGGTCAAAAACATGTGTCTTTATTTCATTAAAATGATTTTTAATTAAAGTGTGTGTGTTTTATTTTTATTTCATGCAATAGGATTAATAATTGATAGTTGTCTAATTGACAGCTCTCAATTATTAACCTGGCTTAAGGTCACCTTTCAATAGCAAGGTGGCTTTAACCCCATATTAACCCATTCGCCACCGCTACAGGGCAATGGGAATAGACGGGCAAAGTGCCAGAAAGGGCGAATCTAATTATAGATTTGTCTTTTCTGGGGTGTCTGGGGGCAGATGTTAGTAGCCAGGGGGGGGGGAAAAATTATGGTCCCTCTCTGGGCTATTATTATCTGCCCCCACTCGCTGGCTTTGTCTGTCTGGTTGCGAAAATAGGGCGGGAGCCCACACATTTTTTTTCAACAATTTCACACCTCATATATATATATACATGTCATTGAATTTGTGACACATATATATATATATATTTATATTTATAGTTCATACACTTCTACATAGTATAATAGCCGCTAATTCAATTGCCGGCTTTTGTGAAAATGCAGAACCCGACATGAAATGACACATGGTTTACATAGAGTTAACCATGTCATTTCAAGTTGTTTGATCTATTGTTTTCACTAACAATTACATGAGTGGCTGTGTGCAACATTTCACACCGGTAGGGGTTAATTAAAGGTGTAAATTCGTAGCAAAAAAGTCCTTTTTTTTTACAACGAATTTACACCTTTAATTAACCCCTACAGGTGTGAAATTTTGCACACAGCCACTCATGTAATTGTTTGTGCAAATCAGATATCAAACTACATGAAAAGACATGGTTAACTCTATGTAAACCAAGTGTCATTTCATGTCGGGGGCTTCTGTCTTTTCACAAAAGCCGGCTTTACCCGGCAATTGAATCAGAGGCTATTTTACTATGTAGAAGTGTATAAACTATAAATATATGTATATATATGTCACAATGACATGTGTATATATATAAATATATATATATATATATATTATATATATATATATGTATTCTATGTGTGTATATTTAATGTTTACAAGGAAAGAAAGAGTTTTTTTTAGTTACGATATTTCTGTCCTATAGACTTACATTGGATATCCGGTATCGGTATCGGGTATCGCCGATATTTTTTGGATATCGGCGATACCATTCCGATACCGATACTTTTGGATATCGGAAAGTATCGCTCAACTCTACTGGTGATGTGTTATGATTCGGTAGCCGAGGAGGACAGTAGCCAAAATAGCAAGGAAGCCTGTCATCCAGAGAGGTTGATAACTAGTGGATTGCAGACCCCTAAACTAATCGCACAACTAGAAGTAGCCATGGGACGTACCTATGATGACCTAGACACCTCGACACAGCCGGAGAGTTAACTAACCCTAAAGATAAAAAGGGGACAGCTAACTGCCCCGGTGTAGCTCCCCAAACGAATAGGTAGCCCCCACACATTTATTGGCGGTGAGACGAGATGAAATACAAACTCAGGCAGAAAATAGAGTAAGCAAATGCAGGGGTCCAAAACTATCTAGATAGGACAGTACAGGAAAGAAAACTGTCTGCAATCCGCAAAAACCCAAGGAAAAAATTCCAACACTTCTGATTTCCAAAAATGCTGTGACCACACGATCTCTCCTCCGCTAGATCAGAGCTCTGGTGTGAACAGGTAGCTAACCAGCAGATACTGAAAACAGGCACTAAACAAATAAACAGTGGTAGCTGAGAAACAGAGACCACCACAGGCCCCAGATGGGGAACCTGGCTGACCTCACTCAGAAGGGCAGAAAAAACAAAAGGAAAGCAAAAGCCACAAAATCAAGCAGGAAACAACTTATCTGAAGGTTGCAGGAAACAGCAGAAAGCAAACTGACTTCCAAATGGGACCAGGAAGAACAAAAAATCACAGGCGAGGATCATGGGAAGGTTACACCCTTATATCTCCCCAGTCAGAGCTACCTGATTGCCAATCGTCCCCAGCTGATGGACCTCTGCCTGCTAAATCAGCTTCACTACTATCAGCAGCCACCAGAGGGAGCCTAGACTCAGAATTCAGATCCAAGGCGTTCACACAGTACGCCCCATTGAGGAGGGGTCACCGAACCCTCACCTGCGCCACCAGGCAGATCAGGGTGAGCCCGGTGGAAGGCGCGAGCCAATCTCTCAGCATGAATGTCAGAAGCAAACACCAAAAAATTGTCTTCCTGACCATAACCTTTCCATTTGACCAAGTACTGGAGTCTCCTTTTAGACAGACGAGAATCCAATATCTTCTCCACTTCAAACTCCCGATTGCCCTCAACCAAAACAGGCTCAGGGGGCGTAGCCATAGGAACCACTGGCTCAACAAACCTTTTCAATAAAGATTTATGGAAAACTTTGTGAATCTTAAACATCCCTGGAAAAGTCCATTGGAAAGAAACGGGATTAAGGATTTCCAAGATCTTATTAGGTCCAATGATCCTTGGCTTAAATTTTGGGGACGCGACCTTCATAGGGATATTTTTTGAGGACAACCAAACCATGTCACCCACTTTAAACCGGGGACCATCAGTCCTATGCCGGTTGGCAAACCGCTGGGCCCTCTCCTGAGAGAGAGACAACTCATCCACTACTTGATCCCAAATCTGCTGCATTCTCTCTACCATAGAGTCAACACCCGGACAGAAAGAAGCCTCCACCTGCCCCGATGAAAACCGAGGATGAAACCTGAAATTGCAGAAAAAAAGTGGACATCAAAGTGGCAGAACTGGCCCTATTATTTGGAGCAAATTCAGCCAAAGGCAAAATAGAGACCCAGTCATCTTGATCAGCAGGCACAAAACATCTTAAATAAGTTTCCAAAGTCTGGTTTGTTCTCTCAGTCTGCCCATTGGTCTGAGGGTGAAACGCAGTGGAGAAAGACAACTGAATACCCAGTTTAGAACAAAAAGGCTCTCCAAAATCTGGAAACAAATTGGACTCCTCTGTCAGACACAATGTTCTCCGGAATGCAGTGCAAACGAACCACCTGCTGAAAAAACAAAGGTACCAACTCGGAAGAGGATGGCAATTTCGGCAGTGGCACAAGATGGACAATCTTGGAAAATCTGTCACAGATCAACCAGATAACAGTCATTCTCTGAGAGACAGGGAGGTCGGAAATAAAATCCATAGAGAAATGGGTCCATGGCCTCCTGGGCACAGGCAGTGGCATTAACAATCCACTAGAGCGAGAGCAGGGTTTGGACCGAGAACAAGTCCCACAGGACTGCACAAAATTCTTGACATCACGAGATAAAGTAGGCCACCAAAAGGACCGCCTACCGACTCACCAAATCTCTGGTACCAAAAATACCGGGATGCCCAGCCAACGTGGAGCAATGAATTTCATACATTACTTTTTTCCTCCATTGGTGTGGGATAAACAATTTCCCCACAGGGCAACGTTCAGGTTTATCCCCCGGAAATTCCTCCAGGGCCAGTCTCAGATCGGGCGAGATAGCGGATAGAACCACACCCTCCTTCAGAATGGCGGTAGGCTCAGTCACATCAGGAGAATCCGCAAAAAAGCTCCTAGAGAGGGCATACGTTTTAACATTCTTAGTGCCCGGGAGAAAGGAGACCACAAAATTAAAACGCTTGAAAAACAAGGCCCACCTGGCCTGTCTAGGATTTAGTCGTTTGGCAGATTCGAGATAGATCAGGTTCTTGTGGTCAGTGAGGACCACAACTTGATGTTTGGCTCCCTCCAACCAATGTCTCCACTCTTCAAAAGCCCACTTCACAGCCAACAATTCCCAATTCCCCACATCATAATTACGTTCAGCTGGGGAAATTTTTCGAGAGAAGAAGGCACAAGGATTTATCTTAGAGGTTACAGGATCCCTTTGGGACAAAACGGCTCCTACATCAATCTCAGAAGCATCTATCTCCACCTGCAATGGTACAGAAACATCAGGTTGCCACAGAACAGGAGCAGAAGTGAATCTCTGCTTAAGCTCCTGAAATGCCGAAACCGCCTCTGGAGACCAATTCACTACATCGGAACCCTTTTTTGTCAAATCAGTCAGTGGCTTCACAATACCAGAGAAGTTACTTATAAATTTACGGTAAAAATTAGCAAAAAAACCAAAAATCTCTGAAGAGCCTTCAAGGAATTGGGCTGTACTCAATTACAAATGGCCTGAACCTTGACCGGGTCCATTTCAATAGCAGACGGAGACAAAATGAATCCCAAAAATGAAACCTTTTTTATGCCAAAGAGACATTTGGATCCCTTAACTTACAATGCATTTTCTCTCAAAATCCGGAATAGCATCAAAAATGTTCCACATGAGAATCCCAGTCATTGGAAAAAATCTAAATATCGTCCAAATAAACGATCAGAAACTCATCCACAAAATCCCTGAAAATATCATTCATGAAAGATTGGAAGACGGAAGGGGCATTAGTTAGCCCAAAAGGCATCACTAGGTACTCAAAATGTCCCTCAGGAGTATTAAATGCCGTCTTCCATTCATCTCCGTGTTTAATGAGAATAAGATTATACGCCCCCTAAGGTCAAGCTTGGTAAACCAACTAGCACCTTTCACTCTGGAGAACAAATTGGAAATCAGGGGTAACGGATACTGATATTTAACAGTGATCTTATTAAGGAGACGATACTCAATACAAGGCCTCAATGAACCATCCTTTTTGGCCACAAAAAAAAGCCGGCACCTGCAGGTGAAGAGGACGGTCTAATATGACCTTTCTCCAATGACTCTTTGACATAAGATCGCAAAGCCTCATGCTCAGATACAGACAGATTGAAGAGCCGACCCTTGGGAAATTTGCAACTCGGCACTAGCTCAATCGTGCAATCATAACTCTTGTGAGGAGGCAAGGACGCAGACTTACTCTCACTAAACACATCAGAAAAATCAGCCAAATAGTCAGGGACATCCTGAGACTGGGGAGAGGTAGAAAAAACAGGAGTGTAATCATGAACACAATGACAACCCTAAGTGACCACAGACACAGACTTCCAATCCAAAACTGGATTATGGGTCTGCAACCATAGAAAACCCAGTACAATAATGTCATGTAAATTATGTAACACCAAAAATGTACAATTCTCTTGGTGGTCCAGGGCTACACGCATAATCACCTGGGTCCAAAACTGGGTTTTTTTCTCCGCCAAAGGGGTAGAATCAATACCCAGCAAAGGAATAGGAGTCCGCAAGGGTACCATGGGAAAACCACAACTTTTGTTAAAGTCAAAATCCATCAGGTTCAGGACTGCTCCTGAATAGACAAAAGCCTGAGCAGAAAATGAAGATAAGGAGCAGATCAAAGTAACACTCAAGAGAAACTTAGACTGTACATTGCCCAAAACAAATGAGAGCGCAAAACATCTTTCCTGCCTAGGGCAGACATAAATAGTATGAGAAGAGTCCCCACAATAGAAGCACAACTTGTTATGCTTTCGAAATTCTCGACGCTGAGAACTAGAAACAACTCCATCACACTGCATGGGCTCAGAGGCCTGTTCGAAAGGCAAGACCACTTCTCGCATAGTTTTCCGTTCACGCAATCGTCTGTCAATTTGAATGGCTAAAGACATATAATCATTGAGCCCCGAAACAGGAAATCTCACCATAACATCTTTTATGGTCTCTGCCAGCCATTTCCGAAAAAGAGCCGCTATGGCATCATCGTTCCATTTAGTAAGGACTGCCCATTTTCGGAATTTCTGACAATATAACTCTGCCGCTTCCTGACCCTGGTTCAATGTTAATAAGGTTTTCTCAGCTTGATCAATCACATTAGGTTCCTCATACAATAAGCCCAGAGTATGGAAAAACGCATCAACATTAGCCAAAACAGAATCCCCAGGTGTCAGTGATAACGCCCAATCCTGAGGGTTGCCGCGCAACAGGGAGATGACAATTTTAACCTGCTGCACCGATTTCCCTGAGAAATTAGGTTTCAAGGCAAAAAACAATTTACAATTATTCTTAAAGTTCAAGAATTTAGACCGCTCCCCAAAAAATAAATCAGGAATAGGGATCTTAGGTGCTACAGCAGACGACTGAATGAGATAGACAGAAATTCTCCGAACTTCAGTAGCGAGCTGCTCAACACGATCGGACAAATGCTTAATTTCCATTGAAGAAAAAATAATACTACAGCCCCCAGAGAAAAAGAGGAAAAATATATAAAAAAAAATTCTGACAACCTTTTTTTTTTTTTACTATTCTTTCCTTCTTTTGAGAACCATAGAATTTACAGTCAGTCCGGTGATTGTGTTATGATTCTGTAGCCGAGGAGGACAGTAGCCAAAATAGCAAGGAAGCCTGTAACCCAGAGAGGTTGGTAACTAGCGGATTGCAGACCCCTAAACTAATTGCACAACTAGAAGTAGCCGTGGAACGTACCTACAATGACCTAGACGCCTCGACACAGCCGGAGAGTTAATTAAGCCTAAAAATAGAAAGAGGAAAGCTAACTGCCCCATTGTAGCGCCCCAAAGGAATAGGTAGCCCCACACATTTATTGTCACGATCTCTCCCTCGCTAGATCAGAGCTCTGGTATGAACAGGTAGCTAACCAGCAGAAACTGAAAACAGGGACTGAACAAATAAACAGTGGTAACTGAGAAACAGAGACCTGCGCAGGCCCCAGACGAGCAACCTGGCTGACCTCACTCAGAAGGGCAGAAAAAACAAAAGGAAAACAAAAGCCACAAAAACAAGCAGAAAACAACTTATCTGAATGTTGTAGGAGACAGCAGAAAGCAAGCTGACTTCCAAATGGGACCAGGAAGAACAACAAATCACCGGTGAGGATCATGAGAAGGTTACACCCTTAAATCTCCCCAGTCAGGGCTACCTGATTGCCAATCGTCCCCTGCTGATGACCTCTGCCATCTAAATCAGCTTCACTACTATCAGCAGCCACCAGAGGGAGCCCAGACTCAGAATTCAGATCAAATGCGGTCACAACAGTGATGGTTTAGCAGCATCTGGGCTGGGTCTCAGTGATCAATTAGACATTTGCAACCTATGCACAGATACAGCCTGTACTGTGGGAAAGTGAAATTCACAATCACACTTGAAAAAGTTCTGAAGTCCTGGCAGAGCTAACTCAGTCCAAAACAACAGTCCTAGGTAACTCAGACTATGAATGAAGCAAAGTTTCTAAACTTTAGGATTGTTGGTCTAATTTACTGTACCCAAAACGACCTTTAAAATTTTCTACTATAGTAAACAAATATTTATATTCTAGATGATAGCTACTAAATAATATATGTTATGTTTCGGTAGCTGAGGAGAAATTGCAAAAATAGCAAAAGTAGTAATACACCTGAGAGGCTGGAAACTATTGGATTGCTGTACCCTAAACTAACCGCCACACTAGAAGCAGCCATGGAGCGTGATCCTAGACACCTCGTCACAGCCGGAGAGATAACTGCACCTAAAGGCAGAAAGAAGAAAGCTATCTGCCCCGAAGCAGATTCCCCAAAGAAATAGGAAGCCCCCAAACATGTAATAGCGGTTAGACAAGAAGAAAATACGGACACAGACAGAAAATAGAATGAGCAAACGCTGGGGCCCAATCTGTCTAGATAGAAAAGTATAGGAAAGAATTCTGACTGCAACCCAAAAAAACCCTGACAAAAATACCAACACTTCTGATTAACAAAAAACCTGAGATCACACAATCTCTACCACCTAAATCAGATCTCTGGTGTAACACACAATTCAGCAAAAAAGTGACAAAGGAACAGAGCAAAAGTACAAATACAAAATGAGCACAATTGCAGCACCAGACCCCAAAAGGGGACCAGGCTGCAGTCCCCTGCAAGCAGCAAAACAGGCAAGGAAAATCCAACAAGAGGAAAAAAAATAGCAAATCACTTATCTGAAAGTGAGCAGGAATGCAAGCTGAGCTCCAAGCAAAACCAGGAAGAACAATTGATCACCGGCAAGGCTGATGGGAACTCAGGTCACTTATATCAGACCATTCAAAGCCAGCTGAAGGCCATTCAACAATTAGTTCATTACCCTCAGCAACCACCGGAGGGAGCCCCAGCTCAGAAGTCGCCTCAAGAGTATTCACAACAGTACCCCCCCCTTCAAGAGGGGTCACCGAATCCTCACCTGTGCAACCAGGACGATCAAGATGAGCCCGATGATAGGCACGGATCAGTCTCCCAGCATGGATGTCCGAAGCAAATACCCAAGAATTGTCCTCCTGACCATAACCTCTCCACTTATCCAAATACTGGAGTTTCCGTCTAGCAAAACGAGAATACAATATTTTCTCAACCACATACTCCAAATTGCCCTCAAACAAAACAGGGTCGGGGGCGCAGCCATAGGAACCACTGGCTCGACAAACCCCTTCAATAAGGACTTGTGGAACAAGTTATGGATCTTAAATGTCCCTGGAAGAAGCAAACTGAAGGAAACCGGATTAATAATTTCCATGATCTTATAAAGTCCAATGAACCTTGGGTTAAATTTTGGAGATGCAACCTTCATAGGGATATTTCTTGAGGACAACCAAACCAAGTACCCCACTTTAAAACGAGGACCATGATTCCTATGCCGGTTGGCAAACCGCTGGGCCTTGTCTAGAGAGAGAGACAAACTCTCCACTACCTGGTCCCAAATCTGCTGCATACGCTCCACAATAGAGTCAACACCCGGATAGACAGAAGCCTCCACTTGTCCTGAAGAAAATCAAGGGTGAAACCCAGAATTGCAGAAAAATGGAGACATCAAGGTGGCTGAGCTAGGCCTATTATTAAGAGCAAACTTAGCCAAAGGCAAAAAAGAGACCCAGTCATCTTGATCAGCAGACACAAAACATCTCAAATAAGTCTCCAAGGTCTGGTTTGTTCTCTCGGTTTGTCCATTGGTCTGAGGGTGGAATGCAGAGGAGAAAGACAATTGAACACCAAGTTTAGAACAAAATGTCTTCCAAAATCTGGAAACAAACTGGACTCCTCTGTCAGACACAATGTTCTCCGGAATGCCATGTAACCAAACCACGTGCTGAAAGAAAAAGGCACCAATTCGGAGGAGGAAGGCAACTAAGATAATGGCACAAGATGTATCATCTTGGAAAACCTATCACAGATTATCCAGATAATGGTCATTCTCTGAGAAACAGGGAGGTCGGAAATAAAATCCATAGAGATATGGGTCCATTGCCTCTTGGGTACAGGTAATGGCATTAACAAACCACTAGAACGAGAGCAAAGCTTGGAACGAGAGCAAGTCCCACAGGACTGCACAAAGTTCCTGACGTCACGAGACAAAGTAGGCCACCAAAAGGACCGACTCACCAAGTCTCTGGTACCAAAAATCATGGGATGACCAGCCAACGCAGAACAATGAATCTCAGACATCACACAATTCTTCCACTGGTCTGGGACAAACAATTTCCCAACAGGGCAGCGCTCAGGTTTCTCCTCCTGACACCCCTCCAGAGCCTGTCTCAAATTGGGCGAGATGGCGGAAAGAACTACACCCTCCTTCAAAATAACAGCAGGATCAGATAACTCAGGAGAATCCGCAAAGAAACTCCTCGAGAGGGCATCCGCCTTAACATTCTTAGTGCCCGGAAGAAAAGAAACCACAAAATTAAAATATTTGAAAAAACAAGGCCCACCTGGCCTGTCTAGGATTAAGTCGCTTGGCTGATTCGAGATAAACCAGGTTCTTATGGTCCGTGAGGACCACCACCTGATGTTTGGCTCCTTCCAGCCAATGTCTCCACTCTTCAAAGGCCCACTTCATGACCAATAACTCCCGATTACCAACGTCATAATTGCGTTCAGTTGGAGAAAATTTTTGAGAGAAAAAGGCACAAGGGTTACTCTTAGAGGTCTCTGGATCCCTTTGGGACAAAATGGCACCTGCCCCAATCTCAGAGGCATCAACCTCCACCTGAAACGGCAGGACAACATCAGGCTGCCGTAGAACAGGAGCAGAAATGAATCTCTGCTTAACTTCCTGAAACACAGAAACTGCCTCAGGAGGCCAATTCACCACATCGGAACAATTTTTGGTCAAATCAGTTAATGGTTTAACAATACTGGGAAATTACCAATAAATTTACAATAAAAATTGGCAAAACCCAAAAATCTCTGAAGAGCCTTCAATGAAGTAGGTTGAACCCAATCACAGATGGCCTGAACCTTGACCGGGTCCATTTCAATAACAGACAGAGACAAAATGAATCCCAGAAATGAGACCTTCTGTACGCCAAAAAGACACTTTGATCCCTTCACACACAGAGCATTCTATCTCAAAATCTGGAACACAGTCCGAACATGTTTCACATGAGAGTCCCAGTCGTTGTAAAAAATCAAGATATCATCCAAATAAACGATCAGAAATTTATCCACAAAATCCCTGAAAATATCATTTATAAAGGATTGGAAGAAGGAAGGGGCATTAGTGAGCCCAAAAGGCATCACTAGTTACTCAAAATGCCCCTCTGGGGTATTAAACGCCGTCTTCCATTCATCCACGTGCTTAATGCGAATAAGGTTATACGTCCCCTGAGGTCAAGCTTTGTAAACCAACTCGCACTTTTCACTCTGGAAAACAGGTCAGAAATCAAAGGTAACGGATATTGATATTTCACAGTGATCTTATTCAGGAGGCGATAATCAATACACGGCCTCAATGAACCATCCTTTTTGGCCACAAAGAAAAAACCGGCGCCCAAGGGTGAAGAGGACGGTCTGATATGACCTTTCTCCAAAGACTCCTTGATATAGGATCGCATAGCATCGTGTTCAGGTACAGATAAATTAAAAAGGCGACCTTTAGGAAATTTACCACCAGGCACTAACTCAATAGCTATACCTTCTCCAGCGATGCTCTAGGAGTGCTGAACGCCTTTGGAGAAAAACCCGCACACCAGAAGACTTCATCCACTTTAAATTCATGTTAAGAACTTATAATGCAGCCCTTCACCTCGCCAAACAGACCTACTTCACCACCATGATCTCCTCACTAGCCAACAACCCCAAGAAACTTTTTGACACTTTTCACTCCCTCCTCAGGCCAAAAGCACAAGCCCCTATCACAGACATTTGTGCTGACGACCTGGCCTCCCACTTTATAGAAAAAATAGATACTATCCGTCAGGAAATCTGCTCTCAACCACCAAGTGCTGTGACTCCCATCCCTCCCTGCATTTCCCCTGGCTCAATTTCCACATTTGATCCCATCACAGAAGAAGAAGTCTCCAGACTCCTCTCTTCCTCTCGTCCGACTACATGCACTACCGACCCCATTCCCTCACACCTCCTCCAGTCTCTCTCTCCAGTTGTCACAACTCACCTAACTACAATCTTTAATCTCTCCCTCTCCTCTGGCATTTTCCCATCCTCCTTCAAACACTCCATCATTACTCCACTACTAAAGAAACCCGCTCTCGACCCTTCCTGCACAAACAACTACAGACCGGTCTCCAATCTCCCCTTCATCTCTAAACTTTTGGAGCGCCTAGTCTACTCCCGCCTCACCCGTTACCTCTCCACTCACTCCCTCCTAGACCCTTCACAGTCCGGCTTCCGACCCCTACATTCCACTGAAACTGCACTCATCAAAGTGACCAATGACCTTCTGACAGCAAAACGTAACGGCGACCACTCTCTGCTCATTCTACTCAACCTTTCTGCAGCTTTCGACACGGTTGACCACCGTCTCCTACTGTCTAGGCTCCACTCACTAGGTATTAAGGACACTGTTCTCTCCTGGTTCTCCTCCTATCTTTCTGACCGCTCCTTCAGTGTTTCGTTCTCTGGCTCCACATCATCTCCTCTTCCTCTCACTGTCGGTGTACCCCAGGGCTCAGTCCTTGGCCCCCTTCTATTCTCTCTCTACACGGCCCCAATTGGACAGATCATCAGCAGATTTGGCTTTCAGTACCATCTTTATGCTGATGACACACAATTATACACGTCATCCCCTGACCTTACCCCCGCTGTACTACAGAACACCACCGATTGTCTGTCTGCAGTCTCCAACATCATGTCTGCTCTCTCTCTGAAACTTGACCTCTCCAAAACTGAACTTCTTCTGCTCCCGCCGTCTACTAACCTCCCTAAATCTGACATTTCCCTCTCCGTGGGCGGCACCATAATAACACCCCGGCAGCAGGCTCGCTGTCTGGGTGTTATGTTTGACACCAATCTCTCCTTCACCTCCCATATACAATCTCTTGCCCGCTCTTGCCGCCTACAGCTAAAGAACATCTCTAGAATCCGCCCTGTTGTGAATAGGCTGGAAATGAGTTCTGAGCAGAAGCTCCCTCTGGTGGTTACAAACGGTACTGGACTGTCCAGTGAAGATTGTGAGGATTGGGAATCAGGTGTTACTGACTGGTCTTATATAAGGGATTCGCCTTACCATCAGGGTTGCCGGTGATCAATTGTTCTGGTCTCAATCCTTGATTCCTGTTTCCTTGGAAGCCTGCTGTGTCGTGTCTGAATCTCCTGCTAACAGATAAGACATTTTCTTCTTTTTGTTTTTGTGCTTGATTTTTGCATTTTGTCCTGCACTTCTGTGGGGGCCTTCTGGGTCCCCTCTGGGGGCTTTTGCCTCTCAGTTCAGTTCAACCACTGATGTTTGTACATTTGCTTTTTCCAGTTTTTTCAGTGGCTGCTGTTTTGTTTTTGGTTACACCAGAGAACTAATTTAGGTGGTAGAGTTTGTGTGATCTCAGGTGTTTTTGAAATTAGTAGAGTTGGTGCTTTTCAGGGTTTTTTGGGATTGCAGTAAGTGCCCTTCCTATCCTTTTCTATTTAGTAAGTTTGGGCCCCAACGTTTGCTCATACTATTTTCTGTCTGTGTCAGTATTTCTTCTTGTCTAACCGCCATTACATGTTTGGGGGCTTCTATGTTCTTTGGGGATCTGCTCCGGGGCAGATAGCTTTCCTCTTTCTATCTTTAGGTGTAGTTAGTTTCTCAGGCTGTGACGAGGCGTCTAGGACCAACGTAGGAACGCTCCACGGCTGCCTCTAGTTGTGGTGGTTAGTCAGGGTACTGCAATCTCATAGTTTCCAACTGCTCTGGTGTATTTCCTTTTTTGCCTGCTCTCCTCAGCTACCAAATCATAACAGTATCACTGGCCTAAACTGAAAATTATATGGTACTCACAGAAGGGAAAAATATTGTGGAAAGAAAAAAGTTGTCAGAGTTGTCAGAGATTTTTTTTTTTCTGTTTGTTGCATTTTTTTTTTTCCCTCTGTATCTCTGGGTGCTGAGGAGGTTTTTTTTTTTTCTCTCTCAATGGAGTTTGCACAGTTGTCTGGCCGTGTGGATCAGCTTGCCACTGAAGTTCGGAGTATTGCTACCTATCTTGCTGGGTTGCCTGTTGTGGAAACTAGGATTCCCATGCCAGATTTGTTTTTGGGGGATCGAGCTAAGTTTCTGAATTTCAAAAATAACTGTAAATTGTTTTTTGCCTTAAAATCTAAGTCCTCAGGGAACGCAGCGCAGCAGGTTCAAATTGTCATCTCTCTCCTGCGCGGCGACCCTCAGGATTGGGCTTTTTCCCTGACACCTGGGGATCCTGTTTTGAGTGATGTTGATGCGTTTTTTCAGGCTTTGGGGTTATTGTACGATGAGCCTAATGTCACTGATCAAGCTCAAAAAACTTTGTTGGCATTAAGTCAGGGGCTTGAGGACGCTGAGTTATACTGTCAGAGATTCTGTAGGTGGGCAGTCCTGACCAAATGGAATGACGACGCTTTGGCAGCTCTTTTTCGGAAGGGACTGTCAGATAATGTAAAGGATGTTATGGTGGGGTTCCCTGTTCCCTCTGGTCTCAATGATTCTATGTCATTAGCGATTCAAATTGACAGACGTTTGCGTGAGCGGAAAAGTATGCGTGGAATAATGTTGCCTTGTGAACCTGCTTCTGAATCCATGCAGTGTGATAGAGTGGTTTCTGGGGCACAGCGTCATGAATTTCGAAAGCGCAATGGGTTATGTTTCTACTGTGGTGATGCCTCTCATGCTATTTCTGTCTGCCCTAAGTGGGGAAGACGTTTTGCTCGCTCAGTTATCTTGGGTAGTGTTCAGACTAAGTTTTTATTAACTGTTACACTGATATGCTCTGTGTCCTCATTTTCTGCTCAGACTTTTGTTGATTCTGGAGCAGCTATTAACCTGATGGATTTTGATTTTGCTAAACGTTGTGGGTTTCCCTTGATACCCCTACGGAAGTCTATTCCCCTACTGGGGATCGATTCTACCCCTTTGGCTGAGAATAAACCTCAGTTCTCTACTCAGGTGATAATGAGGGTAGAACCTGATCATCAGGAGAGTTGCAAATTTTTGGTTCTGTATAATCTGCATTACATTATCGTACTGGGTTTCCCTTGGTTACAGTCTCATAATCCTGTTTTGGATTGGAAATCTGTGTCTGTTACCAGTTGGGGCTGCCAATGTGTTAATACCAACACTCCTGTTTTTTCTGCCTCCCCCCAGGCTCAGGATGTTCCTGACTTTTTGTTTGATTTTTCTGATGTGTTTAGCGAAAGTAAATCTGCATCCTTACCTCCCCATAAGAGCTATGACTGCGCTATTGAATTAGTGCCTGGTAGTAAATTCCCTAAAGGTCGCCTTTGTAACATGTCTGTACCTGAACATGACGCTATGCGGTCTTATATCAAGGAGTCATTGGAGAAGGGTCATATCAGACCATCCTCTTCACCCTTAGGTGCCGTTTTTTTCTTTGTGGCCAAAAAGGATGGTTCATTAAGGCCGTGTATTGATTATCGTCTCTTGAACAATATTACTGTAAAATATCAATATCCGTTACCCTTGATCTCTGATCTGTTTTCCAGGGTGAAAAACGCTACTTGGTTTACCAAGCTTGACCTCAGGGGGGCATATAACCTTATTCGCATTAAGCACGGGGATGAATGGAAGACGGCATTTAATACCCCTGAAGGGCATTTTGAGTACCTTGTGATGCCCTTTGGGCTCACTAATGCTCCTTCTGTCTTCCAGTCCTTCATGAATGACATTTTCAGGGATTTTGTGGATAAATTTCTGATTGTTTATTTGGATGATATCTTGATTTTTTCCAATGATTGGGACTCTCATGTAAAACATGTTCGGACTGTGTTCCAGATTTTGAGAGAGAATGCTCTGTATGTGAAGGGATCAAAGTGTCTTTTTGGCGTTCAGAGGATCTCATTTCTGGGATTCATTTTGTCCCCATCTGTTATTGAAATGGACCCGGTCAAAGTTCAGGCTATCTGTGATTGGGTCCAACCTACTTCATTAAAGGCTCTTCAAAGATTCTTGGGTTTTGCCAATTTTTATCGTAAATTTATTGGTAATTTCTCTGTTATTGTTAAACCATTAACTGATTTGACCAAGAAGGGTTCTGATGTGGTGAATTGGCCTCCTGAGGCAGTCTCTGCATTTCAGGAACTTAAGCAGAGATTCACTTCTGCTCCTGTTCTACGGCAGCCTGATGTTTCTCTACCATTTCAGGTGGAGGTTGATGCCTCACAGCTTTACCTTCATTTGTCTATACTTTGTATTCTGTATTGAATTTAAGTAACATATTTTTCTCAAAATGAGTAATCGACCTAACTCTCAAAAAACTGTTAATAATTCCCCAAAACGACAAAAGGAGTCCAAAACAAATAATTTGCGTTCCAATTACAGTCCTTCTAAGGATCAAACCAATCTGATCAGCCCCACCAGGTCGAGATCCCCATTAAAGACTGACATAAAGTCATCTTTACCGCGCCTAAGTGACAAAAAAGACAAAAAATCGGTACTTTTTGCAGATACAGCAAAACCTCATCAAAACAAAACTCAACATGCCCCACTATCCATTACTCAATCATCCCCCATGCATGAAAGTATGGACCTCTCCGTCTCAGCTAAAAGAAAAGAACCGGGGGATTGGGGGGAAAAATTCCCAGACTCTCAGGGTAGTGAGGATGATGACCATAGTGATTCCTCAACCTCACCCAATTCCACCCCTGCTAAACATAGGCACAAACCAAATTTAGAAACAATACCGGCCTCCTCAGGCCTTTCCTCTATACCTTTGAATGCTCCCTCTCCCAGCCCAATGTTGGAGCAAGTGGAAGCATTCATGACCAACCTAGCTACAAAAATAAATGAAAATATGAAAAAAAACTTTGAGGAACAAGCAAAAATGTTTCAAAGTTCCTTTGATCTATTAAACAAAAAATTCATGGATCAAGAGGAGAGGCTGTCAGAGGTCGAAAAAACTGCCTTAGAAGCATCATCTGAGATTTATAATCTGACCAATGAGGTCAAAAGGCTCAGAATTAAACTGGCCGATCTGGAAGATCGTAACCGCAGGAATAACTTTAAAATCCGAGGCATACCTGAGAGCATCACCCCGGATAATCTAGCAGAACATGCTCGCTCCATTTTCAAAAAAGCTATTCCTTCTTTAACAAATCTTGACCTGAATATCGACAGGATACATAGACTCCCTCGACCTAGTTCAATTCCACAGGATACTCCGAGGGATACCATCCTGCGCATGCATTTTTATGCAACGAAGGAAAAAATCTTTCAATTTCTTAAAGAAAAGAAAACATTCCCAGAACCTTTCCAAAATTTAAAAATTTACACCGACCTCTCTAAAGACACCCTTGAATCTAGGAAAACCTTTAATGAGGTCACGTCATTCTTCAGGGAAAAAGGAATTTCCTATAGATGGGGCTTTCCACTAAAACTTCTAGTCTACCTAAATGGGAAAACAATCCCAATTTTTTCTGTGGAGGAGGGGCTTGATCTCATCTCCACACTAAGAAATAAGGGACCCAACCATAAAGGTCTTCGTTGAGAATCCTCAAACGTTCCTTTTGCCTTAAGAGATATGGTATAAGTCAAAACTAATGGCTTGTATCTTTAAGAGGATTTCCCTCTACTCCTAATTTGAAACACCTCCCTAGTAAAGTTCATCTAATTTTTGAGGTGAACTATCTTCCTATATTTGCTACTTGCATTTGTTTAGGCATAACGCTTATAATTATAATTGGTATTCCGATTGTTTTTTCTTTTCTATCAAGGCGCAGTACAACTTCATTTTCCCAGTGAGACCACTTTCTTCCATAGACCTAATTCATACGCTAACAATCCAACATGAGTATCAAGATTATGTCATACAATGTAAGGGGTCTAAATAACCCTAGAAAAAGATTTGCTCTTTGGAAAGAATTGGATAAATCCAAAGCGGATATCATATGTATCCAGGAGACAAAATTTAAATCTGAAAATCACCCCACCTTTTACCACCAAAAATTCCCACATATATTTAAAGCATGTAATCAGAAAAGTAAAGCAGGAGTCATTACCATCATAAAAAAACAGTATCCCCTTTGCCCTAATTGAGGAAGTTCCCGATCCAAATGGAAGATTTCATATCTTGATTGGTCGTATTAATGATCAACTCTGCACAATTGTAAACTTATATGCCCCAAACAGAAATCAAACAAAATTTTTGAACAAATTGATTAACAAAACCAATAAAATCAAAAAGGGTGAAGTTATCTTTCTAGGGGACTTTAATGCAGTTCCAGATTCACGCATTGACTCCTCCTCTAAATACAGAACATGCCATGGCAATATCAATAACTGGTTATCCCAAAACGAGTTGTATGACGTTTTCAGGTGTGTCAATTCCTCTTCCAG
The DNA here is from genome assembly GCA_033576555.1 of Oophaga sylvatica. Lineage (NCBI taxonomy): Eukaryota > Metazoa > Chordata > Amphibia > Anura > Dendrobatidae > Oophaga > Oophaga sylvatica. The sequence continues at coordinate 593,277,374 of JARQOD010000001.1, read as the reverse complement.
AGAATATACACATTTCTCTGAAACATATCAAACCGCTTCAAGAATCGACCTCATCGTCACCAATGTTTTCTCTTTAACAAGATTTGAGAAAATTGTCATTGGTGACAGAACTCTGTCAGACCATTCTCCAGTGATAGCGGATCTTGTTTTGGGACCACCATTCAAAAACAAAATTCTGTGGAAATGCAACTCCTACCTAATTAACAATCCATTACACAAATCATTTATAGAATCAAACATCAAACTCTACTTTGAGGAGAACAACACTGAGGATATAAGCCCAGCTATTAGATGGTGTGCCCACAAGGCAGTTATCAGAGGCCTCCTAATACAGATTTCGTCTAGGGAGAAGAAAGAGAAAAAAGCAGAAACTGAGAAACTACAAACTCTACTTAAAAGCAAAATCAAAACTCAAATTGGTCTCTCTTCCCCTTCCCTCTCTCTCCAAAATGAAATTGCAAAAATTAGACAAGACCTAAAATTTCAAATTTTTTCATCATATGACGAGATGATTAAGACAAATAAATACAAATTATACACTTCCCTGAATAAACCTTTGAAATTCATGATGAACCGAATCAAAAAGAGAAGAATCCGGAATAGAATTGACAAAATTAAATCAGAAAAAGGAACCTATCTGTCCCACCCACAGGATGTGGTTAACGAATTCGCAAATTTTTATGAAAAAATTTATAACCTAAACCCCCTCCCTACTCCTCAGGGAAAACAAAAAGCCATCTCCGCCTACTTAAAATCAATTAGCCTTCCAAAATTACAAAATGAAGACTTAACCCTTTTAACGTCCCCGTTCAACATAGAAGAAGTCAGAAATTGTATCTCCCAACTGAAATGGCAAAGTCTCCGGGTCCCGATGGGTTTGGTAACGACTATTATAAAATCTTTTCCGACGTATTAACACCTCATCTCACGCAACTATTTAATACAACATCGGATACAGGCTCATTTCCTGCTGAAATGCTAGAAGCCTCAGTGATACTAATACCAAAGCCTAAAGGTGACCTCGAGTCTTTGTCGAATTATAGACCTATCTCTCTCATTAATTCAGATTTGAAAATTTACGCAAAAATTTTAGCGGATAGACTGGGCCAGATTTTACCCAAACTTATAAACAACGACCAGATTGGTTTTGTTAAAGGCAGACACACCTCTGATGGAACCAGAAGGGTCATCAACTTAATTAAATTAGCCAACTCTACCAAAATCCCCACTTTACTAGCGTCACTTGACGCAGAAAAAGCCTTTGATAGGCTCGATTGGACCTTTATGAATCAAACATTAAAAAAATTTGGCTTCAACAATAAATCACTCACAACTATTATGGCTCTTTACTCCAATCCTAAAGCCAGAGTGGTGTGTAACAATCATATTTCCCGTACCTTCCCCATTTCCAATGGGACAAGACAAGGATGCCCCCTTTCTCCACTTCTGTTCGTTCTGGCTCTAGAACCCCTTGCACAGGAAATAAGGGAAAATAAAAAAATCAAGGGTATAAATACTAAAAATCGTCAACACAAAATCAGCTTATTTGCTGATGATATCCTTCTTTCTTTATCTGATCCAGTAGGTTCTATAAAAGAGCTACAAAAATTGCTGGAGACGTTTTCAACATTATCCAACTTTAAAATAAACAATAAAAAATCCACCCTATTACCAATCAACATAACCAAACCTGTGATTGAAGAAATAAAAAGCTTCTCCTCCATTAACTGGGCAAAGGGAGAATTCACTTACTTGGGTATCACAATTACAAAAAACCTTAAAAAAATGGTCGTCACAAATCTTAATAACTTGCTCAAAATTATCAATCTGGATTCAAACTCATTTGGAGAAAGAGAACTTTCATGGTGGGGTAGAATTTTTTCAATCAAAATATTCACCCTCCCAAAAATTTTATACGTCTTGGGTTCTCTTCCTCTCCCAATTTCTTTATCCCAAGTTAAAAATCTTCAACAATCAATAAAAACTTTTATCTGGAACAATAAAAAACCTAGAACTTTACAAACAATAGGTTACACGAAAAAATCCCATGGAGGTTTGGGTATACCAAATATTCTAAATCACCATCATGCTATGCTAGTCAAGCATAGTCTTTATTGGCTTTCCCCAAAAAATTCTCCAGCCTGGCTAGACCTCGAAATATCATTAAATAACAATAAACCGCTTTGCGGCCTCATCATCAAGACAATGTCTAATCAACTCCCTGACTCAATGGCTCATCCTACTTTTATAGCCACAACACATGCTTGGAAGAAACTATCCTACACTAAAAATAGTTCAGACAAAATTACCAATTTTAAAAATATGTCCCTGGATACCTTGCTATCACTTAAAAATCAAATTCCACACCCGTCTTGGAAAGAGTTTGGAGTCAAAAAATTGGGTGACTTATATGATGGTATAGCTTTACTGCAGTTCTCTGTTATAAAAGACAAATTTAAAATTCCCTCTTCAATGTTCGGACACTATTTAATTTTAAAGGATCAGATAGTTCCCTGGCTTCGACAAAAACCTTTACTCTCTGAAGCTTCTTTAAACATGATTTCCAACTTGGAACACAAAATTTTTTGGAACCATAGCTACATTTATGATTATTTAAATCAGGACTCAGATTTCACCAAAAATGCATACAACAAAAAATGGGAAGAGGAACTCAAAATAAATCCATCTTGTGAAGAGTAGGAAGACGCAATTACAACCTCATACTCATCTACCCTCTCCATGTCTCTTCAAGAAACTCATTATAAAGTTTTCTCGAGATGGTACTTCACTCCAGCTAGAATAGCCCATTTCGGTGAAAACACATCTTCTCTTTGTTGGAGAGATTGCGGTCATAGAGGGATCTTCTCCATATGTTTGGAATTGCCCTAAATTGTCTCCACTCTGGTCTGAAATTAATAATCTAATTAATAAAATTATTGGCAGACGAATTAAGCTTTACGCCTCAGTTAGCTTAAAGGTACTGCCACACTAAACAATCCCGCTAGCGATCACGATAACGACGCATACTAATGCGATCGCTAGCGGATTGTTTCTATATCGCTAAATGCGGCCACATTTAGCGATATAGTTAACGACGCTATCGCGTTAGCGATCTTCTTAACGACTTTAGCGGTACAAAGTACGCTAATCGCTAAGAAAGGTTTCCACACAGCGATTAGATACTCACCCAGCGGAGCGCCGACAGAAATAGGGTCCGGAGCGATTCCAGCGACGAGCGAGATCACAGCAGGAAGCTCGTCGCTGGAAGCTGCCGCACTGAACAATATCGCTAACGGATCGCTAATAGTGACGTTTTTAGCGATCTCGTTAGCGATATTGTTTAGTGTGCATACCTTTACTCTCGTTGAGTTCCAACCACAAAATTGACAAATCTTTTGATAATACACATCCTCTTAGTCACCAAAACATGATAGCCTATAATTGGAAAAACCAATTCCCTCCATCATACTCAGATGTTATAGAAAGAATCAAACTCCATAAGGACTATGAGATAAAATTTGCTATCGCAAACAACCAATCCAAAAAGTTCATGGATAAGTGGTCTCACTGGGAAAATATAAATTAACCCCACCCTCCCCCCCCTTCCTTTCCATTCCTTCCCTTCTTCCTCTCCCTTCCCTTCTTTTTTCCAATCCAGCTATTCCTAAAAAATAAAGTATTGCGCCATAACTTGCTATCTGGTTCTCATTGTGGTACTGGATATAATCCAGTTAAATTCTGACAAATACATGTCATCTGTTTACAAATATTTGTATGTTTATTCGTTTGCTCATCGGTTTATACACCCATCCGACATGGAACTCCTCAACTGTGTTTTAAATCACGGTTTAAAATATATTATTTTGCTATAACTGTAAAGCATGTCTAATAATGCTTTTTACTTCTGTACTATTGTTTCAGTATTAATGTTTTATAAAATGTTCAATAAAAACACTGAAAAACATCTTGTGCCATTACCTAAGTTGCCTTCCTCCTCTGAATTGGTGCCTTTGTTCCTTCAGCACGTGGTTCGTTTACACGGCATTCCTGAGAACATTGTGTCTGACAGAGGAGTCCAGTTTGTTTCCAGATTTTGGAGGACCTTTTGTTCTAAAATTGGTGTTCAATTGTCTTTCTCCTCGGCGTTTCATCCTCAGACTAATGGTCAAACTGAGAGAACAAACCAGACATTGGAGACTTATCTAATATGCTTTGTGTCTGCTGATCAGGATGACTGGGTCTCTTTTTTGCCTTTGGCTGAGTTTGCTCTTAATAATAGGGCTAGCTCTGCCACTTTGATGTCTCCATTTTTCTGTAATTCTGAGTTTCACCCTCGATTTTCTTCAGGACAGACGGAGGCTTCTGTCTGTCCAGGTGTTGACTCTGTTGTGGAGCGTATGCAACAGATTTGGGACCAGGTAGTGGAGAGGTTGTCCCTCTCTCAGGAGAGGGCCCAGCGGTTTGCTAACCGGCATAGGACTGATGGTCCTCGGTTTAAAGTAGGGGACTTGGTCTGGTTGTCCTCAAGAAATATTCCTATGAGAGTGGCATCTCCTAAATTTAAGCCTAGGTTCATTGGACCTTATAAGATCATGGAGATTCTTAATCCTGTTTCTTTTCGTTTGCTTCTTCCAGGGACATTTAAGATCCATAACGTGTTCCACAAGTCCTTGTTGAAGAGGTTTGTTGAGCCAGTGGTTCCTACTACTGTGCCTCCTGACCCTGTTTTGGTTGAGGGCAATCTGGAGTATGTGGTTGAGAAAATATTGAATTCTCGTTTTTCTAGACGGAAACTCCAGTATTTGGTTAAATGGAGAGGTTATGGTCAGGAAGACAATTCTTGGGTGTTTGCTTCGGACATCCATGCTAGGAGATTCATCCGTGCGTATCATAGAACTCATCCTGACCGACCTGGTTGCTCAAATGAGGGTTCGGTGACCCCTCCTCAAGGGGGGGTACTGTTGTGAATAGGCTGGAAATGAGTTCTGAGCAGAAGCTCCCTCTGGTGGTTACAAACGGTACTGGACTGTCCAGTGAAGATTGTGAGGATTGGGATTCAGGTGTTACTGACTAGTCTTATATAAGGGATCGCCTTCCCATCAGGGTTGCCGGTGATCAATTGTTCTGGTCTCAATCCTTGATTCCTGTTTCCTTGGTAGCCTGCTGTGTCGTGTCTGAATCTCCTGCTAACAGATAAGACATTTTCTTCTTTTTGTTTTTGTGCTTGATTTTTGCATTTTGTCCTGCACTTCTGTGGGGGCCTTCTGGGTCCCCTCTGGGGGCTTTTGCCTCTCAGTTCAGTTCAGCCACTGATGTTTGTACATTTCCTTTTTCCAGTTTTTTCAGTGGCTGCTGTTTTGTTTTGGTTACACCAGAGAACTAATTTAGGTGGTAGAGGTCGTGTGATCTCAGGTGTTTTTGAAATTAGTAGAGTTGGTGCTTTTCAGGGTTTTTTGGGATTGCAGTAAGTGCCCTTCCTATCCTTTTCTATTTAGTAAGTTTGGGCCCCAACGTTTGCTCATACTATTTTCTGTCTGTGTCAGTATTTCTTCTCGTCTAACCGCCATTACATGTTTGGGGGCTTTCTATGTTCTTTGGGGATCTGCTCCGGGGCAGATAGCTTTCCTCTTTCTATCTTTAGGTGTAGTTAGTTTCTCAGGCTGTGACGAGGCGTCTAGGACCAACGTAGGAACGCTCCATGGCTGCCTCTAGTTGTGGTGGTTAGTCAGGGTACTGCAATCTCATAGTTTCCAACTGCTCTGGTGTATTTCCTTTTTTGCCTGCTCTCCTCAGCTACCAAATCATAACACCGCCCTTTTCTCACCATGGAAACAACAAAAACCCTCACTGTAGCATTGATCCACTCCCGCCTGGACTACTGCAAACGCTCTATTACTTGGCCTCCCCATTACTCGACTATCCCCTCTCCAGTCCATCCTTAATGCAGTAGCCAGGGTCATCCATCTGGCTAATCGGTACTCGGACGCGTCCGCTCTTCGCCAGTCCTTACACTGGCTGCCCATTCATTATAGGATCCAATTCAAAGTACTGGTTCTCACCCAGAAAGCTCTCCACAGTGCAGCACCCCCTACATCTCCTCCCTCATTTCTATCTATCGGCCTAACCGACTGCTGCGCTCTTCAAACGACCTTCGACTAACCTCTGCACTAATCCGTACTCCCACTCCCGACTCCAAGACTTCTCCCGCGCTGCGCCAATCCTCTGGAATGCTCTACCCCAAGAAATTAGGACTATCCACAATTTGCATGGTTTCAGGCGCTCCCTCAAAACACATCTGTTCAGAGCGGCCTATCACATTCACTAATCAAAATCATTCTCTGTGTAAGTTTGTGTGTGTGTAGCCCATTCACTATCTCCATCCATCCCTCACTCCCTCAAGATGGCTGGACCATCATTGTAAATGCACCATTGTATATAAACACCTGTACTTTGTATCTCCCCCACCTCATTGTAGATTGTAAGCTCTCACGAGCAGGGTTGTCTTATTTTGCTTTAATTATTGTATTGTTAACGTTGTTACTTATGACTTGTATTTTGAAACTGTTAAACTGTAAAGCGCTGCGGAATATGATGGCGCTATATAAATAAAGATTATTATTATTAATAGCGCAGTAATAGCTCCTGTGAGAAGGTAAGGATGCAGACTTACTCTCACTAAACACATCCGAAAAATCAGTCAAAAAGTCAGGGACATCCTGAGACTGTGGAGAGGCAGATAAAACAGGAGTGTCAGTATTAACACATTGGCAGCCCCAACTGGTCACAGACACAGATTTCCAATCCAAAACAGGATTATGAGTCTGTAACCAAGGGAAACCCAGTACAATAATGTCATGCAGATTATGCAACACCAGAAATTTACAGCTCTCCTGATGATCTGGTTCAACCCTCATTATCACCTGAGTAGAAAACTGGGGTTTATTCTCCGCCAAAGGGGTAGAATCAATGCCCAGTAAAGGAATAGAATTCCGCATGGGAAACCCACAACGTTTGGCAAAGTCAAAATCCATCAAGTTAATAGCTGCTCCTGAATCAACAAAAGCCTGAGCCGAAAGTGTGGACAGGGAGCAAATCAGGGTAACAGTCAACAGAAATTTAGTCTGAACGCTACCCAAGACAACTGAGCGCGCAAAACATCTTCCCCGCTTAGGGCAGACGGAAATAGCATGAGAGGAGTCACCACAGTAGAAACATAACCTATTAAGCTTTCAAAACTCATGACGCTCAGCCCCAGAAGTCACTCCATCACACTGCATAGGCTCAGAAGCTGGCACACAAGGCAACGCTATCTCATGCTTAACTCTGCGCTCACGCAAATGTCTGTCAATTTGAATAGCCAAAGACATAGAATCATTGAGACCAGAGGGAACAGGGAATCCCACTATAACGTTCTTTACATTTTATGACAGACCCTTCCGAAAAAGGGCTGACAAAGCATAATCATTCCATTTGGTCAGGACTGCCTACTTTCTGAATTTCTGACATTATAACTCAGCGTCTTCAAGACCCTGATTTAATGCCAACAAAGTCTTTTCAGCTTGATCAGTGACATTAGGTTCATAGTACAATAACCCCAAAGCCTGAAAAAATACATCAACATCATTCAAAACAGGTTCCCCAGGTGACAGGGGAAAAAGCCCAATCCTGAGGGTCGCCACGCAGCAGAGAGATTACAATTTGAACCTGCTGTGCTGCGTTCCCTGAGGACTTAGGCTTTAAGGCAAAAAACAACTTACAGTTATTTTTGAAATTCAGAAATTTAGACCGATCCCCCAAAAATAAATCTAGTATGGGGATCCTAGGTTCCACAACCGGCAACCTAGCAAGATAGGTAGCAATACTCCGAACCTCAGTGGCAAGCTGCTCCACACGGCCAGACAACTGTGCAAACTCCATTGATAGAAAAAAAAATAAAAATTCCTCTTCAGCACCTAGAGAAAGAGAGGGAAAAAAATGCAACGAAAAGAGTACTATTTTTCCCTTCTGTGAGTACCATATAATTTTCAGTTGGGCCGGTAATACTGTTATCTTTCGGTAGCTGAGGAGAAATTGCAAAAATAGCAAAAGTAGTAATACACCTGAGAGGTTGGAAACTATTGCATTGCTGTACCCTAAACTAACCGCCACACTAGAAGCAGCCGTGGAGTGTACCTACGGTGATCCTAGACGCCTCGTCACAGCCGGAGAGATAACTACACCTAAAGGCAGAAAGAAGAAAGCTATCTGCCCCGAAGCAGATTCCCCAAAGAAATAGGAAGCCCCCAAACATGTAATGGCGGTTAGACAAGAAGAAAATACGGACACAGACAGAAAATAGAATGAGCAAACGCTGGGGCCCAATCTGTCTAGATAGAAAAGTATAGGAAAGAATTCTGACTGCAACCCAAAAAAACCCTGACAAAAATACCAACACTTCTGATTAACAAAAAACCTGAGATCACACAATCTCTACCACCTAAATCAGATCTCTGGTGTAACACACAGCAATTCAGCAAAAAAGTGACAAAGGAACAGAGCAAAAGTGCAAATACAAAATGAGCACAATTGCAGCGCCAGACCCCAAAAGGGGACCAGGCTGCAGTCCCCTGCAAGCAGCAAAACAGGCAAGGAAAATCCAACAAGAGGAAAAAAAATAGCAAATCATTTATCTGAAAGAGAGCAGTAATGCAAGCTGAGCTCCAAGCAAAACCAGGAAGAACAATTGATTACCGGCAAGACTGATGGGAACTCAGGTCACTTATATCAGACCATTCAGAGACAGCTGAAGGCCATTCAGCAATTAGTTCATTACCCTCAGTAACCACCGGAGGGAGCCCCAGCTCAGAAGCGCCTCCAGAGTATTCACAACAAATATATATCATATATATCATATATGTATGGAATTATAAGCTGAAATAAATCATAACTCCAGAATCTCAAACACCAGTTATCAAGATTACAAAATGTTACTAGTAATCAAAATCAGTACAATTAAGTGTTTACACATTTAATAAAAAACAGAACCCAAACCAATATGCTGTTAACCCAATTCTAGAAAATAAATTTTTTATCTCATAACATAGGCACAAAACACACTATTCCTGGCTACAGCCAATGCATTCATTCAGTAAGCAGGAAAGTTTCTCATTTACATATAAACAAAAAACACACCTTGGGTAAACCACACATTTGTATTGCATGCTAATACTGTACTCAGGTGTAGGTACAAATACTAAACCAAGAAGAAAAGAGCGACATTAACAAACAAACATTCACTAAAATCACTTATTTAACGCATATGTTCTTCAAAATCCAATATGCACGGGAGCTCCCAAAAATATAAAAAAAAAGTGAAAAACTCAAAAATATAAGTCAAAGAAAACAAATTCAGTACTGCAAAAAAAAAACTATTTACTGTGCACTGTAATCACATGTTAATTAAATGGCCAAGGTTTCTTATTTCACTTCTGCAAACTAACAAAAGGTTACTTACATACCCCACCCCCAATCCAACATTTAGTAGACTGAAAGGAGAAAACAGTTCCTTTTAAAACCAAGAATGCTAAACACAGTACAAACTAAATTGAAAGAATGAGCTCCTAAAAATAAAAATACTATGTGGATTTTTTTTGGGCTGTGAAATAATTTAGCAAAGGATATCCATGACAAATACAGGGATTACACAAAGAACATAGAGTGACAAGGACATGTAGCACAAATAAGTCATCTATTTCTTTAGTCAACCCCCAGTATATCACCAGTCTTCTCAATGTCTGTAATTTCATTCCCTCTTTTCCTTGTATGTCTCTCTCACATGGCTCCCACATGCAGAATGACCTTGCATCGCTTGTGGTCTTTCGCCATTTAAAAATATCAAGGTCTAGCACCAAATGACAACGGTCTGTCAGTTGGAAGGTATTACAAACCCTCAAATAAGAAATGCATATTTATGCATCACAAAGACCAAACTCAATTCATATATCTCAGCCAGCGCATACATCATAGTGTGCTCACAGGAATATTTCTCTTCTTAAGAACTCTTGAACGAAAACAAACATTATTAGACAACATCAAAAATGGCAAACTGTTCAAGCACAATTCTCAGGGAATGTTCCAAAAATTTTAACTAAAATCTGCATTATAATTAGTCCATGAGAGAATCAAGGCAGGGGATACAGTATGCCTTGGTATTGAAGGAGTGTAAGGGGCAGTTACAATAAGGGCTTTGTATGCCTCCATCAGGTGTCCCACCTCTATCTTTCCAACACCTTATCTCAATTATTGCCACCTTCCTGGGCCTGGAGATTTGCAATTTACTTTTTCTCCTCAGATCTTGCCATCTCCTCAACAGGTCACTAATAGAGATTCCATCTATATCCTGAAATGGAGCTCCACTAGCTATCAGGTCACAAAAGAACTCCTTCCTGCACTTTCTAATTTGGGTATCATTCTCTTTTCTCCTTTTTTGATCTACTCAGTCTACTGTACTATTTTTTGACACTTTTGCTTTCTCTAGAGCAGATAACTGAGAGATTAACTTGCATGCTGTGCAGACAGTAGTGGAATTTCCCATAAGCGCCACTGAACATAGTAAATAATGGGGATTTGTAAGCAGCTGGAGCACCTTCTATGAACTTATTATTCATCATTATTGTCAACATTACAGCATCTGGTCCCTTCCAATCCTCTACAACAGCAAAGTGATCATTAAATCTGGCAAAGGATTGCGAGTTATACCACGTATACATGCAATTGCTCTCAATCTCTGAACTCCATCTGCAAGAGACTCCCATCAAGTTTGTGGTATTAATTCAGTAGGCGGATAATATACTTGTGCCACAGAATCTCTCACCAAGTGCAACAGAGAGAAATTCTCCACAGTGTCCCTTGCACGTCTCATTTTTAGACTTACCATAGGGTCTATACAAATACTATAATTACCCACAGCCTCGAGACTGTTCAAAATTATCGTATCTGCCCCATGATCCCATAATCTAAGAACCCATGCTAACAATTGTTCTCCTGTTTGCTGCCTGTACCTAGTAGTTAAATTTGTTAGCTCTCCTGCTCTGTGCCCCCTAGTATTTGCTGTCGTTGCAGCCTGTGCTCCAGTAGCTGCCTGTCCTGCCTATATCTATCTTCAGTACGCTGTGTGACTTCCCTCCTAGTTTTTGTTATACAATAGGTCTCGCGTGCCTTTCTACCTCATCTATCTCACTGTCAGAGCTGTCCCATTCTGGCAAGTCCAACCATTGTTCACAAGTGATCACGGTCCTGATCAGTCTTGTAAGGGAGTCTGACACAGGCTGCAGCCTTCTCCTGCGTTTACGTGTAATCATATCTTTCATATGCTTCAAAATTACTTTGCATGTTGTCATGCTGTTTCATTTGGTCTCTCAAGGCTGATTGCAAGCTAATCCTTTGATCTATAGCTGTATGCAGCTCTAAACGCAAGTTATCAATCTCCTCCTGCAAACTTTGAAGTGTCTGGACACAGACGCATCCAACGGCTGCAGCAGCTTTCTGTTCCTTTGCATCATACTTTTGAGAGATCAAATTTGGCAGCCACATCTTGGGGATTTGGTAAGCGCTGTCCCTCCATATACTTGTTAAAATCATGTGCCATTGGGGTTCACATTCCTGATAAAACCCTTTCTGGCAAGGATCTGACACTGCTGCTCTCAACTGCTTTCATATTCTAAACAAACTTATTCAATTATGCAAACATTTTTATTCAAAACAATTCCACTTCTGACATCACTTTGTTTTGTAATGGATTCAAGTGATTGTAATAAATAAGAGATGTTCCCACAAGAATTGAGTAAACTAAATTGGATTTACTTAATAAATGATAAAATTAAACAATAAAGTAAAATAAATACATGTGCATAAAAAAAATCAAGCGTTTTCATACATTACATTCTCAAGGTAGAAATCCATTAAACTCTGTGTTTCTGTATGTCCATCTCCAATCTCTGTGTGTCTCTGCAAATCTCTCAAAATTCAGTCCTCTCTTTATATGTTAAACTGTACATTGAAACTTCTCTAAAGGCTTTGATGTCCCAAGGTATGTGTACTGGAGACATAAGATTGTAATCCCTGGACAGTTGACCATGTGATTGAGTAATTAAAGTTTCCACGACCTTTTGCTACACTCCTTGAAAGTAAGGTATATTTATATATATAATATATATATATATATATATATATATTGTAGCTTCAGGGATAAGCTCTGAGATCGCGTCCGGGTAGACGGAATGGCATAGAAACAGTTTATTCAGAGGCAGCAGTTCTGGTGAAAACTGGCCGCAACCAGCTTTATTAAAGTCCACAGCAAACAGATAAAAACAAATCATAAACATAAGACCTGGGCTTGTCCAGCCACTAATTACACTTAGATAGATTTCTCTATCTATCCGGGTCCCGACTCTAACAGCCGGGGCCAAAACAACACATATGTTCAGCATTTACCAGCATGGAGGTTCACAGAGTCTCCTCCTTGTGTCTGAAGGCACCTTCAACGTCCAGACTTGAGAGAGCTCCTTTCCTATTCAGCAGCTATCCGCATGGATTCTCACAGAGACTACTCCTGTGTCCGGGGTACATCGAGCACCCAGACTGAGATAGCTCAAACTCCTGGAGACACCTTCTGTGCCTGGACCCCTCCTGTGTCCAGACTAAGCGAGCTCTCTGACTGTGTTCGCAGACACCTACTTCTGGTCTCCTAATTAACACCTGAGTAGTTTCAGGCCTGAGCTGCAAGTGTGTAATGAATGTAAGGTGTAGTGACCTTTCTCTACCACTAGGTTTACAAAGCCATACATTTCCTTTATACCAGTCAGCAAAGTACCTAGGTGAAATGTACACCCCATTCATCACACATACCCTCACTGTCTCACATATCCCCCCCCCCTCTTCTCCAGACCAGAGGGCTGGTCATCCAGACCGGAGGGCTGGTTAACAATCCAAAAGAGACAGTGAACTCTGGACCAGTCATGGCCCTCATCAGCTTCATCTTCAGTATTTTCATTTGTATCTTCACCTGAGCCATAGCCAACATGAGCTTTCTCTTCATCTGAAGCATCCGTACTACCCTGTACCCTCCCAGGCCTATGCTCTCTGCGGGCCTCGGGTCTCCTGCACGGTTTCATCTTGACCTTAGTGCCGGACTCAGTTTCGGTATAGTGCCTCCTCAGAGAAGTACGACCAGAACACCTCTGCTGATTCTTCTTCTTAAATATCGGTTGACTCATAAAGTCTATTTCACAGACCGTAAGCTCCTCTGCTATGGTCTCTGACCATTTTAAGCTACACTGTTCAAATGATTGGGACTGTAGAAGGAGCAGAACGTTTTTCTTTTGCAGTACACATAATTCATCCGCTAAGTCTCCAGCTGAATTGTAATGTTCTACCGTGACAACAGCATTCTTATTGACTTATTGAGCAGCACTCGCTCTTGTAACGAAGAGATTCCCTGCATTCCTCCTTCTACTTCATTGACCTTCTCACGAAGATGCTCATGGCTTTCATCACACTCCATCACAGTTTGGAGTTTTTTCTGAGAAGCAATCAATTCATCTGGTACCTGTTGGACGTCCTTTATGTCTTCGGCCCCTTCTTCAGGCTCTTCTGGTAGAACATGCTCAGAAGCCCCACCGTCAGTCCCACACTCTACCTCCTCAGGCACATCATTATGATATCCAATATCTCCATTTATTTCAACTTTCAAGTTCTCCTTGATAGGTGCATCTGTATACTCAGAACCCGCCTGGCTCTTCTCTTCCACCACGCTCTGCATCCCATCCGGGCTCCCGTGTATCTGCAGCGGCAACGGACCGACACATCGCTTCTCCCATTCGTTGGGACGTGGCTCAGATGCAGACTCCATGAAAGTGTGCCTGAGCTCACCAATGCCAGCCCGAACTTTGAGAGTTGCCGCTACTGATCCGGACAGTACACCATCCACGCCACTGTCTCTGGCCGAAACAGATTCCTGGGCAGAGTCAGCCCCCATATCTTCAGTCTTGTTCCTCACAGCTTCACTTGAGACCTCAGCTTCTGATGAGGCATCTGGCTTGGTGACCACCACTTCCATGGCTTTTTCCACCTCTGCAGCATTACCTTCAGAGTCCTGGGCATGATTCAGCTCCATAGCATACATTGATAACTTCTCATCTTCAACAGCATCCACTTGTGCTGTGTTCAGTTTCAGAGTCCTGCCTTTAAAGCTCAGCTCTCCTCCTTTCACCTTAGTCTTCGCCAGGGAATTGGCCAACTGTAAAACATCTTCAGATGCCATCTTCTGTCCGGCTGTAAGGTCAGCATCAGCTTTCTTCTCAGGACTCTCAACCTCCTCTGCTACCATGCCTTCCTCATTTGCACTGGTTGCTTGATCGTCATCAGATGATTCACTATCACTATCCCTGTCTGACCCCTTTTTCTCAGCCACATCCGGCTCACCTTCAGGGTTATACAATTCATTCTCATTCTCATCCTGCTCACTTTCAGGGGTATACAATTCATTCTCATTCACATCCTGATCTGGAACCTTAGTTAACATGTCATCCACAACATTAACTTCACCATCTGGTCCCTCAAGTATGTGACTATGTGACAACCCCAGCACTAAACTTCTATATAGCTCAGGTACTAGGAGCTGGCTCACGGCCTCTCCCTGGACTTCAGTGTCCCTATACAACAGGTGATTGTTTATGGCAACATGAGGAAACCTCTCCTCATAGCCAGGCTCTTGGGAAACCTCATTTAGAACAATTATATTTCCTGTGCCGTTTTAAGAGTGGGGTCTCGCCATTGTTCACTCTCAAAATTGTCACAGGACACAGGTAAGTCAGGGACACTCGGTTCCCGAGAACCACCATCCTCGTCTCCCACCATCACCTGCAAAGGAATTTCATCACTATCACAGTCATCATTATTATCAATATCATTATCATGATTATGATCAGTATCATCATCACTATCATGATCATCATCATTATTATTATCAGCATCAGCATCATTATCATGGTCATCATCATTATCATGATCATCATCATTATCATTATCATTATCATTATCATCATCATCATTATCACATAAGTTTAATGGCCCACTAGCATTGTGTTCTGCCCCTCGGGACTGCGCACCCTCAATAGGAGCTTCATCACACTGTTCATCAGAAACATTTTTCCCCCAGAGATCCTTAGACCGGGGAAAGTCATTACCCAATATGACGGGTTGCACCAGGTTCTTCACTACCCCCCCTTCATATGAAACCTCCCCGAGTTTGGGGACCAAGTCCACGGCAGTCTCTGGGTAGACTTTGGTGTCTCCATGGATGCACACCATACTCAGGTGCTTATCAGGGATGAAGTCCCTATCAATCAGGCTGTCACATACGGAAGTCACTAGACTCTCTGAGTCCAAGAGGGCCTGTGCTGGGCAGTCATTTACAACCACCGGGCACACCTGTGGTCCAGTCTCTTCGGCTGAGGTGGACACACACACACAGGCTCTGCGCAGGGAGAGAGGGATCTGCCAACATCACAATACATAGGCTCCCCCTCTATTGGACAGTTGGCTGCAATTTCACGACATCTCCAACACTGTCCATCACATTTTTCCACCCACATGTCCCCTCGGGCCTGAACCCGCTTATCAGCATACCCCATGTCCCCAACAGCTGGAACGCTCTTACCGCGAGAGTTCAGCGTCCGGGAACTCTGAAGTGACGACCTCTCAGACGGCTGGTCACGGAGACAGTCTTTGCTGGCGAAGGCCTTCTCCATCAGGCTGACCAGACGATTGGCGTCCTGGTGGTCTCCTTGTCCGACCTCTGGCTGTACCTCAGGAGAACATGCTCGGGTGTAGCGGTTCACTATCACCTTTCCAACTCCATAATCAGGTTTGCTGACTGCAGACTCCCAACTGCATCTCCAGTCATGAACTCCCCTGGCACGGGCTGTCACCGTAACACCCAGCCGGGTAAGAATCTCCGCTTTCAACTTGGCATAGTCTTGGCTGTCCTGCTCGCTCAGGTCAGCATAGGCCCTTTGGGGTTCTCCAATCAAATAGGGTGCGACCATCATGGCCCATTCAGATAGGGGCAGATTCTCCTTCTCTGCCAGTCCCTCAAACCTAGTGAGATATACCTCCACATCATCACGAGGTGTCATCTTTTTCAGGGACCGTCTTACCGCCTTCTTTACAGCGGACAATGCAGGTGACTTTGCAACACCACTTTGTGACGATGCGCCGCAAGTCCCCTGCAGTGCTCCAACCTGCTCAAAAAACAACCGGTCATTCTCCTGCTGCTGCTGCAGGAATTGCTGCTGGGCCTGCTGCATGCGCTGCTGGTGCTGCAGGCGCTGCTGCTCCATGCTCTGCTGCATGCTTCGCTGGGCCTGGACCAGGTACTCAACGAGCTCCTCCATACTGCCGGATTTATCTGTCTCAACCACGGCAGTCTTATGTTGCACATTAACTTGCGCCATTTGTTCAAACAGCGCCTCCATGCTGTCATCCATGCTGTCAGACTTCTCTGTCTCAACAACGGCAGTCTTCACTCAAGACATACACACTCCACAGTCTTTTCCACAGAAAATTCAGCTTTGCTGTGCAGACACTTTTTTTTTTTTTTCTCTGCAAACTCTATTAGGGCCACTGTCTCTTTAAGACTGCTCCAACAGACGTTTCTCCTTTGCTGCTGCACACTCCACAGTCTTTTCCACAACAAGTTCAGCTTTGCTGTGCAGACACACTTTTTTTTTTCTCTTTTGCAAACTCTATTAGGGCTACTGTCTCTTTAAGACTGCTCCAATCAGACGTTTTTGCTGACACACTTTTTTTTTCTCTGCTGCTGCTTCAACAGACTTCTCTCCTTTATTGCTGTCTCTAAGCCACTGTGCTGCACGCACATTCCAGCACCAATTGTATCAGCCACTGTGCTGCCCCAGCATTCTCCGCCAATTGTAAGCTTTTCAGGGGATATAGCTCTGAGATCGCCGTCCGGGTAGGCGGAATGGCATAGAAACAGTTTATTCAGAGACAGCAGTTCTGGTGAAAACTGGCCGCAACCAGCTTTATTAAAGTCCACAGCAAACAGATAAAAACAAATCATAAACATAAGACCTGGGCTTGTCCAGCCACTAATTACACTTAGATAGATTTCCCTATCTATCCGGGTCCCGACTCTAACAGCCGGGGCCAAAACAACACATATGTTCAGCATTTACCAGCATGGAGATTCACAGAGTCTCCTCCTTGTGTCTGAAGGCACCTTCAACGTCCAGACTTGAGAGAGCTCCTCTCCTATTCAGCAGCTATCCGCATGGATTCTCACAGAGACTACTCCTGTGTCCGGGTACATCGAGCACCCAGACTGAGATAGCTCAAACTCCTGGAGACACCTTCTGTGCCTGGACCCCTCCTGTGTCCAGACTAAGCGAGCTCTCTGACTGTGTTCGCAGACACCTACTTCTGGTCTCCTAATTAACACCTGAGTAGTTTCAGGCCTGAGCTGCAAGTGTGTAATGAATGTAAGGTGTAGTGACCTTTCTCTACCACTAGGTTTACAAAGCCATACATTTCCTTTATACCAGTCAGCAAAGTACCTAGGTGAAATGTACACCCCATTCATCACACATACCCTCACTGTCTCACTATATATATATATATATATATATATATATATATATATACAGTGGGTACGGAAAGTATTCAGACCTCTTTAAATTTTTCACTCTTTGTTTCATTGCAGCCATTTAGTAAATGCAAAAAAGTTCATTTTTTTCTCATTAATGTGCACTCTGCATCCCATCTTGATGGAAAAAAAAACAGAAATGTGGACATTTTTGCAAATTTATTAAAAAAGAAAAAACAAAATATCACATGGTCATAAGTATTCAGACCATTTTCTCAAACACTCATATTTATGTCACATGCTGTCCATTTCCTTATGATCCTCCTTGAGATGGTTCTACTGCTTCATTGGAGTCCAGCTGTGTAGTGTTGAGCGATACTGCTCGATATCTAAAAATATCGGATCGGAATGGTATCGCCGATATCACTAAATATCGTCGATATCCGATTCCGATACCGGAAGTCCCATGTAAGTCTATGGGAACCAAATATCGACATTAAAAAAACCCATTCTTGCCTTGTTGGTTAATTGTACATGAAGGAAAACAACAAAGACTAATGTAGAATGTATTGGGGGAGGTTGAGGAGACAATAAAGGCATACATGTTTAACCCAATGCATTGGAATAGCATTAATATATTTTTTTTTGGAAATACGTTTGGATTGACTAACAAATTGACAATGTTGTTAACCTTTTTTCTATTTTGGCAAATATGTATGTTTCACAACTTCCATGCTCTTCACCTTTTTAACTTTTGCCAGTGCCACACTTTCTCCTTCATAATCTTCAGCAGCATCATCTTTCTCATCAAATTATTCTTCATCTTCACCTTCTTAATCTTCTTCTTAAACTTCTTGCTATTCATGTTTTTGTTTACATTACTCATATTGTTATTATTAAACTAATTAATCTTCTTCATATTCAAATTCTTCATCTTCTTCCTCTTCATCTTCTTCATCATATTCTTATTTGTGACAGAGATTCCTGTACTTGTAATCTGTAAAAGTATGAATTTTTCATCCTTCCGTTCTTGCTGTCACAAAAGATTTAAATTACAACAGTATTTGTCCGTGTTCAGTTTAGCCTGCAGCAGCAGGCATTTTCCAAGGGCACCACGAGGAGGAACGGACTCACCCCCATACACTGCTTAGTCTTCTTCTGCTTAGAATTTAGAGCATATATTTTGCTCTTCATTTTGGTCTTATACTTCATGTTCTTCTGCTTTTTGATCTTCTGCTTATTGTTCTTCTGTCTCTTGTTCTGTATCTTGTAGTTTGTCTTAACCTTCTTTGTCCTGTTGGTGATCTTCTTCTGGGTAATCTTTTATTTTTTCTTTGTGATGGTGTTCAGGCTGGTTGGCTTCATGCTCGTCGTCCTTGTTGTCGTCATCTTCTTCTGGGT
The DNA here is from genome assembly GCA_033576555.1 of Oophaga sylvatica. Lineage (NCBI taxonomy): Eukaryota > Metazoa > Chordata > Amphibia > Anura > Dendrobatidae > Oophaga > Oophaga sylvatica. Next base: position 593,258,332 of record JARQOD010000001.1, on the reverse strand, counting down.
GGTCTTTAAGGTCGTCTAATTTCCGAGAACCAGCTGACGTTACTGGAACCCTGACGGGTATCAGATGGAGCAAGAGACAGATAGGACAGTGACGAGCTGGACCGTGACGGGCAGGACCCGAAGAGGGCAGAGAACAACACAGTACCAGCTGACGTTACTGTGACACGGTTACTAAGCAGGAGGTACCTGTGCTCCAAAGCACTACCAAGGACCAGCAGACGTTGGTGGAACTCGGATACGGAGATGGAGGCACCTAGGCAAAGGCACTGGGGAGAACCAGTTGACGGTACTGGACCCCGGACGGGTAGCAGAAGGAAAAGAGGCAATGTCACAACCGAGTACCAGCTGACGTTACTGTGACACGGTTACTAGCAGGAGGTACCTGTGCTCCAAAGCACTACCAAGGACCAGCAGACGTTGGTGGAACTCGGATACGGAGATGGAGGCACCTAGGCCAAAGGCATGGGGAGAACCAGTTGACGGTACTGGACCCCGGACGGGTAGCAGAAGGAAAAGAGGCAATGTCACAACCGAGTACCAGCTGACGTTACTGTGACACGGTTACTAAGCAGGAGGTACCTGTGCTCCAAAGCACTACCAAGGACCAGCAGACGTTGGTGGAACTCGGATACGGAGATGGAGGCACCTAGGCCAAAGGCACTGGGGAGAGAACCAGTTGACGGTACTGGACCCCGGACGGGTAGCAGAACGCACCCATGAAAATGTAAGTTGACAGGACGCAAGCCGTCCGCAGTTACCGAATCACACAGTCCTACAGTGGGTGCTTGTCCTATTGTCACAATGGAAACAGCCTTTATTTACATATCCCACAGCACACATAGGAATCACCTAAACTGCAGGCACCATAGAGTCGGCTAACCCGAATGCAAAACGACAGCACAACTTATTGGAGGATAATTGACGTTCACACTGCCAGGAAACAGCTGTCGTGCTGTAACCAGGCTGGCCAGGAGTCAGTACCCCTGCCAGTTACTTACGAGCAACAAATGGCGGTGTTGTAGCCCAGGGAGTAGAGTTCAGGTTGTAGAAAGATGAACATAACAGGAGACATGGAAAACGTTGCCAAACAGTTATTTAATCTGAAAACGGACAGGCAAATTCAGGTGAGATCCATACCTTGTTCATTTTCAGAAAAGTAAGCCGGTCTACATTCTCTGAGGATAGTCGCATGCGACGGTCTGTTACTACACCACCTGCAGCACTAAAGACGCGCTCAGATAATACACTGGCAGCAGGGCAAGCCAGCACCTCCAATGCATACTGGCTAAGCTCTGGCCATGTATCCAACTTAGAGACCCAAAATTTGAAAGGGGAAGAGGCATCTGGGAGTACACTTAGAGGGAAAGCCAAGTAGTCTGTCACCATCTTACGGAAACGTTTCTTCCTGGTGACTGGAGCCGTCTCGGATGGTGTAGACCTTGCTGGCGCTGTCACAAAACTTCGCCACATTTGTAACATACAGCTCTTGCCCTGTGCAGAGGCGCTGCTTCTGCTCCCTCTTGTTGTATAGGTGTCTACACTGCCTCGACGCACAGAGCTGCTTTGTAAAGCAGTAGCAGCAGCAGCAGCTCTCTCGGCTGGAATGTACAACAGTATGGATTGCACCAGTGTGTCTTGGTACTCCTGCATTTTATGGTCCCGGTTCACCGGTGTGATGAGGGTTTGTAAGTTGTCCCGGTAGCGAGGGTCTAGGAGGGTGTACACCCAATAATCTGACGTGGTGAGAATGTGGGCGATGCGGCGGTCGTTTTTCAGGCACTGAAGCATGAAATCAACCATGTGCTGCAGACTCCCAACTGGCCAACAAAGGCTGTCCTCTGGAAGAGGCGTCATCTCTGCCTCCTCTGCATCACCCCACCCTCGCTCTACATACTGACTAGAGCGTTGTGTACCTCCCTCTGTAGGGATTTCTTCCTCCTCCATTGACTCCTCCTCCTCATCCTCCTCACAAAGTGAGCCCTGCCAAGCCCTTTGTGAGGAACCACGTTGCGCTGACTGTCCTGAAGGTAATTGAATTTGTGACTCCTCATCCTCCACCTCTTCCAAAACCTCTTCCTTTAGTGCTTTCAGTGATTTCTGAAGCAGGCAGATAAGGGGGACAGTCATGCTGACTAGTGCATCATCTGCACTCGCCATCCGCGTTGAGACATCAAATGCACGCAAAATGTCGCAGATGTCCTTCATAGAGGCCCACTCAGTAGTGGTGAAGTGTGAACGGCGCAAATTGCGAGTTGATTGCGCCTGTTGCAGCTGATACTCCATTACTGCTGGCTGCTGCTCACACAACCGCTCCAACATATGTAACGTGGAATTCCACCTGGTGGGTACGTCACATATGATGCGATGTTCAGGAAGGCGAAATCTGACTTGCAGAGCTGCAATGCGCGATCTGGCCATGCTGGAACGTCGCAAGTGAGCGCACTCTAGGCGGACCTTGTGCAGCAGTGCATCAAGATCCGGATAGTCCCTCAAAAAACTCTGCACGACCAAGTTGAGCACATGTGCCAGACATGGTATGTGAGTGAGGTTGCCAAGGCCCAGAGCTGCCACCAGATTTCGGCCATTGTCACACACTACCAAGCCTGGCTGGAGATTAGCTGACAAAAACCACACGTCGCTCTCCTGCTTGATGGCATCCCAGAGCTCCTGCGCTGTGTGGCTTCGATTCCCCATGGAAATTAATTTCAGGACGGCCTGTTGACGTTTGGCCACGGCTGTGCTCATATCGGTCGCAACAGGTAAGCGTTCACGGGTCCATGTGGAGGTATACCGTGACGGCTCGTGCACCGATGATTCTGAGGAACTGGAGTAGGAGGAGGAATCAATGTGTACAGACTGGATTCCTGCAATCCTTGGAGTTGGCAGAACACTTACAGCGCCACTGGCAAGATCTGTACCCGGCTCCACAACATTGACCCAATGGGCAGTGAGGGAAAGGTATCGTCCCTGGCCATGGGTACTGGTCCACGCATCGGTGGTCAGGTGGACCCTGCTACTGATGGCGTTTAGTAGCGCATGTTTAATGTTTCCCTCGACATGTTTTTGCAGAGCAGGGACGGCTTGCCTGCTGAAATAAAATCGGCTTGGCACATTATATTGTGGGACTGCCAATGCCATAAAGTTCCTGAAACTGTCAGTCTCCACCAGCCTGAATGACAGCATTTCAAGGGACAGGAGTTTTGCAATGCCAGCATTCAGAGCCTGTGCTCGTGGATGGTTTGCCAAGTATGGCCGTCTTTTATCCGATGCCTGTGGTACCGATGGCTGTTTTGTGGTCTGGGAGTGTGACAATGACTGTGAACTTGCTGCTGTGGGTGGAATAACAGTTTGTCTATGGACAACAGTGACCGAGGTTCTTCCATGGAGATCCTGTGAGGAAGCCGAACCAGGTGTGTGTGAGCTGGAGGTAGAGGCTCCAACACGACCTGAAGATGTAGGTGCTGCTGTAGGTTGGCCTACATCTCCAGTGTGTCTTTGTAACTCAGCTACGTGCTTTGTCCGTACATGTTTCCACATATTTGTGGTATTCAGGTTACTGATATTTTTACCTCTTTTAACTTTTTGCTTACACAGCTTGCATTGAACATAGCAAATATCATCTACAAGTCTGTCAAAAAAGGACCACGCAGTGCAAGTCATGGGAGCGCCAATTTTGACATTTCTAAGAGAACTGCTCCCAACAGGTGCCAAACTGGAGGCTACAGGCAAGCGAGTCTGCAGCCTACCTCTCCCTCCTCTTTGTACCGTTGGGACAATCTCTTCCTCAGAGCTGCTCCCACCACCTTCCTGTTGCTCACGCCATGTTGGGTCTCGGACATCATCATCTCCACTACCCTCTTCCAACACCTGCTGCTGTTGGATGGTCTGGGCAGCACCATGCTCCACAAAACCTGGCACCTGAGTCTCATCATCATCATAAGATGCGTTCTGCGGTGTGCTGTCCATTGGCACTGGCTCACCCGCCTCTTCAGATTGAGAGAGACACAGCTGTTGCGCATCACTGCATACTCCCTCTTCTTCAAATTGCAGAATGCTGCTTGCCTGTGCCCGTGTTTGCGAGCCAACAGATTCTGAGAACAGAAGCAGAGACTCAGCTGGCTCCTGTACAGAACTCTCTGACTGCCTGGGCAATTTGACAGGCGGTGAACAGACAGATGGTTGCTCAACAGTGTTGTGTTCCTGAGAGGAGGTGGAAGGAATTGAAGTCGATGCATTGGCTGCCATCCAACCAACAACGGCTTCAATTTGTTCTTCCCGCAGCAGGGGGGCACGCCGAGCTCCTACCAAAGTGCGCATAAAGGAACGCTCATGGGTAAAATTGGTGGATGCTGTGTCACTGAGGGCGGCAGCAGCCACAGAATCCCCACGTCCTCTCCCTGCTGAAACTCCACGGCCACGACCACGTGCCTTACTCCCTGCCTTCTTCATCTTGGTAGATTGATAAAGAAAGTCAGAAAAGTTATAAGGCCTAAGTGTGGTTATTACGCAGAGACTGAAGTGAACACTGAAACACAACTGTTCACAATCTGTGAAAGGCTACTCCTTTGTCTACTTCTATATTGTTTGCAACCAATGTATTGGATACGGATGGAAGCGCGTCACACTAATAGATTATATTTATTTTAAATGGAATGGAGCAGAACCAATTGGAGAGAAATGAAAAGGATGAGGCACTGAGACACGCTCAGCAGAGTACAAGCAGCAGTGCTTGAACAAGTAACTGGAGCGTGATGTGCACTCAAAAAATAAAAAACACAGACTGAAGTGAACACTGAAACACAACTGTTCACAATCTGTGAAAGGCTACTCCTTTGTCTACTTCTATAGTGTTTGCAACCAATGTATTGGATACGGATGGAAGCACGTCACACTAATAGTTAAATTGCATGGAGCAGCAAGAATTACACTGAAGAAAAAAAAAAGAGTCTGTGAGTGACACGTGCAGATGCCTACAGACAGCGTTGCATGCAGAGCAAACTGCAGCGTCACCTGCACTCACACACACCTTGCAGAGCTGTTAAAACAACACTGCAGGCAAAAGGAAGCTTTACACAGCGGTTGGTGCTAGCCTGCCTACAGCACAGTACACTAAATCGCAATCTCTAACTGTCCCAGCAGCGTTCTGTCCGTTACTGAATTCACAGCACAGTGACGCTAAAATGGCGGCGGCGCCTTTTATAGTGCATTCTGACATCATTTCAGCATCCAATCACAGCCATGCATTAGTTAACATGACCGCAGCAGTACAGGATTGCCACACTTCTTAGGATTCCTCATTGCTGACTAAATCACATTGCTCTCAAGAATTATGGAACTTCCGATTCGGTATACGATATATGGAAAATATCGAACTAAGTATCGAAAGGCCGAAACAGCTAATATCGGCCGATACCCGATACTTGCGTATCGTATCGCTCAACACTACAGCTGTGTTTAATTAAACTGACAGGACGAGATTGTAAGGCAAACACCTGTCTATAGAAGACCTCACAGCTCACAGTGCATGTCAGACTAAATGAGAATCAAGAGTCAAAAGAACTGGCCAAGGAGCTCAGAGACAGAACTGTCAAGGCACTGATCTGGCTAAGTTAAAAGAATTTTTGCAGTACTCAAGTCCTAAGAGCACAGTGGCCTCCATATACCTTAAATGAAGAAATTTGGACCACCAGAAGTCTTCCAGACCTGCCGTCAGCCAAACAGAGCAACCGTTGGAGAAGATTCTTGGTGAAGAAGTAAAGAAGAACCCAAGATCAATGTGCTGAGCTTCACAGATGCAGTAGAAAGATGGGAGAAAGTTCCACAAAGTCAGCTATCACTACAGCCCTCCACCAGTCAGCCTTTATGCAGAGTGGCCTGACAGAAGCCACTCCTCAGTGCAAGACATATGAAAGCCCATAAGATTGCTAAAAAACACATGAAGGACTCCCAGACATAGAAATAAGATTCTCTGACTGATTAGATGAAGATAAAAACTTTTGGTGATAATTCTAAGCGGTATGTGTGTGAAAAACAGCACTGCTCATCACCTGCCCATACAATCCAACAGTGAAACATGGTGGTGGCAGCATCATGCTAAGGGGTGTTTTTCAGCTGCAGGACCGACGACTGGTTGCAATTGAAGAAATATGAATGTGCAAGTACAGAGATATCCGGGATGAAAACCTCTTCCAGAGTGCTCTGGAACTCAGAATGGCCGAAGGTTCACCTTCCAACAAACAATGACCCTAAACACACAGCAAATAACAAAGGAGTGGCTTCAGAACAACTTGTACTATTCTTAACTGCCCAGACCGAGCCCTGACTAAACCCAATTGAGCATCTCTGGAGAGACCTGAAAATGCCTGTTCACCAACATTTACCATCCAACCTGACAGAACAGGAGAGGACTTCAAGGAAGAATGGCAGAGGATCCCCAATCCAGTGTGAAAAACTTGTGCATCATTCCAAGAAGACTCTTAGCAGTACTAGCTCAAAAGATGCTTTTACTCATACTGAGCAAATGGTCTGAATTCTTATGACCATGTGATATTTCAGTTTTTCTTTTTTGGAAAAATTCTACATTTTTGTTTTTTTTCAGTCAAGATGGGTGCAGCGTGTACATTAATAAGAAAAAAATGAACTTGTTTTAATTTACCAAATGCTGCATGAAACAAGAGTGAAAATTTAAAGGGTTGAATGCTTTCTGTACCACTGTATTATATATATATAACACACCTGCTCAAAAAATATAAGGGAACACTCAAATAACACATCCTAGACTGAATCAATGAAAAATTCTCATTGAATACTTTGTTCTGTACAAAGTTGAATGTGCTGACAACAAAATCACACAAAAATCATGAATGGAAATCAAATTTATTAACCAATGGAGGCCTTGATTTGGCCAGAAACACAAAATGAAAGTGGAAACAAGTCAAAATGAAAATCAAAACAAGACAAAATTAAAGTGGAAACAAGTCAAAATTATGCTCAGTATCGTGTGTGGCCTCCACATGCCTGTATGGCCTCTCTACAACACCTGGGTATGCTCCTGATGAGGTTGCGGATGTTCTCCTGAGGGATTTCCTCACAGACCTGGACTAAAGCATCCATCAACTCCTGGACAGTCTGTACTGCAATGTGACATTGGTGGATGGAGCGAGACATGTTGTCCCAGATGTGCTCAATCAGATTCAGGTCTGAGGAATGGGCACTCCAGTCCATAGCTCCAATGCCTTCATCTTGCAGGAACTGCTGACACACTCCAGCCACATGAGGTCTGGCATTGTCCTGCATTAGGAGGAACCCAGGGCCAACAGCACCAGCATATGGTCTCACAAGGGGTCTGAGGATCTCATCTCGGTAACTAATGGCAGTCAGGCTACCTTTGGCGAGCACATGGAGGGCTGTGTGGCCCTCCAAAGAAATGCCACCCCACACCATTACTGACCCACTGCCAAACCGATCATCAGAGGGCAGAGGCTGAGGTCGCAAATGGCATCACTGGTCTCTGCATGCAATGAATTCTAACAATGCTCTCATTTGCTGGCTTGTTACTGCTAATTAGAGCTGGTGAGAGAGTGTGAGCTGTCATTGTACACATCACATAGTACAAAATGTGAGGGACTAGCACAGCCTCTGAAATGAGTGTCACTGATAACGCTCCATTTTGTTAGCGGGCAGAGATTGTAGCAGTGCTGTTCCCTTTGCCCCCTAATGATTCTTCATTTATGCATCCCAGCATGCACTAAGTTTCTCAAACGAAGAGTCATCAAAAGGAAGTACAGAAAAAAAGAAAAGCTGCTGGATAGTGTAGTTAGGTAAGAATCTGGAATTTTTAATTTTAGTATATTAGAAAATAGCTTAGATTATGGCACCAAATTAGAGAAGGATTTAGAATGAAAATTACTTTGGACTTTGGACCACCCCTTAAAGGCTATTTTCCCATTATGAGTTTTTGTGAGTTTTACGTAAATTACGTAAATTTTCGTCTGTGTTTCTGCACCTTTTTTGCACAGCTTTTTTGTGTTTATTTTAATTTTCTTGTGGGTGCACTGATTTAAAATGCAAGTAAACCACACATAACAATATCAACAGAGTATTGTTAAAGCCAAATACCAGGAATTATAAAATAGCTACTTTATTTCAAACATGAGATACTAAAAAAAGACAGATCTCTCCTACTTTGCACTGACGAGGACCAACAGTCCGAAACACCGTGTCTGCAAATGGAGATTCTGATTTGGCTTTTATCCTAAGTCATATTACAAGACTCGTTAAAGGGTTGATTGTGACTTGTAGGATCGCTACTTCCAATAGGTGGCGCTATAGAGTACAAGTCCTCTTTGTTTGAAGAGGCAATTTGCATATTAAAATTTCCCAGAGGAGCATTGCACGGCGAATAAGCCTCCTTACCTTGACACGCCAGAGCTGGTATGTCACTCTCCACAAGGAGTAACCTTACCCCCCAGACCCCAGTCCAGAGCCTCTCATCTAGCCAAATCAGATCTCTCCTACTTTGCACTGACGAGGACCAACAGTCCGAAACACCGTGTCTGCAAATGGAGATTCTGATTTGGCTTTTATCCTAAGTCATATTACAAGACTCGTTAAAGGGTTGATTGTGACTTGTAGGATCGCTACTTCCAATAGGTGGCGCTATAGAGTACAAGTCCTCTTTGTTTGAAGAGGCAATTTGCATATTAAAATTTCCCAGAGGAGCATTGCACGGCGAATAAGCCTCCTTACCTTGACACGCCAGAGCTGGTATGTCACTCTCCACAAGGAGTAACCTTACCCCCCAGACCCCAGTCCAGAGCCTCTCATCTAGCCAAATCAGATCTCTCCTACTTTGCACTGACGAGGACCAACAGTCCGAAACACCGTGTCTGCAAATGGAGATTCTGATTTGGCTTTTATCCTAAGTCATATTACAAGACTCGTTAAAGGGTTGATTGTGACTTGTAGGATCGCTACTTCCAATAGGTGGCGCTATAGAGTACAAGTCCTCTTTGTTTGAAGAGGCAATTTGCATATTAAAATTTCCCAGAGGAGCATTGCACGGCGAATAAGCCTCCTTACCTTGACACGCCAGAGCTGGTATGTCACTCTCCACAAGGAGTAACCTTACCCCCCAGACCCCAGTCCAGAGCCTCTCATCTAGCCAAATCAGATCTCTCCTACTTTGCACTGATGAGGACCAACAGTCCAAAACACCGTGTCTGCAAATGGAGATTCTGATTTGGCTTTTATCCTAAGTCATATTACAAGACTCGTTAAAGGGTTGATTGTGACTTGTAGGATCGCTACTTCCAATAGGTGGCGCTATAGAGTACAAGTCCTCTTTGTTTGAAGAGGCAATTTGCATAAAAAAAGACAAAAACTTCAGAGTCAAAAACAGCATAAAAATGCATGTGAAAAAATGCAGTGAAAAGGTTTAAGTAACCTTCCGCTTCAGAAAACTTGCAGCTCAAAAACACATCAATTACTCATTGTGTAAAGGTAGCAACAGAGATAAGCTTTAGAGCAGTAACAGACCATTAACAGCAATAATTAGTAGCTGACTCACTGGCATGTAAGTTCCAGGGCAGCACGCATGGCACATGCCTGAATAATGATTGTACAGCTCAGGTACGTTGACATGAGGAGACACAGAGGAGGCGGTGATGGATGGATGCGAGGTGCTTGAGTCAGGGAAAAAACACACCCCAGTGACTCAATACAGGTATGGTGCCAAATTTATAAAAGTCATTATTTCTGGGGCATTAGTGATAAAAAACATAACAGCCACCTTTACAGAATGCAGCCTTAGTGCTGCTGAAGGTGGCTGTTTTACCTTAATATGCCCTAGGGGGGGGTGACAGGTTCCCTTTAAGGTTGTTGTCTCTTTTTGTTATGTTTTAAATAAAGCTGATTTGTTTTTGATACTTCTAAGTATTTGGTTCAAAATGTTTGTTGATATATTTATGGGTTAAAGATATGGGTAGATCAAATGCGCTATTAAGTACATTTTGACAGTGGAAATGCATAAGAAATGCATGTGCAATTGTTCTGATAAAATTTGCACAAAAATCTGAGTGTACCCACAAGAAAAATTTACGTAGATTTAACACTTAGTGACAGAGCCAAATTTAAAAAATCTGACCAGTGTCACTTTTTGTGGTAATAACTCTGGAATGCTTAGACATATTCCACTGATTTTGCGATTTTTTTTGTGACACATTATACTTGTTGATGTTGTTAAATTTAGGTTGATATGTTTTGTGGTTATTTATCAAAACATATCAAAAATTTGACAAAATGTAAAAATAATTAGCAATTTTCAAACTTTGAATGATTGTCCCTTTAATTCAGATAGTCTTACCATAGCAAAACATTAATACATAACATTTCCCACATGTCACTTTACATCAGAAACCATTTGTAATATGTTATTTTATGTTGTTAGCATTTTAGGAGGTTTAAAAATGTAGCAGTAATTTTTCATTTTTACATGGAAATTTACAAAGTTATTTTTTTTAGCGACCTATCCAGGTTTGAAGTGGCTTTGGAGGTCCTACATATTGGAAACCCCTCAAAAATGATACCATTTTAAAAACAACACCTCTTGACATACTGAAAACTGCTGTCAGGTAGTTTATTAACCCTTCAGGTGCTTTTCAGGAATTAATACAAAGTGGCATGATAGGAATGAAAAAGTTGATTTTTACCACCTAAATGTCGCTGATTTTTGAACAGGTCACTGTAGCCGGCAGACTCTAAGGCCCCTATTTGCTCGAGAATTGCTATGGCAAACATCAGGACTATACAATCATGCTCTCAGGGTGCCGATGGGGATAAAGAGGGAAAAGCCAAACTCTTTTAAACATTTATATGATATAGTCATTATTGACAGCAGTATCTAAGGGGTTAAACAGATATGGACGGTGACAACACTGATTGTGGCTGATGAAGCAAGTTGTATGCCGACAGCTGCTAGATTGTCTCCTGTATGGGGAGGCTATTCTCTTAAATCTCAGGTCAGTTAAAAGACATATTGTTTGGTCATTAAAAACACTGCAACATAAAAACAAAAACACAGAGGGCTTGAGATTTCCAGAAATCCCATGATACTGCATTTTTTGCACAAAGAAATTTAGCAGCATAAAAATCTAACCAAAAACTAAATATGGGATCTTAAAGAAAATACTTCCATGAAATAGTGCAGTATAGAGAAAATATGTTGCTTCATTCAAAATGACTACTGTTCTTTATGTAGCTGCAAGAATTATTATTTTATGCTTACATTATTATTGTGTTAATGATTGTACAAGGAAGGTTGATTTAAATAACATTATGAAAAGTGAATGTAACAGCCATTATCAAACAACATTAGATAATGTGTCAGAGAAGTCGTGTTTGCAAATTACTGGAAAAAAAAATCTAAGGGTAAGTGCACACTGTGTGTTAGTTTTTATTCTGCAGTGCACATAGAGAACATTTCCCAACATACCTATACTGTGGCCATAGGAGACCATTCATGAGATGGATGACAAAAGTGAGGGTTTTTTACCTTCTATCTGGCCAGTATGTCACTGCATAATAGATCTAGACTGGCTGTCAGGCAATGCTGGCAAATTCCAGATCATAGAATCATAGAATCATAGAAGAGAGGGGTCATCATTTCCAGCAAGCTTCTCATTGCAGTGCAGGATTCACTTAACCATCTCAGACAGATGCCTGTCCAGCCTCTGTTTGAAGACTTCTATATGAGAAATCATCATCTTTCGTGGCAGCCTGTTCCACTAATTGATCATGATCACCCTGGTCAAAAAGTTTTTTCTGATGTCTAATTTGTATCATCTCCCTTTCAGTTTCATTCCATTTCTTATCACGTAGAAACATATAGAAATGTTGAACAAAACTGGGGCTAGGACAGAGGCTTGTGGTACCCCCACTTGAAACACTCTTCCAATTTGAGTACGATCACTGATCAAATTATGAATCCACCTAACCGTAGCCTTGTCAATCCCATACTTGGTCATTTCTTCAATATGGGTAGTATGAGATACTTTATCAAATGCTTTGCTGAAGTCGAGCTATACTATATCTAATGCAATTCCTTATCCACCCAGTCAGTAATTCCATCATAGAAGGAAATTAGTTTAGCCTGGCATGACTTGTTTGCTACAGACCCATTTTGACTCTGGTTAATTACTGTATTCTTATCCAAATACTTGCATACATGCTATTTAATAATTTGCTCAAAGATCTTTCTTGGTATAGAACTAAGGCCCACTGACCTGTAATTTCCTGGTTCCATCTTCTTTCCTTTTTTGAAGATGGGCAAATGTTGTCCATTTCTCCAATCTTCTGGGACTTCGGTTCTCCAGGATTTTTTGAAGATTCTGGCTAGTGGTTCTGTAGTTTCCTTTGCTAATTCTTTCAGTACCCTTGGATGTAATTCATCTGGACCAATTAATTTAAATTAGCTAAGTGTTCTTTCACCATTTTTCTGTTTATTCATATTTGGATTCTTTTATATCTTCGATAGCAAAGTGAAGATCAGTTGTTGTTACAATTACTTTTTTAGAGAACACAGGTGCCAAATAGCAATTTAAAAGTTCAGCCTTCTCAACATCAATTTTGAACATTTCACCCTTTTCATCCTATAAAAATCCTATAGCATCTTTGACTTTTCCTTTGCTTTTGACATATCACCAAAATCCTTTTTTTACTGCTTTTGGTCTCCTTTGCAAGCCTTACTTCATCCCTGGCTTTAGCTCTTCTAATGCTTGTCCTGCATTCCCTGGAAACAGCATTATATTCTTTACATTTAATATACATTTTTTTTCCTTTTTAACAAGTGATTAAGTTCTGTGTTCATCCATTCTGGTCTCTTTAAATGCTTCCAATGCTTCCTTCTTTTCAGGATCGTTACCGATTGTGAGGTGAGAATTTCATTTACAAAATCTTCCATCCTTCTTGGACATTTGCGTCCTTTTGAACATCCAGTCATTGTGCCTTTCCTGCAAAATCTCCCATCCTTCTTGGACATTTGTTTCCTTTTGAACATCCAGCCATTGTGCCTTTCCTACCCCCTCTTTATGAATACATTCAAATCTTCCTTTCTGAAGTTTAACTTTAAAGTCTGAGTCATCTCATGTCTTCCTCCTCTTGTATTCCAAAATTTTAGGCTAGCATGATCTCTACCCCCTAAATTTCCAGCCACCTTTACTTCCTCAACCATTTCTTCTCTGTTGGTAAGAATTAGGTCTAAGATTGCAGATCCTCTTGTTCTCTCTTCTACCTTTTGAAAGATAAAGATAAGATTTTTTTAAGAAGAGTGACAGGGCACCAATTTCTGAAGCCTTTTTTAGTGTCTGACTGACCCATGTAGCTATTTCACATCCTTGTGCACAGATTTTTTCAGGGTAGTGCAAGATCCAAAACATATATTAGGCTTTCAAGGAGAGGAAGAAATGTCAGCACTCACCCAGATTGCAGGTAAATCAGTCCATTTTTTTTTCTTAATATCCTGGACAATATCATAAAGTGTGGTAGGGCTAATATTGCAAATGGAGGTGCAGGGATTTCAGAAAAAAAGTGAGACAGAGCAGACAATGACCGTTTTGCGCTTCACTATTGTTTCTACAGGTCCATAATATTATGTGGCTCAGCTGCACTTGCTTTAAACAAGGAGTGAATAATTAGTGAAAAAACACATCACATGTGAACAGGAAAAGATATGTCATAACCACACAGACATGTCTCACTTGTCATTTAGACCAAGAGGACCTTGCACGTCTGTATTTATAATCCACATAGCTTCTCTTTGGAGAAGTAATTTATTGTAATTTCCTCCTTATGGAGGATAGCTAACATGTTTAAAGTCTACAAATCTTAATATGTTTGGATCTGCATTATGATACTTGTTAATATTTTTAATAAAACACAGTGACCCTTTCATAGCTGTTATTCAAAGATGCTGTTCTCTGAATCTCACACACAATTTTTGAAGGTAGAAATACATTTTCTGTTTTCAGAAAGATTATAATTAAGTGGCTGTGGAGTACCATCATACCACATGTAAGGCTGTGAGTGCACTATATAATGCTGCATGGGAGGCTGTTGAGTACCATCATACCACATGTAAGGCTGTGAGTGCACTATATAATGCTGCATGGGAGGCTGTTGAGTACCATCATACCACATGTAAGGCTGAATGCACTATAATACTGCATGGGAGGCTGTTGAGTACCATCATACCACATGGAAGGCTGTGAGTGCACTATAATACTGCATGGGAGGATGTTGAGTACCATCATACCTCATGGGAGGCTGTGGAAGGGGACTATAAAATTACACAGGAAGCTTTTGGTGGGGACATTAATATAGCATGAGAGGCTGTAAGGGGACCATCATAACACAGGGAAGTCTGTGTGGGTTCTCATACCACATGGGAGGCTGCTGGGGGACCATCATACTGCATGAAAGACTGTAGGAAGACCAAAATACTACATAGGAGGCCGTGGGGTTACCATCATACTGCATGATATGCTGTTTTAAGGTATTTCAGTGAATATTGTGGCTATGTCTGTATTTGTAGTAGAGACCTCTATCTGGGGAAAATGGCAGAGATAGTGTGTCGACCCGCCACCACAATTGTGGATTACCAGGGCAATGGGGTACTCAGAGCCGAGCCCATGGAAGTCTATGGGGATTGTCACAGGTAGCGGTGGCTCGGTCTGTGGCCCTGGCGGTCTGGCGTATGTTGGGGGAATATTTACAGGGGATAGATATATTTACAGTTCGTGACGCCACCTGTAGTCTCTGGTAATTCGTACCAGCGCTGCTGTAGATCTCTGAGGGGATGGTGATGCAGCTAGATGTCGGGTCCCCTACAGGTGGGACTCTTCCCTCAGGTCGGTAGTTAAAGCAGGGTTGTGCAGGCATGCAAGTAAATAACTCAGTCTCACACGGTCAGCGTCTTTCCATACCTTTACTTGTAAGTTGGTAAGGCAGGTCCCAGGGAGGCTGATCCAAGGAGAATGTATTTTGAGGTAGCAGCTGGACAAGTTAGGGGCCTCCTTTACTTTCACAAAGATGAGTCCAACCAGCATAAAGCGTAGTTCCCTCTATAACTCCAGCTTCTCTAAGCTGTACTGCCCGGTCAGTTTTGTGGTCGGAGCCTTCCTGTGATGGAACTAGGTTCTTATATGCTTGGCCTAGCTCAAAGTTCCTATTCCACCTGACCCCAGTTACGTACCGACACTCCAGGGGCTGCTTGCCGTTACCTAAGGTCCGGTAAGCCTCTGGTTTTCTTACCACTATGCGTGCAGCTATAGTGATCCTTCGGTCCCCAGTGACCGGTGACAACGTGCAGGATACTTCAATCCTATAGCACTCAGAATTCCTACCACTGTGCCTTTCGCCTTGTCCGCGCTGGTAGCATAAGCATTCCTCACTTCAAAGGTTATAAAAGTCAGTCCCTTTCTTAACTTCTTTCTTGAGCTTGTTGCCAGACTCTCAGTAATCCTCTAGGCAGGAGCACGTCTCTGAACCTTCACTGTCCTTGGGACAGGAGACTGAAGTATTTCTGCAACTCACTTCTTTCTTCTTAATAGGTGTCTCAGTCTGTCTATCAGTGGGGTACAGCTCTGACCAGGCTGAGGTGACTTGGTTCACCTGTACTGGCCTCCACTTTCTGAACTGCACACAGATTGCACTCAGCTCTGCTGCTGACTGACTAGACCTCTGAATCACTCACAGACTTCTGACCACTCCCTGAATATGACTAGACTATATATACCTGTGGGCGTTTCTAAGTGTGTTTTGGAATGAATGTTCATTGAGCATTAAACTGCTATCTCTCCACACATCCTCCAGGGTACTGCGTGTGCCTTCACACCAGGGCTACACATTCCCCATGGTAAATGACAGCACTCCCGGGCTGTAAAATACAAAAGACATTTTGGTTATGCATCAACAATGAACATTAACTCGTCCCATCCGGGAGGTAAGGATTTCTTGAACGTTGCAAACAAAACATTAAATATAGAAAAATACAAAATTTTAAATAGACATATTCATATATATAGACGACAATATTCTTGTGAAGGACCCGCACCAAACCTTCAACATGGGTCCTGGGTGGGCTGCAGGACATATGAATGCAGACCTCACTCAGTGCCACACCACACGGGTTTTATTATTCAGAGGTAGTTGTGGTGGTTTTATGTAAAACCAATATTGTGCACCGAAGCGCAACTATTTACAGGATAAGTTCTGGGCTGGCACAGTCCTCAGCCTCTGAGTCCATTATAAGACAAAGACACATATATATATATATACATCACAATAAAGTGCAAAAACTCTTTATCTCCTTACCCAGCCGGGCATTCTATTTTTGGGCAATATATATAAACATTATATATTCATATCAACGTGTAAACCATTTTCACTTATATAAAAACTTATATACATCTTCTCTGTTGCGGTAAACCCTGTCTGGGTCCTACCGTTCTTCACATTTCTTTGTTAACTTCGGTTACACTTTCCATCCCGGGGGCTGGAACAATGCGATGGTCCCTAGATCCCATGACTAACAAGTCGTGACCTGCTATCAGAGTCTGGGTCGCCACAGTTCTCGTACGAACCTCTAGGGGCGCAACGGGTGCTTTCGCTTTATGAGACGCTGTTTGCGTTACTGTAATGGCCACTTGCTCTCGTGATGCAGAAATAGTCGCTGTGCGCGTTGTCGTGTAAACTGCTGATTGAGATGTGGAATGAATCGCAGGTTGCGATGTAGTAGGATCAGGTAGTGAAGAGTATACAGATGTTGCTTCCATTTGCAAGGAACCTGCAGGGGGCGATGCTGGGGCACGGCCTGGTGCTGTTTGAGCTGGAGACGGGGACGCTGCGGTAGTGGTGACGTTACCTGCGTCGGGGACGGGGTCACGGACGATTGTGACATTAAGGGCATACCATCCCTTCATACCCCAGTGTCGTGTATAGGTGACAATGTCTCCATTAATTAGGTCCCTCCCGGGATGGCCTTGCGGTAGGTGGGATTCTACGTCCCTGCGACTAACAAAGACCCCTGGGTAGAGGCCCGGTTCCCTGATGAAGCCCCAGCCCTTCCGGAGCTGGAACTCTGTCACACACCCCTGCCGCCGCGGTTCCCTCAGAGTACCTTTTTCTCGACGGACACTTTCCTTGTCCGCGATCAGCTCTGCATGCTGCCGCTGTCGGTTGCGCTGAGCTTCCCGCTCTTCTTCCTGCTGGCGTTGCTGTTTCTCCTCACGACGCTGCCACTCACGTTCCCACTGGGCGGTGTAGGCGACGTCATCCAGGCGCGCCATCTCGTCCCAGTCCACGTCTGGCAATGATGGACAGGACCCCTCCGGTGTCCCTATCGGGGATCGATCATCTGCTGCGGCCTCCTGGCCGGGCGGGCGTTCCGGAACTGGCGGTACCTCCTCAACCTCCTTCGCCTCCACCGCTTCACCGGTGGGATCAGGGTCGGTACTTTCGGGGGCAGCCTCCGGTTGCTCCTTAGCCTTGGGCAGCAGAAATTTTGGAAGTTCCAGACGTGAGGGGTCATCGAAGGGAGAGATCACCGCGTCCCACAGCCGCCGCTGCATCAGGGTACGCCGGCGTCTCTCGATCTCTTCAAATCCAGGTTGGTGCTGGACCATCTTTTTCAGTCGTGCATTCTCTTCTTTAATTTCCAGCAATGCTTGCTGCAGGTGCAGGACCACGGATGACTCCGGTGCTGGTGGCAGCTTGGCTGGGGCACGGGGCCTGCCTTCCTCCGCTTCCCTGCTCGGCTGCACACGTCCTGCTTTCATGATGTTCCAGAAGATTCTTTCATCTTCCTCCAGAGACGTCCGGTCTCTTCCGTGGAGGCGGGGTTTGCGTCTCCTCCTCCTCGCAGGGAAGGTGAAGAGGAGGCGGACCTCCTTTGCTGTAGGGCAGGATCGCATGTTGTAATAGCACTTTGAGAGGGCAGGCATTTTCTTCGCGCCACAGGGGGGTACACGCCCACGAAGGTACGCCCACCTTCTTCTCCAGCGCCTGAGGGCGCGAATATGGCGACAAAGATGGCGATTTTTGGCGCCAAAAGTGCAAACAGTCCTTTTCACAAAAACAACTCCATAGGCACACAGGGCTCGCAATGCTGCAAGTTTCGTATCCTGTTCGTGACGCCAAAGTTTTGTGTCGACCCGCCACCACAATTG
Source organism: Oophaga sylvatica (assembly GCA_033576555.1). NCBI lineage: Eukaryota > Metazoa > Chordata > Amphibia > Anura > Dendrobatidae > Oophaga > Oophaga sylvatica. The sequence goes on along the minus strand of JARQOD010000001.1, from coordinate 593,240,111 downwards.
TGGATTACCAGGGCAATGGGGTACTCAGAGCCGAGCCCATGGAAGTCTATGGGGATTGTCACAGGTAGCGGTGGCTCGGTCTGTGGCCCTGGCGGTCTGGCGTATGTTGGGGAATATTTACAGGGGATAGATATATTTACAGTTCGTGACGCCACCTGTAGTCTCTGGTAATTCGTACCAGCGCTGCTGTAGATCTCTGAGGGGATGGTGATGCAGCTAGATGTCGGGTCCCCTACAGGTGGGACTCTTCCCTCAGGTCGGTAGTTAAAGCAGGGTTGTGCAGGCATGCAAGTAAATAACTCAGTCTCACACGGTCAGCGTCTTTCCATACCTTTACTTGTAAGTTGGTAAGGCAGGTCCCAGGGAGGCTGATCCAAGGAGAATGTATTTTGAGGTAGCAGCTGGACAAGTTAGGGGCCTCCTTTACTTTCACAAAGATGAGTCCAACCAGCATAAAGCGTAGTTCCCTCTATAACTCCAGCTTCTCTAAGCTGTACTGCCCGGTCAGTTTTGTGGTCGGAGCCTTCCTGTGATGGAACTAGGTTCTTATATGCTTGGCCTAGCTCAAAGTTCCTATTCCACCTGACCCCAGTTACGTACCGACACTCCAGGGGCTGCTTGCCGTTACCTAAGGTCCGGTAAGCCTCTGGTTTTCTTACCACTATGCGTGCAGCTATAGTGATCCTTCGGTCCCCAGTGACCGGTGACAACGTGCAGGATACTTCAATCCTATAGCACTCAGAATTCCTACCACTGTGCCTTTCGCCTTGTCCGCGCTGGTAGCATAAGCATTCCTCACTTCAAAGGTTATAAAAGTCAGTCCCTTTCTTAACTTCTTTCTTGAGCTTGTTGCCAGACTCTCAGTAATCCTCTAGGCAGGAGCACGTCTCTGAACCTTCACTGTCCTTGGGACAGGAGACTGAAGTATTTCTGCAACTCACTTCTTTCTTCTTAATAGGTGTCTCAGTCTGTCTATCAGTGGGGTACAGCTCTGACCAGGCTGAGGTGACTTGGTTCACCTGTACTGGCCTCCACTTTCTGAACTGCACACAGATTGCACTCAGCTCTGCTGCTGACTGACTAGACCTCTGAATCACTCACAGACTTCTGACCACTCCCTGAATATGACTAGACTATATATACCTGTGGGCGTGTCTAAGTGTGTTTTGGAATGAATGTTCATTGAGCATTAAACTGCTATCTCTCCACACATCCTCCAGGGTACTGCGTGTGCCTTCACACCAGGGCTACACAATAGTACGGGCCTTTGTGCCTTTGTGCTTTCAAATGTCAGAGATGACTGTTAGTTCCAATCAGCCCTTGCTATATACTAATTCTGCTTTGGAAAGTGAAAGACTGCACCGTCTTATACATAGGACCATTGCAAAGAGATGCTGTGTGGTATGTTTCTTTACAATGGGCATGCAAAGGAGAGGAAGAACAGCTAGAACTCCCCTGAAGAATTGTTTTTCTCTTACTTGTTTTCAATGTTTTCAAGGTATAATCTGCATTGGAATGAAGACTATTGTAATGTATGGTTTATTGCTGTTTCGCTCATCAATAGCTGTGAAAGGATATTCAGCTGATAAAGAAATAATTACAGTTGGCCAGCCCAGATCCTGGAAGAATTTTTTGGGTAAGAAAAGAGCTACTTCCTAGTTAAAGTCATAAAGTCTTTGGAAGCAAGCTGCAAAGGAGATTTAACCCCTTCCTGATATTAGACGTACTTTCCTGTCCATGGGACCTCGGCCCATATGACCATGGATGGGATATTATGTAATACGCGATCAGTTGCGCTCACAGGGTAAGAGCGGCCGATAGTTGCAGGGTGTCAGCTGATTCTCACAGCTGACACCCGGCACTAAGTGCCAGGAGCAATCATGGACTGCTCCCTGCATTTTAACCCCAGGCACCCTGCGATCAAACATGATCATAGCATTCCGGTGGAATAGGGAAGCATCGTGCAGGGAGGGGACTCACTGCGTGCTTCCCTAAGACCCTCAGAACAATGTGATGTGATCGCGCTGTTCCGAGGGCCTCCTACTTGCAGGCCCCAGATCCAAGATGGCTGCAGGGTCCTTCTGGATCCTGTAGGGAGATGGCTTGTCAGTGCCTGCTGAGAGCAGGCGCAGGCAAGTCTTCTGAGCTGCCTGTCAGATCGCTGATCTGACACAGTGCTCTACAAAGTGTCAGATTAGCGATCTGACATTATATAGTAATGTTCAACCCTGGGACAATGTAAAATTGTAAAAAAAAATATATATATATATATATACGGTGTAAAATTAAATGTAAAAAATCCCTAAATAAATAAATAAATCAAACAAATACATCCACAATAAACACATTATTATTATGTAATTAAAAAAACAAGAAAAGTACACATATTTAGTATTGCCGAGTCCGTAACGACCCACCCTATAAAACTGTCCCACTATTTAACCCCTTTAGTGAACCTGTTAAAAAAAGTCAAAAACAATGCTTTATCATCATACTGCCAAACAAAAAGTGGAATAACACGCGATCAAAAAGACAGAGATGAATAATCATGGTACCGCTGAAAACGTCATCTTGTCCCACAAAAAACAAGCCTCAATACTGTGTCATCAGCAAAAAAATAAAAAAGTTATAGCTCATAGAATAAAGCGATGCAAAAATAATTATTTATATAAAATAGTTTTGATTGTATAAAAGCGCCAAATCATAAAAAAAGATAAAAATGAGGTATTGCTTTCATCGTAATGACCTGACAACTAAAACTACCTTATCAATTTTACCACTCGCAGAATAGTATAACGATCCCCACAAAAGAAATTCATGAATTACTGGTTTCTGTTCATTCTGCCTCCCGAAAATTGGAATAAAAAGTGATCAAAAAATGTCATGTGCCTGAAAAAGGTAACAGTAAAATCATCAACTCGCCCCGCAAAAAACAAGAACTCATATGACTATGGCCAAAATATGGAAAAATTATAGTTCTCAAAATGTGGTGATCAAAATCAATTTTTTGCAATAAAAAGCGTCTTTTAGTGTGTGACAGCTGCCAAACATAAAAACTCGCTATAAAAACCTGCTATAAATAGTATATCAATCCCTTCTTTATCACCCCCTTAGTTAGGGAAAAATAATAAATAAAAAAAGTATTTAATTCCATTTTCCAATTTGGGTTAGAGTTGGGCTAAAGTTAGGGTTAGGGCTAAATTTAGGGTTAGGGTTGAGGCTAAAGTTAGGGCTAGGGTTGGGGCTAGAGTTGTGGTTAGGGTTTGGATTAGGATTAGGTTTGGGATTAGGGTAAGGGTTGGATTAAGGTTAGGAGTGTGTTAGGGCTAAGTTTGTGGTTAGTAGAATTGAGCGAAACAGGTCGGTCAGATTCATAAGTCACCGACTTTCGCTAAAGTTGAGTTTTGCCGAGCGAAACCCGACCATAGCGTGAAGTCGGCCATACGATTGTCGACCCGAGCGCAAAAGTCGGTGTTCCCATAATGTTTGCAGGCGCCTTTTTTCAGCCAATGAGCAAGGACGTACACTGTGGGCAACAACATGACATGGGCAGCGTCCACCACCATCTTAGAGAAGGTCATTGCAGTGATTGACTTGCTTTGGGGGGCGTCATAGTGGCTATAAAAGCCCTGAATGCCGACTGCTATTTTACTTCTGCCGATCTTAACAGTAGAGAGAGGTTGCTGACGCTGTTTATCACTAGGGAGAGAGTTAAGGCTGTAAAGAGAAGTTCTTATGTGCTTGTGCTGATAGCAATTATGCTGTACAGTTAGTGTGCAGTGACAGGGGAGGATTTTCTTGTGTGCAGCAGCGCTGGTTATTAGTCTGTTATCCAGTGACAGGGGAGGATTTTCTTGTTTGCAGCAGCACTGGTTATAAGGCTGCCTGCTAGCTGTATTACTGTGTGTACACTGCTGTGCAGACTGCTTTTCACACAGCACTAATACTTTTATTCTTTTTTTCTGCACAGTTACTGAGCGTTAATTTTTTTCCCACACCGTATAGAAGTTTACGCTCCTCACACACTACCGTGTACCGGCTGGTATCACGGACAAATACATGCTGACTATCTGACTCCGGAAATATATGCAGAGATTTAAAATTACTCCAACACTATACACAGCTGTACGCTTCTGATACAGTACCCTTTTTCTGCTTTTTATACTCAGGTCTAATCTATACTGAGTGAGTGCCTGTGTGTTACTCCGGAAATATATACGGAGATTTAAAATTACCCCAACACTGTATGCAGCTGTACGCTTCTGATACTGTTCCCTTTTTCTGCTTTTAATATTCTGGTCTAATCCATACTGAGCCTGTGAGCGTCTGTCTGTGACTCCGGCAATATATACGTAGATTTAAAATTACCCCAACACTGTATACAGCTGTACGCTTCTGATACAGTACACTTTTTCAGCTTTTTAAATTCTGGTCTAATCCATACTGAGTGAGCGTCTGTGTGTTACTCCGGACATATATACGGAGATTTAAAATTACCCCAACACTGTATACAGCTGTACGCTTCTGTACAGTAACCTTGTTCAGCTTTTTATATTTTGGTCTAATCCTTACTGAGTGAGTGTCTGTGTGTTACTCTGGAAATATATACGGAGATTAAAAATTACTCCAACACTGTATACAGCTTTTTGCTTCTGATACAGTACCCTTTTTCTGCTTTTTATATTCTGGTCTAATCCATACTGAGTGAGCATCTGTGTGTTACTCCGGAAATACAGTGCAGACCAAAAGTTTGGACACACCTTCTCATTCAACGATTTTTCTGTATTTTCATGACTGTGAAAATTGTAGAATCACACTGAATGCATCAAAACTATGAATTAACAGATATGGAATTATACATTACACTTTACAAAAAAGTGTGAAACAACTGAAAATTTGTCTTATATTCTAGGTTCTTCAAAGTAGCCACCTTTTGCTTTGATTACTGCTTAGCACGCAAAAAAGGTGAATGGATGGACTCTACATGCCTGGTTCCCACCGTGAAGCATGGAGGAGATGGTGTGATGGTGTGGGGGTGCTTTGCTGGTGACACTGTTGGGGATTTATTCAAAACTGAAGGCATATTGAACCAGCATGGCTACCACAGCATCTTGCAGCAGCATGCTATTCCATCCGGTTTGCGTTTAGTTGGACCATCATTTATTTTCAAAAGGGCAATGGCCCCAAACACACCTCCAGGCTGTGTAAGGGCTATTTGACCAAGATGGAGAGTGTTGGGCTGCTATGCCAGATGAACTGGCCTCCACAGTCACCAGACCTGAACCCAATCAAGATGGTTTGGGGTGAGTTGGACAGCTCACCGCTTCAATTTTGAATAATCCCCAACAGTGTCACCAGCAAAGCACCCCCACACCATCACACCACCTCCTCCATGCTTCACGGTGGGAACTAGGCATGTGGAGTCCATCCGTTCACCTCTTCTTCGTGCAAAGCAGTAATCAAAGCAAAAGATGGCTACTTTGAAGAACCTACAATATAAGACATATTTTCAGTTGTTTCACACTTTTTTGTAAAAGTGTAATGCATAATTCCACATGTGTTAATTCATAGTTTTGATGCCTTCAGTGTGATTCTACAATTTTCATAGTCATAAAAATACAGAAGAATCTTTGAATGAGAAGGTGTGTCCAAAATTTTGGTCTGTACTGTATATATGTAGATTTAAAATTACCCCAACACTGTATACAGCTGTACGCTTCTGATACAGTACCATTTTTCTGCTTTTTATATTCTGGTCTAATACTTACTGAGTGAGCGTCTGTGTTTACTCCGGAAATATATACAGAGATTTAAAATTACCCCAACACTGTATACAGCTGTACGCTTCTGATACAGTTCCCTTTTTCTGCTTTTTATATTCTGGTCTAATCCATACTGAGCCTGTGAGCGTCTGTCTGTGACTCCGGCAATATATACGGAGATTTAAAATTACCCCAACACTGTATACAGCTGTACGCTTCTGATACAGTACCCTTTTCCAGCTTTTTATATTCTGGTCTAATCCATACTGAGCCTGTGAGCATCTGTCTGTGACTCCGGCAATATATACGGAGATTTAAAATTACCCCAACACTGTATACAGCTGTACGCTTCTGATACAGTACCCTTTTTCAGCTTTTTATTTTCTGGTCTAATCCATACTGAGCGAGCGTCTGTGTGTTACTCCGGAAATATATACGGAGATCTAAAATTACCCCAACACTGTATACAGCTGTACCCTTCTGATACAGTACCCTTTTTCCGCTTTTTATATTCTGGTCTTAACCATACTGAGTGTCTGTGTGTTAATCCGGAAATATATACGGAGATTTAAAATTACCCCAACACTGTACACAGCTGTACGCTTCTGATACAGTACCCTTTTTCTGTGTTTTATATTCTGGTCTAATCCATACTGAGCCTGTGAGCATCTGTCTGTGACTCAGGCAATATATACAGAGATTTAAAATTACTCCAACACTGTATACAGCTGTACGCTTCGGATACAGTACCCTTTTTCTGTTTTTTCTATTCTGGTCTAATCAATACTGAGCCTGAGAGCGTCTGTCTGTGACTCGGAAATATATACGGAGATTTACAATTTTCCCCTATACTATATACACCTGGTATCTTGTGATACAGTACCCTTTTTTAGATTTTTATATTGTGGTCTAATCCATACTGAGCCTGTGAGCATCTGTCTGTGAAATATATGCGGACATTTACAATTTCCCCTTCACCGTATACAGCTGTACACTTCTGATACTATACCATATATCTGCTGGTATTTTTTGTACATTTTCCCAAACATGAGGAAGTATGGTGGAAGACGTGGGCGGGGGGGCAGCTGATACTGATGGTGGTGGTGCATCTGCTGATAGTGCCAAAAGCACAATAGCACCTAAGGCAGGAGGTGTTGAGCCTGCGTCATCGTCTGGCTCCAGAAGGCCTGGAAGGCTCCCTTTTCTGGGAGTAGGTAAACCGCTTTTAAAGCCGGAGTATCAGGAACAGGTTTTGGCTTACACTGCCGAAACAGCCTCCAGCTGTATTGCCTCCTCTTCTGAAGGTTCAAAAAATGTAAGCACTGAGTCGTCAGTGCAGGCTCCTGGTAAGGAACAACACCTTTCCTTGTGTCCTTCACCCCCACCAAAAGTGAAGGATGCGGCAGCCCACACTTTAGATTATTCCATGGAGCTCTTTTCACATGCCATGCCTGGGTTATCAAGTCAAATCCTGAATTCCCCAGTCCAACATGAATCTGATATGGAGTGCACTGATGCACAGCCACTGCTAGATGATTCTGCTGGTACATTCACACAGAGCACTCGCAGTCTACTGAGCCAGAATGTGACTCTGATGAAACTCAGGTGCCCCTTCCCGCATACTATACCACCTTACACTATGACACAGAGGAAGGTGCAGATGAAATTTATGAGGAGTTGATGGATGACCCAGTTGTTGACCCGGATTGGCATCCATTGGGGAAAGAGGGTGCTGCTGACAATAGCTCAGAAGAGGAGAAGGATCCACAGCAGGCATCGACATAGCAGCTGCAGTTATCTGGCAGGCCCGTAGCAGTCCAAAAGCTTGTTAAAAAAACAAAAAGAGTTGCAGGACAGCTTGGCCAGACGGTCAAATTAGCACAGCGTGCAAGCCCTGACATTTTATCCCATAGTAGGAAGAGTGGACTGTGGCACTTTTTTGACCAAAATCCTATTAATGAGGCAAAGGTTATCTGTAAGAAGTGCGGAAGGAGCTTTAGCCGAGGGAAAAATCTCCAAAATTTGAATACCAGTTGCATGCTAGGACATTTAAACACCATGCACTTGCAAGCATGAGCAGACTACAAAACCTTAGGTAGCACATGTGCATCTGCTAAGACTGAAGGTAGCCAGCAATGCTACATCGCATTTCCCACTGTAAGCCCACCGGTTAGCACACCACCAGCAAGAAATGTTGAGGTGTCGTCGCAAGGCCAAAGCAGTCAGGGAATCACAATGTTTTTGCAATCAAAGACTGAATGTAGGCCATCACCACCACCAACCCCCTCTCAGTGCACCATGTCCACCGCTAGTTCCCTCATATGCAGCTCTCAAGTCCAGCTCACCCTAGCAGACATTCTGAGTAGGACAAGAAAGTACTAATCCTCTCATCTGTGTACGCTGACTATGAATGCATACATTGCCAAACTTATCTCATTAGAGATGATGCCCTTCCGTTTGGTTAAAAGCACAGCGTTCCGAGAGCTCATGGTCATGGTCTATGCTGTCCCACGCTATGACCTACCCAGTCAACACTTATTTTCTGAAAAGCCATCCCTGCCCTCCACCTGCATGTGAAAGACCATATTGTCCATATTGTCTATACACTCAAACAATCAGTGAGTAGAAAGGTGCACTTCACAACAGATGCATGGGCCAGTAGGCATGGCCAGGGCGGTTACGTGTCCATCACTACGCACTGAGTTAATGTGGTGGATGAAGGGTCCGAAGGGTCCAAAGGTGACAGCATTGGTGGGACAGTGCTGCCTAGCCCACGGTATAGGCAACAGTTGGCTGTAGGCGTTCGACCCTCCTCCTCCTCCAGAAGCAAAAGGTCGTCGACAGAGCGCAGTCGCATGAGCACTCCATCCGCAACTGCCAGTGTTGCACACGAGGTTTCCCACTATAGAACAGCTAGTGAAAAGCGTCAGCAGGCTGTTTTAAAGATTATGTCTTTGGGAGACAACAGACACACGGCGGAGGTATTTGCCGACTACTTGCAGCGAGAAACTGAGTCATGGCTGGGTAGTCTATATCTTGAGCCAAGCAAGGTAGTCAGCGATAACGGCTGTAATTTTGTGGTGGCCATAGCCCTGGCAAAACTCAGACACATACCTTGCCTGGCTCACACCTTGAACCTGGTGGTGTAGTGCTTCTTAAATATTTATCCGGAGTTAACAGCCCTGCTCCATAAATTGTGAAGACGGTGATCGCACATCCGTCACTCGCCCGTAGACTCCAGTCATATGCAGAGGCTGCAGTGATCGCTCCACCTCCCCAAGCACCGCCTAATCATAGACGTTGCAACAAGGTGGAACACCACCATGCACATGGTTGAGAGGCTGTGCGAACAAAGGCAGGCTGTAATGCATTTATGGGAGGACACACATGCAGGCAGTTTGAGGGCAGAGTTGTTGGGTGTGCAGTGTCAAAGCAGAAGAACCTCTGTAAAGTCCTTCAGTGTTTTGAGGAATGCAAACAACTGGTAAGCGCAGACGACGCCATCATAAGCATCAGCATCCCACTTATGCGTCTTCTCATGCAAACTTTGATGCACATTAAGGATCAGTTGTCTGCAGCAGAGGAGGAAGAGGAGGAAGAGGGAAGACTTGATGACAGTAAGCCATTGTCTGCTCAGGGAACTGTCATGGATGAGGTGGAGGAAGAAGAGGAAAAGGAGGAGGAGGATGAGGGGAGGATTATTTTGGGGAGGAGGATGCTGCTCAGGGGTCAAGAGAAAATGTTGTTTTGCCAAGTTCAGGTCCAGGGTTTGTGCTGACTGGAGGGATGTGGCTTTCGCAGAAAGTGCTCCTCCACCCACCACTGGCAGTGCATCACTGACACCTGAAACATTGGCCCACATGTGTGATTATGCCTTGCGGATCCTAAAAAGGGACCACCGCATTGCCAAAATTATGAAGGATGATGACTACTGGTTGGCCAGCATCCTCGATCCACACTATAAAGGCAAATTACAGAACATTATGCCACAGGAGAACCTAGAGCTAATATTGGCGAACAAACTAGCAACTTTGGTAAACCATTTGTTAGAGGCATTCCCAGCAAACATCAGCGGTGCAGGTTCTACCACGAGCCATACTGGGCCAAATGGAAGAGGTGTTCGTGGTGCACACAGCCGAAGTGGCGTTGGAGACAGGGGTTTCATGACCATATTGTGGACTGATTTCTCAAGGACAGTTCACACGCCTGGTAATAGTGAATCTATAGCAACAGACAGGAGACAGCAGTTGTCAACTATGGTTAAAAATCAGTTCTCCTCCCCTATCTATGTTCTCCTTCACCAGTCATTCTCCCTTTGACTACTGGGCCTGTAAACTGGACGCCTGGCCTGAATTTGCACAATATGCCTTACAGGAGCTCGCTTGCCCTGCTGGTAGTGTGCTATCAGAAAGAGTCTTCAGTGCTGCTGGATCAATCCTGAAAGAAGGACCCATCTGTCGACGCAAAATGTTGATGATCTAACCTTTATTAAAATGAACCATGCATGGGTTGCAAAAGATTTTGTCCCACCTTCCACTGATGACACATAGGTTGCCAGCAAAATGGCTCGCTTTGTCCTCCTCTTCCTCGGACTTCTCCAATTCCTCCATTTGCAGCTGCTTTACGTCCATTATATACCTCAACATATGCCATTTTTGCCACCTCCCTATCTGGGCTGTAGCCCCCCTAATCCACCCCCCAACTTTTTATATTCTGGTGTGATCCATACTGAGCCTGTGAGAACCAGTGTCTGACTCAGGCAAAATATACGGAGATTTTCAACTTCCCCAACTATGTATACAGCTGTGCTCTTGTAATACATTACCCTTTTTCTACTTTAGATTCTGGTGTAATCCAGACGAGCCTGAGAGCGTTTGTGTCAGCCTCCTGAAATATATACAGAGATTTACAATTATCCCTAGACTGTATACAGCTGTACGCTTCTAATATAGTAACATATATCTGCTGGTATTTTGGGTACATTTTCACAAAAATGAGGAAGTATGGTGGAAGAAACCACGGACATGGGCGTGGGATGCCAGGTGGTACTGATGGTGGCAGTGGTGCATCAGCTGTAAGTGCCATAAGCAAATTAGCACATAAGGCAGGAGGTGTTGAGCCGGCATCATCGTCTGGCTCAAGAAGGCTTGGAAGGCTCCCTTTACTGGGAGTAGGTTAACTGCTTTTAAAGCATGAGCATCAGGAACAGGTTTTGGCTTACATTGCCGAAACAGCCTCCAGCTCTATCGCCTCCTCTTCTGAAATTTCAAAAAATGCAAGCACTGATTCGTCAGTGCAGGCTCCTGGTCAGGAACAACACCTTTCCTTGTGTTCTTCACCCACACCAAAAGTGAAGGATGCGGCAGCCCACACTTCAAATAACTCCATGGAGCTCTTTTCACATGCCATGCCTGGGTTATCAAGTCAAACCCTGAATTCCCCAGTCCAACATGAATCAGAGATGGAGTCCACTGATGCACAGCCACTGCTAGATGATTCTGCTGGTACATTCACCCAGAACACTACATTTCCCTCACAGTCTACTGAGCCATAATCTGACCCTGATGAAACTCAGATGCCCGTTCTCGCAAACTATACCACCTTACACGGTGATACAGAGTAAGGTGCAGATGAAATTGAAGAGGAAGTGATGGCTGACACAGTTGTTGACCCGGATTTTCATCCATTGGGGGAAGAGGGTGCCACTGGCAATAGCTCAGAAGAGGAGAAGGATCCGCAGCAGGCATCGACATTGCAGCAGCTTTTATCTGGCAGGCCCGTAGCAGTACAAAAACATGTTAAAAAAAACAAAAATAGTTGCAGGACAGCTTGGCCAAACGGTCCAATTAGCACAGCGTGCAAGTCCTGAAAATTGGACGGACTACAAAACCTACAAATCCCCCACCCCACCAGGGCCGGCAACAGCACCTGGAGCACCCGGGCAAATGCCGGTTCCCTGAGCAGGTGGGGGGGTCCGACTCGTGGGTGACGGCACTGTACAAAAAAGTGTCTCTGATGGTGGGAGGGCCCACTCACCGTCAGACACACCAGCGTACTATGAAGGGCCCTGTGCCAGTGCCGTCGCCCACGAGTCGGCCCCCCCTGCTTGCTCAGGGCCCCAGCACGTGCAATACTTACCTCTCCATGCTCCACTGCTGTGACGTCTTCCTCGTTTCCTGACAGTGACATTGAGGTTAGAGAGCGCGATGTCGTCACGTCTGTACACCCTCTGCCTAAACAGTCCAAGTGCAGAGAGCTGCAAGATTGTGACACTGAGGAGTTCAGAGTAGAGCAGTGCACAGCGAAGAGAGGTATTTCATTTTATTTAATGTTTGTAGCAATATATGGGGAGAATTATACACTGGAGAATTATATATGGGGCCCATCATACACTCAAGCATTCTAAATGGGGGACATAAGACACTGGAGCAGCAGTTACGGGGCCCATTATTCACTGGATCATTAATAATGGGACCCATTATATATGGAGCTTGATTTTGGCCCATAAGACACTGGAGCATCATCCATTGGGCCCATCATATACTGGAGCATTCTAAATGGGGCAGATCAGACACTGGAGTAGCATCTACAGGGCCCATTAAACACTGGAGCATTATAAATGGGCCCATTATATATGGAGCATTATTTTGGCCCATAAGACACTGGAGCATCATCCATGGGGCCCATCATATACTTTGAGCATTCTAAATGGGGCAGATCAGACACTGGAGCAATATATACAGGACCCATTATACACTGGAGCATTAAAAATGGTGCCCATTATATATGGAGCATTATTTTGGCCCATAAGACACTGGAGCAACATCCATGGGCCCATCATATACTGAAGCATACTAAAAGGGGGAAAACAGACACTGGAGCAGTATATACCGGGCCCTTTATACAATGGAGCATTATAAATGGGGCCCATTTTATATGGAGCATTATTTTGGCCCATCATACACTGGAGCATCATCCATGGGGCCCATCATATACTGGAGCATTCTTAATGGGGCAGATCAGACCCTGGAACAGCCTCTACGGGGCCCATTATACACTGGAGCATTATAAATGGTGCCCATTATATATGGAGCATTATTTTGGCCCATCATACACTGGAGCTTCATCCATGGGGCCCATCATATACTTTGAGCATTCTAAAAGGGGAAAACAGACACTGGAGCAGTATTTACCAGGACCATTATACAATGGACCATTAATAATGGGGCCCATTATATATGGAGCACGATTTTGGCCCATAAGACACTGGAGCATCATCCATGGGGCCCATCATATACCGGAGCATTCTCAATGGGGAAGATCAGACACTGGAGCATCATCCATGGGGCCCATCATATACTGGAGCATTCTAAATGAGGCAGATCAGACACTGGAGCAGCATACATGGGGCCCATCATATACTGGAGCATTCTAAATGGGGCAGATCAGACACTGGAGCAGCATCTATGGGGCCCATTATACACTGGAGCATTATAAATGGGGCACATTTTATATGGAGCATTATTTTGGCCCATAAGACACTGGAGCATCATCCATGGGGCCATCATATACTTTGAGCATTCTAATGGGCAGATCAGACACTGGCATCATATGGGGCCCATCATATACTGGAGAATCATATGGAGTTCATTATTTATGGGGCATCATATAGGGTATGGAGAATCATATGGGGCACATATGAGGCCTATTCTGTATGGAGCATTATTTGGAGCCAATTCTGGATGGAGCATTATATGGGGCCCATCATATACTGTATGGAGCTTTATATGCAACTCATTATACTGTATGGAGCAATATGTGGGGCTCATTGTCTCTATGGGGACCGTCCTTTACTTTATGGCACATTATATGAGGACTATCATATACTGGAGCAGTATGTGGAGCTCATCATATACTGTATGGAACATTATATGGCACCAATTATTCTGTATGGAGCAATATATGGGGCTCATTATTCTGTATGGTGCACTATGTGGTGGCCATAATACTGTATGGAGAAATATTCTGTCCGGTTTTTCAGCTATTGTAGATTTTAACATAAATATCAGTCATGTCATGTAAGAAATGAAATATTTTTCATTGTACTATACCTATATTTCTGTGTCGTATCGGAGCATGATGAATTGTGGTATGTGTTAAAGTGGCCCACTGACACTCTTTGGCCCGGGGCACACGAAAACCTGGAGCCAGCCCTACCCCCCCACAAGTTTTGCCAAATAACCCCCATTTTTCAATGCGTAACTATTATTATAAAGTTAATTAAGGTTGCCAAGCTTAAGTAATAAGAATTTATGTTGTTGGCATTGAAATGGGCACTGTAGGTGTGTTTACTGTCCTCCACTCCATGGGACTTTGCTTCCCCATTGACTTTCATTGGGTTTCGTGTTTCAGTCGGACCTCCGACTTTTCCAGATAGTCGACCGACTTTGTTCGACCCGACTTTTGAGAAAGTCGTGTTTCATGAAACCCGACTCGACCCTAAAAAAAGGGAAAGTCGCTCATCTCTAGTCACAAGTTAAGTTCAGATGCATTTGGTATGGCTGGAAGCCCAAAAAGGGATAAGTATGAGTTTACAGGTATTAAGCATGAGCAATGTGGGGCTGAAGAAACAATGTCCAGACTCGACCTGGGAGTGTTCCACAGGGAAGAGGGCTATGGACAGAGAAAGACAACTGAGCTAAAGTTATCAAGAAGGAATGCCATATGGTTGAAATGTTAAATTATGTGCCATTAAATTAAACTAATATATCTATGCTCATGTTTCAACAGTTCCACCAGTTAGGTTCACTTTATTTTATAAAAATGGACTGATTTCATCCTTACTTATGCATTACATCTGGAGTTCCTGAGTCATCTGAAGATAGATATGCAGCTTGAGCGAACTGCAACAGCAAATAATATCACAGACACAACTCATAGGAAACCATGTAATTGGTGACAAGGGAATGAACAGAAAACCTTGAACCGTGTGACCCTCATGCTATAAATTTGTGTAGTCGGCAGGATGGAAAACTTCTGACAAGTATGCAAATTGCATGCAGTGCAGCAATGGCACCTTACAATTTAGGGCTAATGGTGGATGGTGTCACAGTGAGAAGGGAAAGACAAGCTAATCATGGGTAGGGAATACCTGGAAAGCACAAACAATAGCCTAGCTCACTGAAATGAAAGACAGCTAAATTAAGTGCAATATTGAGAGAGATGTGGACTGTCCTGGGAAGTGCATGCCTGAGTGTGGCATGAAGTAAGAAAAATTGCTATTCAGCTTTAAGAGGAGGATAATTTGATGACACACTGCTATTGGCTTTGAAATGACACTGGAGCATGAAGCAACCCAAGACGCTTGCAGTCTGGACCATTATGGGAGTTCACACAAATGAAGGGAAGCCCTGGTCACTGGGAAGAAATGGAAGTGAGCCAGCGGTGTGAATTTGAGCAGAAGTTGGTCAGTCCCCAGTTAGAGAATCTGAAAGTAGCAGCATGTCTTACAGCTTCTGATGTTGGAGACCAAAATGGTGGAGTATTGTGCAATGGAGATGGTAAGCTGCAGGAAGCTACTCTGGATGGGAACAGAGATGAGATGATTAATTCCTTCTCGGTGGGGTCAGGCTGAATGCTTGAGAGGTAAAGAAGTCCACCCAGGTTTAATAAATTACAAAAACCCCAGTCGTCATTGAGCTAGCCAAAGCACAGCAGGCATCTCTCTATCACCCTTACAAGTTACCTTTGGTGAACGAATGTATCAGCATCCATCCTGACAGTGGTCAGCTTCTGAATGTATATGCCCAACAGTAGGCACAAATATAATTTGTATCTAGCCTTACTCTGTTCAGCTGAATCACACTGTATTTTTTTTAAGGTATTACTAGAATGTTTGCTATTGTCACTTGTATTTTATATTTTCTTAAATTATGGCATCAGTGTTGTGGAAATTTTCTGTTTTATTACATGATTTTATTTTTGGAACATACTGCATGAATAATAACCCAGAAATGTCTAAATAAGTGAAATTGGAGGATTAAAAATAAGATTCAAATCAATTTAGCTGTAAACTTTATTATTCCTGTTTCCAAATAAAACTACATTTTCCCATTATAAACATTAGATCTAGAAATATATATTTTGCTAAGGTTCCATCTCAGTTCAATTTCTGCTTAGACTGATATGTCATTTTTACCTCCTGCAAAGCAGTGAACTAAATTGAAAGATGAAACTTTAATGCCAGCTGTTTTCATTTATGATAATAAACCAACTTACATGAAAAGCCAGAGGCAGTCAGTGGAATCCTCTGCCTACTTTAACTCAGCAATCAGAACTCATGAAAGACTTCACAGTTAGAGATTTGATATTCACTAAAATGTATAAAATATAAATACACAGATTAACTCATATTTTTCAAACTATTAAATTCAAATTTACTTCATGTGGGATTAGCACCTCATATGATGACAATTCTAAGGTACCAATTACTGCAGGTAAATAGTAACCAGTTGTATTAAAAATGTATATAATTACTTATTTTGCATTATATCTATCTACCTGTCTATCTCTATCTATATCTATCTATCTATCTATCTACTATCTATCTATCTATCTATCTATCTATCTATCTATCTATCTATCTATCCCATATCTATCTATCTATCTATCTATCTATCTATCTATCTATCTATCTATCTATCTATCTATTCCCTATACATGGCATGTAAAAGTTTGGGCACCCCTGGTCAAAATTACTGTTATTGAGAACAGTTAGGCAAGTTAAAGACAAAATTATCTCTAAAACAACTGAAGTAAAAGATGACACATTTCCTTTGTTTTTTAGGCAAATTAATATATTATCATTTTTACATTTTAAAAATGATAAAAATAAAAATTGGTTGATGCAAAAGTTTGGGCACCCTTGGAAATGTGTGTGCTCAGATAACTTTGACCAAGGTTTCAGACCTTAATTATCCTGTTAGGGTTATGGCTTGTTCACGTTCATCATTAGGAAAGGTCAGGTGATGCAAATTTCCCAGCTTTATAAAAACCCAGCCTCCTCTAACCTTGTGCCAAAAAACAGCAGCCATGGGTTTTCTAAGCAGCAGCCTAGAAGGAAATGAAAATATTTGAGGTGCACAAAGCATGAGAAGGCTATAAGAAAGCGTTATCAAGTTGTCCTTTCCTCAATTCAAATTATAATTAACCCTTTTACCCCAAAAGTCTGTTTGCTTTTTTCTTGACCAGGCCAAATTTTGCAATTCTGACCATTGTCACTTTATGTGGTAATAACCCAACAGATAAACAGATCACACAAATTCTGAGAATGTTTATTCTTGACATATTGTACTTCATGATAGGGGTAACATTTCTTTGATATGACTTGCGTTTATTTGTGAAAAAATGGAAATTTGACAAAAGTTTACAATATTTAGCAATTTTCAAATTTTTCATTTTTATACCCTTAAATCAGAGAGATATGTCACACAATACAGTGAACAAATAACATTTCCAAAATGTCTACGTTACATCAGCACAAAATTCTCACCGTGATCTGCTGTGAAGACACTGAGCTTGAATTTCGGTGACCTCATCACTGGTATTTTCCCACGGTCCAGAGGTCACCGCAGTTCAGGTCAGCTGCTAGTCATTGAAGCTGTGCTCGCAGCATCTCATTCTCCTGTGGTTTTCAGCAGGGAAAGTCGCATCTTGGCACCGTCCAGGTTGAAAACTATTTATCCCCAGACATGGTTTTTGGTGTTGACAGAACAACAGACAGGTATGGTGTGAAAGAGGCTTAAGATGGGGATAAAAAAACAAATGCACATGGAAAAAAAATTATATTTTTCAACCGCATAAGAAAAATAGGGAAAGAAATGCAACCTGTGCATTCTTGTTACATTTTTACATTCAAATGCAATGGAAGCATGTTTCAAGCAAATTTAAAGCATTTTTTGAAATGTCAAAAAAAGGCTTTCAAATAAACATGAAAAAGCACTTAAAAAACTATTAAATAAGTGGTAAATACTGCATCAAAAACTGCATCAAGACTGAAGATCTCAACAAAGAACCACATGGATTCTAAAGTCGATTTCTCTTGAAAAATGTGTTACATTTTTATGCCTTCAAAACCTTTGTGAGCATTCTCTTTATCTGTGAATGGCTTAAAAGGTTTGCTTGCGGTCATTCGACAGCTCCACACTAAAGCGCCATCACACTAAGTGAGATCACTAGCGAGATCGCTGAAGCGTCACCGATTTTGTGACGCAACAGCGACCTAGCCAGCGATCTCACTTAGTGTGGCACACAGCGACGATCAGCCCCCCTGCTGGGTATCACTGATCGTCTTTGAATGTCCTGGATAATTTTTTCATCGTTGGTCTCCCGCTGTCCAGGGCACATCACTGCGTGTGACAGCGGGAGACCAACAATCAGCGAGCTGGTATCCAATGTACATATCGGGTAACTAAGCACCGCGCGGCACCTAGTTACCCGATATGTACCCTGGTACCCTGTAGAGCGCTGAAAGCCGGTATCTAGGGTACATATCGGGTAACTAGGAGCCTCGCGGTGCTAAGTTACCAGATATGTACATTGGATACCGGCTCTCAGCGCTCTACAGCTGAAGCTTAGAGCCGGTATCTTTGGTACACATCGGGTAACTAGGGGCCACGCGGTGCTTAGTTACCCAATGTGTACATTGGATACCAGCGTGCTCACTTGTCCTGATTGCTGGTGAGTCTGCCCATGTGACAGCTCACCAGCAATCAGCTAACGATGTCCCAGCGATCCCATCCATGTTGCATCGTTGGTGGGATCGCTGGGACATTGAAGAGTGTGACGGGACCCTAAGAAAAGTTGCTCTACTGATTAGGAGTCACTGGGGATCCCTTAGTCTGACTCTGGGTCAGAAATGAACTGCTACAACAGAATTTGGTACAGATAACCATAAATGTGCTCAACTAGCCTATTCAGATTCCATACTAGGGAATCTCACAACAGTGAAACTCCCAGGTGCATTAAGGTAAAAAGCAACTGTTTTTAATCTTTTTTTTAAGTCTCTTGATACTTTTCCTGTTTTTCTGCATAAGGATGTGAGCACATTTCAAGAGTTGTAAATTTATGAATTAGACACAATGACAGAAAAGTACTTGTTTTGGCAAGCACACTTTTCCCCAACACTGCCAGGAGTTTCTTTTCTGTGAGCATAAAGAGTAGAGATGAGCAAATATTTCAATGTTCGGTTCGAATAACGATCGTCGATTTTGCAATTTTCAAATACCGTATATACTCATGTATAAGCCGAGATTTTGAGCCCATTTTTTGGGCTGAAAGTCCCCCTCTCGACTTATACGTGGGTCATATACGGGGGTAGGTGGGGGTGTTGGATCATACTCACCCCTCTGCCGGCGCAGTCTCTGCAGCCCCCCCTGCTTTCTCCCACGATCTCCGGCTCCTTCCTGCAGCGGTCACATGGCACCGCTCATTAAAGTCATGAATATGCACATATTCATGACTTTAATGAGCGGTACCATGTGACCGCTGTAGGAAGGAAGTGTTGCGAAGACCGCCGGTAGAAGAGGAGAGGCAGCAGGGACACGCCGGCGGAGGGTGAGTATAGCGATATTTACCTGTCCCGCTCCACCGCTGCACGCTGCGTCCTCGTCTGACTCCTCTGGCTGCGAATGATCAGGCAGAGGGCGCGATGACATCGTTAGTGCATGCCGCGCCCCCTGCAAGATCATTCACTGCCGAGGACCCGGAAGAGGACGCAGCGTGCAGCGATGGAACGGGACAGGTAAATGTCTCAGGTGCCGGGGTCCTGAGCGAGCGGTGACACCGGCATCCTGTCCCCATAGGCGCCGGTGTCACCGCCTGCTCAGGACACCGGCACCTGGCCCCCAGCGACGAGAGGTGAGTATGCCTTTTTTTTGCAGCAGCAGCAGCACATATGAGGCCTATACTATGGAGCATATGGGGCATAATTGTGCAGCCTATGGGGGCATAATCTGTGGAACATATGGGTGCATAATCTGGAGCATATGGGGCATAATCTGTGGAACATATGGGGGCATAATATGGAGCATATGGGGGCATAATCTGTGGAACATATGGGGCATAATCTGGAGCATATGGGGGCATAATCTGTGTAACATATGGGGCATAATCTGGAGCATATGGGGCATAATCTGTGGAACATATGGGGGCATTATCTGTGGAACATATGGGGCATAATCTGTGGAACATATGGGGGCATAAGCTGGAGCATATGGGGTCATAATCTGTGGAACATATGGGGGGCATAATATGGAGCATATGGGGGCATAATCTGGAGCATATGGGGAATAATCTGTGGATCATACGGGGGCATAATTGTGCAGCATATGGGGCACAATCTGTGGAACATATGGGGGCATAATCTGGAGCATATGGGGGCATAATCTGTGGAACATATGGGGGAATAATATGGAGCATATGGGGGCATAATCTGTGGAACATATGGGGCATAATCTGGAGCATATAGGGGCATAATCTGTGGAACATATGGGGGCATAATCTGGAGCATATGGGGGCATAATCTGTGGAACATATGGGGGCATAATATAGAGCAATGGGGGCATAATCTGGAGCATATGGGGGCATAATCTGTGGATCATATGAGGGTATAATTGTGCAGCGTATGGGGGCATAATTTGTGGAATATATGGGGCATAATCTGGAGCATATGGGGCATAATCTCTGAAGCATAATGGGCATAATATGGAGCACATGGGGGGCATAATCTGGAGCATATTGGGGCATAATCTGTGCTGCATATGGGGGCATAATCTGTGGAGCATCATATGGGGGCATAATCATTTTTCACCCTAGGCTTATACGCGAGTCAATAAGTTTTCCCAGTTTTTTGTGGCAAAATTAGGGGGTCGGCTTATACACGGGTCGGCTTATACATGAGTATATACAGTATTTATTTGTTGAATATTCACTGAACATAGTTGAATGCCATTACAGTTAATGGGAGGCAAAAACAAACGCATGCACAACACCTTTAAAAGGGCCCAAAAGCTGCCAAAACATTTAAAACTAGAACCAGACACCAGGAAAGTAGCTTCAATTCACCCACAGTACAAATTTTAGATTTGTATAGCATCAATCAGCCATGCATGAAGTATCAAGGTGTGGGCCAACGTTTGCAGATTTGAATTGAACTTCAAATTAAGACAAGGTGGGTGAGGGATCAGTGTAGGCCTGCTGTCCTGGGAGCTGTGATTTTATGCTCAGCCACACTCAGGTGGCACAATTATCAGTTTCATAGACTACTATTGTCAGAAAAATGTAAGGATAGTAGCATGGGTAGTTGACTCAAAGCTACAGGCAACACACATGAAGGAGACCCAACCAGGAGTCTGCACATTTCCAAAAATTAGTGGCAGACACTACCAAAGTACTATGAATTTCATCAGAGTAGAACTAGTATAATGTGTACCCACACCTCTTCCATTACAGTCAAAAGAGCAGATGGAGACTGTAACGGGTAAGGTTGTGGAACCACTGTGCTATAGCCCTCGGAAAGCCAGGGGTACGAAACTAGGTGACCTACCAAATCCGACCTCGGATAAAATACATTGGGGAACAGAAACTTGCAGTTCCAGCAAAGGTAATAAGTTTTTGACAACTATGAGAGACAATTACCTTTCACAACTAGTTCAGGACCCAACAAGAGGGGGGGCACTGCTAGACCTAATATTAACCAACAGGCCAGACCGCATATCAAATATAAGAGTTGGGGGTCACTTGGTAATAGTGATCACAAAATAATAAACTTTCATGTCTCCTTTAATAAGATGTGTAGTTGAGGGGTTACAAGGACACTAAACTTCAGGAAGGCAAATCTCCAACGGATGAGAGATGATCTTGGTGCAATTAACTGGGACGATATCCTGAGACATAAAAATACACAAAGAAAATGGGAGACGTTTATTAGCATCCTGAATAGGACCTGTGCACAGTATATACCCTATGGGAATAAACATGCTAGAAATAGGAGGAAACCACTATGGCTAAATAGAGCTGAAAGAGATGCAATGAGTGACAAAAAGAAAGCGTTTAGGGAATTAAAGCAAGTAGGTAGTGATGAAGCATTAAATAAATACAGAAGACTGAATAAATTCTTTAAAAAGCAAATCAAGACAGCAAAGATTGAGGCAGAGAGACTCATTGCCAGAGAAAGTAAAAATAATCCCAAAAAATTCTTTAACTACATAAATAGCAAGAAACTAAAAAATGATAGTGTTGGTCCCCTTAAAAATATTCTGGGTGAGATGGTGGATGAGGATGAGGAAAAAGCCAATATGCTAAATGACTTTTTTTCAACTGTATTTACACAAGAAAATCCCATGACAGATAACATGATCAGCGATAAAAAAATTTCTCCATTAAATGTCACCTGCTTGACCCAGCAGGAATCACTAAAATTGACAAATCCCCGAGCCTGGATGGGATACACCCCCGAGTACTGCAGGAATTAAGTACAATCATAGATAGACCATTATTTTTAATCTTTAAAGATTCCATAATAACGGGGTCTGTACACAGGACTGGCGTATAGCAAATGTGGTGCCAATATTCAAAAAGGGGGCAAAAACTGAACCTGGAAATTATAGGCCAGTGAGCTTAACATCTACTGTGGGTAAAATCCTGTAGGGTTTTTTAAGGGATACTATATTGGAGTATCTGAGGCTGAATAACCTCATGACACAGTATCAGCATGGGTTTACTAAGGACCGTTCTTGTCAGACTAATCTGATAAGCTTTCATGAAGAGGCAAGTTCCGGACTGGACCAAGGGAATGCAGTGGACGTGGTGTTCATGAACTTCTCAAAAGCTTTTGATACGGTGCAACACAAAAGGTTGATAAATAAAATGAGAACAATGGTGATAGGGGAAAATATGTGTAAGTGGGTTAAGAACTGGCTCATGGATAGGAAACAAAGGGTGGTTATTAATGGATCACACTCGGACTGGGTCACGGTTAGCAGTGGGGTACCACAGGGGGCAGTATTGGGCCGCTTCTCTATAACATGTTTATTAATTCTCTTACTGTATCCGCGTTCAATTAATCTACCTTTTAGGTCTTCCGCTTGCGTAAAAAAATCTTTATCCGGAGAACACAACCTAAGAATTCGTAGGAATTGTCCGGTTGGCACAGATTGTATCATATGTCTTGGGTGTGATGAAGAGGCATGCAAGAGCATATTAGTGGCTGTATCCTTACGAAATATGTCCGCCTGTATTTCATCTCCAATATCCCTTCTTAATTTCACATCCAAAAACTCGATTTCTTCATTATTTCCATGATGCGTTAAAAAAATGTTTGATCATTGCTGTTCAAAATCATAAAAAATTCACTCAATTCTTCAGTGGAACCTTGCCAGATCAGCAAAATGTCATCGATGTACCGCATCCATGTGAGGACGCGGCACATCAACGACAGCTGATCTGACAGGAAGAGGTCTCTCTCCCACAGCCCCAGGAACAAATTTGCATATGCGGGAGCAAACGACGCCCCCATAGCAGTCCCCTGGAGCTGAAGGAAGAAAGACCCCTTAAAAATAAAAAATTGTATGTTAACGCAAATTCCAGTAAAGTAAGTATCAACTTTTTAATGCCCACAGGTAGAGAAGATGTCTCCAAGAAGAATTCAGCCGCCTTTAATCCGTCCTTATGTCTGATGCTGGTGTACAGCGACTCCACGTCAGCTGTCACCAGCATCGTATCTTTCTCTAATTGTACAATTGATGCTGGCGTCTGTTAGGGTTCGAGTTCCCGCTGCTGCACAAGGGGAGTCTCGAACCAGCCCCGCTGTGGTCTCCCATTCATCTCCGGCCGCAGTGGAGCCTGCTCTGCAGAGACGTCGGTCCAAGCGTCTTGCCCACTCCAGTACTGTGCAGTGACTTGCTGCTGCCTTTCCTGGATCTGCTATTATAGCCAGTGCTGGAGCAGACGTCTTTGGGACAAAGTCCTGCGTTTTCCCTTCTGAGCATGCCCAGAGTGAGATCTCTCATTGGAGATCAAGGGTCACATGCTCAGGTACTGCAGCAGCTCCTATTGGTCTGCCAGGAAGGTCCTGTGACTACTGTTGTTCTGGAACAAGCTTCATTGGTCCTTGTTTCTGGCAGGTCCTGTAGCTGTTACTATAAAAGGGTAGCATGGCTGGGCCGCCATGCGCTAATATCAACCATTGTATGCTATGCGCCAGTGTGGTCATGTGTGTGTGTGGTTAGGGACCCGGCTGAAATAAGCCACTAGAATACCGACTTAATCGGTGAGGAGTTTGGTGTGCTAGCTGGTCAGGGTCGGCGTCCTAGATGCCCTAGATTACCGGCATAACCGGTGAGGAGTTTTGATTGCCGTATTCAGGGTCTGGCGTTCAGACGCCATAGATTGCGGGTGACTCCCGCGAGGACATTAGCACATGATCACGCTTTATGTACGCCTAGCACTTAACTGTGTACCTGAGAGCCTGACAGGACACAGCACTTTTTCTCAGCGGCCCTGTGACGTAACAGGGTTCGCTTTCAACGCTAGACAGCGCCCTAGCGTGTTTTCTTTGCGACTCAGTTGTGTTTAGTGAGTTCGCACACATCGCCATATAGCGCTGCGGTTCTCCTTGTAGCGGCTCTGTGGAGTAACAGAGTTCGCACTTATTGCCACAGCGCGTTACGGCGTTTATGTTGGCGACTCTGCGGGATAACAGAGTTTGCTTTTTACGCCATTTTACTAGCAGCAGGCTCCGCCTGCACGGTGGACCCCGGGCTGCGAACGCACCTCTCCACATCTTATATTTGGTGCGTTCCGCAGACCCTAATATAATATTAGCGCCAGGGTCTGGCTAGTAAAATGGCGGATGAACAGCGTTTACAGCTGTACATCCAGCAGCTGGAGGGTAGGTTGGCGTCTCTTGAGCGCACAACCTCAGCTGTGGATGTTACCGCATTCGCTGTTCAGGCTGCTAGCGTAGCTGCAGCCAGTTTGTCCTCTGCCACCTCTGTCCCTACATTGTCCCACCTCCCGCTTCCAGACAAGTTTGCTGGTGACAGCAAGCAATGTCGGGGATTCGTGAGTCAGTGCTCCATACACCTCGAGCTTCTGGCTGCACGTTTCCCCACGGATCGGGCACAAGTGGGCTTTGTGATAGCTCTTCTGTCGGGCAGAGCGTTGGAGTGGGCAACGCCGCTGTGGGAGCGCGACGACCGTGTGGTGCGGAGTGCTTCTCGTTTTCTGGAGGCTCTGAAAAAGGTTTTTCTAGGACCTCAGATCACCCACGATACGGCGCTCAAACTGCTGGCAAGTACCCAGGGTTCGGCTTTGGTCAGCCAGTTTGCTGTCCAATTTCGGACTCTGGCCTCGGAATTAGAGTGGCCAGATAAAGTCCTCATTGCCGTGTTCTGGAGAGGACTGGCGGGTCATGTGAAAGACGCCTTGGCTACCAGAGAGATTCCTGCACACTGGAGAAGCTTATCGCTATTTCCACCCGCGTCGACCTCCGTTTCCACGAGCGGAGGCTGGAACGTGCCCAGTGTAGGCAGAGGGTTCGGTTGGCTCCAACCTTCACCACCCCTCTGGAGTCGCCCGTTCAGGGCCCTGACCTTCAGGAGGTTGCTCCTGCAGGATCTAAATCTCGGGTCACTCGTCCATCCCCAATTTGTTATATTTGCCAGCAGCAGGGACATTTTGCCAACCGATGTCCACAGTGGCTGAATAAACGGTCGCGCCCAGTAACCGTAGGAACAGGGTCACTGGACGCCATGAGTTTTGCCCCTAAAGTGCTCCTCAAGGGGATAATTACCCACGGTTCTACCACCCTATCCGTCAAGCTGTGTGTGGATTCTGGGGCAGAGGGGAATTTTATGTCATCCTCCTTTGCTTCTCGCCACACCATGCCTTTGGTGTTGCTGGCTGAACCAGTATCGGTACGGGTGTTGAACGGAGCAATTCTGTCCTCACAAATCACCCATCAGTCTGTCCCACTCACCTTGTCTATGTCTCCTTCCCATCAGGAGAATATATCATTTTTTATCCTCCCTGAGGGTATAGATGAGGTTTTGTTGGGATTACCCTGGCTCCGCCACCACTCTCCCCATATTGAGTGGTCTTCAGGGAGAATTCTGGGTTGGGGTAATTTATGTAAAGGCAGATGCATTAGGGACAGCGTGCAGGTCAACACCACTGAGATACCCATAGACCTCTCTCCTCTTCCCAAGGTCTATTGGTCTTATGCCGACGTTTTCTCGAAGAAGGCTGCGGAGACTCTTCGCCTCATCGCCCCTATGACTGTCCTATCGACCTCTTGCCTGAAGCTGAGCCTCCTAGAGGAAGGGTTTATCCCCTCTCTCTTCCTGAGACAGAGGCCATGTCCCAATATATTCAGGAGAACTTGGCAAGGGGATTCATTAGGAAGTCGGTGTCACCAGCGGGAGCGGGGTTCTTCTTTGTGCAGAAGAAGAACGGAGAATTACGTCCGTGCATTGATTATAGGGGTCTCAACGCTATCACCGTGAAAAATAAATATCCTTTGCCGCTAATCTCTGAGCTCTTTGACAGGCTTCGGGGAGCAAGGGTATTTACTAAGTTAGACCTGCGGGGTGCGTATAACCTGATTCGCATCCGTGAGGGGGACGAATGGAAGACGGCATTTAACACCAGGGATGGGCATTATGAATATCTGGTAATGCCCTTTGGGCTCTGTAACGCCCCAGCTGTCTTCCAAGACTTTGTGAATGACATCTTCCGGGATATGTTGACCACCTCGGTGGTAGTCTATCTGGATGACATTCTCATCTTTTCTCCAGATATGGCCTCCCACCAGAGAGATGTCTGCAAGGTCTTCGACCTCTTGCGAGCAAATTCCCTATATGCGAAGTTGGAGAAGTGCATGTTTGAGCAGGAGTCTCTACCTTTCCTGGGCTATATCATCTCCACCCAGGGATTGGCTATGGATCCTACCAAACTACAGGCTGTGATGGATTGGCAAGAACCCCACTCCGTTAAGGCGGTGCAGCATTTATGGGGTTCATTAACTACTATCGCCAATTCATTCCCCACTTCTCTACTTTGGTAGCTCCCTTGGTAGCCCTCCCAAGAAGGGAGCTAATCCCAAGTTGTGGTCAGAGGAGGTCACAAAGGCGTTCTCCTCCATCAAGTCACATTTCGCCAGTGCTCCCATCTTACATCGCCCCGATGTCGATAAACCGTTTATCTTAGAGGTGGATGCCTCTTCTGTTGGTGCTGGAGCAGTCCTCTTTCAAAAGGATGCCCAGGGTCGGAAGCATCCCTGCTTCTTCTTTTCCAAGACCTTTACACCAGCAGAGAGGAATTATTCCATCGGGGACAGGGAGTTACTGGCTATGAAGTTGGCCTTCTCCGAGTGGAGACATCTTCTGGAAGGGGCTCGCTTCCCCTTCCAAGTATTCACGGACCACAAGAACTTGGTGTATTTGCAGACAGCCCAGCGGCTAAATTCCCGTCAGGCCAGATGGTCCTTGTTTTTCTCCCGGTTTCATTTCAACCTCCATTTCCTCTCCGGTGAGAAGAACATTCGCGCAGACGCTCTATCCCACTCCGTGGTGTCCTCTGAGGAGGTGGAGGAGGAGCCTCGGCTTATTGTCCCCACAGAAAGCCTAAGAACGGTGGCTCCGGTTTCGCTTGAGTCTGTGCCTCCGGGCAAGACTTTTGTGCCCATCAATTTGCGACCGGAAGTACTCTCTTGGGCACATTCATCCAGGGTGGGTGGACATTTTGGGACAAAAAGGACTTCTGAGTTGCTGGCGAGAACATACTTGGTGGCCGCAGATGGCCCGTGATGTCAGGGAATACGTTCAGGCGTGCGTCTCCTGCGCCAAGAATAAGTCCCCTCGACAATGGCCAGCTGGGTTACTTTTCCCTTTACCAGTGGCAGACAGGCCTTGGGAGATGGTCGGGATGGATTTTGTGTTGGGCTTACCCAAGTCTCGGGGCTGCACCATCATCTGGGTGATAACCGACCACTTCTCCAAAATGGTGCACTTAGTGCCGTTACCACGGTTACCGTCTGCACGGGCCTTGGCAGCATTATTCATTAGGCATATTTTGCGCCTTCACATATGCCAGACAAAATTGGCAGTGATCGAGGTCCCCAGTTTGCGTCTCGGTTCTGGAGAGAGCTGTGTCGTTTACTCAGCATTGAGTTGAATCTCTCCTCTGCATACCATCCCGAGACGAATGGGTTGGTAGAGAGGGCCAACCAGACCTTGGTCACATACTTGCGACATTTTGTCTCTGCCAGGCAGGATGACTGGACATCCTTGCTACCGTGGGCTGAGTTCGCTCTAAATAATGCTGTGGCTGACTCCACCGGACAGACCCCATTCCTCCTGAACTACGGTCAGCATCCGCGGGTACCAGTGCCCATGCCCGTGTCTTCCGCCGATTCCAGGGTGGCAGACTGGGCTGTGGAGGCACGGGACATTTGGGACCGCACACAGGATGCCATTCAGGCCTCCAAAGAGAGGATGAGGTCTTCGGCCGATGCCCATCGGCGCCCCGCTCCTACATTTGCTCCGGGTGACCTTGTGTGGCTTTCTGCCCGAAACATCAGGCTACGTGTAGAGTCCACCAAGTTGGCACCTCGCTTTTTGGGCCCCTTTAAAGTTCTTGAGCAGGTGAACCCGGTGGTTTACCGCC
>JARQOD010000001.1:593153658-593211524 GCA_033576555.1 Oophaga sylvatica | reverse complement strand
ACAGCTGTATACAGTGTTAGGGGCATTTTAAATCTCCGTATATTCTTCAGGAGTAATACACACGGTCACAGGCCCAGTATGGATAACACCAGAAAATGAAAGGAAGAAAAAGTGTACTCTATCACTAGTGCACAGCTGTATACAGTGTTGGGGGAATTTTAAATCTCGGTATATATTTCAGGAGTAACACACACTGTCACAGGCCCAGTATGGATAACACCAGAATATCAAAAGCAGAATAAGTGTACTCTATTAGTAGCGTACAGCTTTACACAGTGTTGGGGTTATTTTAAATCTCGGTATATATTTCAGGAGTAACATAAAAGGTCACAGGTCCAGTAAGGATAACACAAAAATATGAAAGGCAGAAAAAGTGTACTCTATCAGTAGCATACAGCTGTATACAGTGTTGGGGGAATTTTAAATCTCCGTATATATTTCAGGAGTAACAGACATGGTCACAGGCCCAGTATGGTTAACACCAGAATATGAAAGGCAGAAAAAGTGTACTCTATCAGTAGCGTACAGCTGTATACAGTGTTGGGGTAATTTTAAATCTCTGTATATATTTCAGGAGTAACACACACGGTCACATGCCCAGTCTGGATAACACCAAAATATGAAAAGCAGAAAAAGTGTACTCTATCAGTAGCGTACAGCTGTATAAAGTGTTGGGGGAATTTTAAATCTCTGCATATATTTCAGGAGCAACACACACAGTCACAGGCCCAGTATGGATAACACTAAGAATATGACAGGCAGAAAAAGTTAACTTTATCACTAGTGCACAGCTGTATACAGTGATGGGGGAATTTTAAATCTCGGTATATATTTCAGGAGTAACACATACTGTCACAGGCCCAGTATGGATAACACCAGAATATGAAAAGCAGAATAAGTGTACTCTATTAGTAGCGTACAGCTTTATACAGTGTTGGGTTGTTTTAAATCTCGGTTTATATTTCAGGAGTAACATAAAAGATCACAGGTCCAGTAAGGATAACACAAAAATATGAAAGGCAGAAAAAGTGTACTCTATCAGTAGCGTACAGCTGTATACAGTGTTGGGGGAATTTTAAATTTCCGTATATATTTCAGGAGTAACAGACATTTTCACAGGCCCAGTATGGATAACTCCAGAATATGAAAAGCAGAAAAAGTGTACTTTATCAGTAGCGTACAGCTATATACAGTGTTGGTTTTTTTTTTAAATCTCCTTATATATTTCCGGAATAACACACAGGCCCAGTCTGGATGACACCAAAATATGAAAGGCAGAAAAAGTGTACTGTTATGTTTCGGTAGCTGAGGAGGACAGGAACAACAGCAGGGCAGCCGAACATCTGAGATGTTGGTAACTGATGGGTTGCAGATTCCTAAACTAACGACACAACTAGAGGTAGCCGTGGAGCGTTCCTTCGTTGATCCTAGATGCCTCGTCACAGCCTGAGAGATAACTACACCTAAAGGCAGAAAGATGAGAGCTATCTGCCCCGGAGCAGATCCCCAAAGAAAATAGGAAGCCCCCAAACATATCATGGCGGTTAGACAAGATGAAAATACAAACATAGGCAGAAAATAGACTGAGCAAACGCTGGGGCCACAAGCTGACTAAATAGGATAGGACAGGAGAGATTACTTTCTGCAACCCAGAAAACCCTACAAAAATCCAACAATTCTGATTACAAAAATACTGAGATCACACAATCTCGCCACCCACTAAATCAGATCTCAGTGTGAACAAAAACCAAGCCGCAGCCGCTGAAAAAACTGGAAAAAGCAAATGAGCAAATAACAGTGGCTGCAGATAAACTGTGAGGAGCTCAGGCCCCAGGAGGGGACCTGGCTGACCTCCACAAAAGTGCAGAAAACAATGCAAAAAGCAAGCACAAAAAGAAAAGCAAAAAATATCTTATCTGAAAGCAGGAGATGCAGGCAAGGCTCCTGCAAACTTCCAAATAAACCAGGAAGCACAATTTAGACAAGAACAATTGATCACCGGCAACCATCATGGGAGGGAACCTCCCTTATATCAGACCAATCCGTGATCCCAGATTGCCACTTCTCGCTGAAAGGTTCAGTACTGTCTGTAACCACCAGAGGGAGCCTCTGCTCAGAAACCATCTCTAGCACATTCATAACAGTGTACTCTATCAGTAGCATACAGCTGTATACAGTGTTGGGGGAATTTTAAATCTCCGTATATATTTCAGGAATAACACACAAAGTCACAGGCCCAGTCTGGATAACACCAAAATATGAAAGGCAGAAAAAGTGTACTCTATCAGTAGCGTCCAGCTGTGTACAGTAGTGGGGGAATTTTAAATTTCCGTATGTATTTCAGGAGTAACACCCATGGTCACAAGCCCAGTATGGATAACACCAGAATATGAAAAGCAGAAAAAGTGTACTCTATCAGTAGCGTACAGCTATATACAGTGTTGGGGTTATTTTAAGTCTCCGTATATATTTCAGGAGTAACAGACACGGTCACAGGCCCAGTATGGATAACACCAGAATATGAATAGCTGAAAAAGTGTACTCTATCAGTAGCGTACAGCTGTATACAGTGTTGGGGTAATTTTAAATCTCCGTATATATTTCAGGAGTAACACACATGGTCACAGGCCCAGTATGGATAACACCAGAATATGAAAGGCAGAAAAAGTGTACTCTATCAGTAGCGTACAGCTGTTTACAGTGTTGGGGTTATTTTAAGTCTCCGTATATATTTCAGGAGTAACAGACACGGTCACAGGCCCAGTATGGATAACACCAGAATATAAAAAGCTGAAAAAGTGTACTCTATCAGTAGCGTACAGCTGTATACAGTGTTGGGGGAATTTTAAATCTCCGTATATATTCAGGAGTAACCCACACAGGCTCTCTCAGTATGGATTTGACCGTAATACAGAAGGCAGAAAGAAAGTACTGTATCAGAAGATACCAGCTGTATACGGTTTTGGGGAAAAATTAAATCTCCATATTTATTTCCGTAGTCACATACAGACGCTCTCTCAGTATGGATTTGACCATAATACGTAAGCCAGAAAAAACAGTACTGTATCAGAAGATACCAGCTGTATACGGTTTTGGGGAAAATTGAAATCTGCGTATATATTTCCAGAGTCACACACAGATAGTCAGCATGTATTTGTCTGTGATACCAGCCGGTCCACGGTAGTGTGAGGAGCGTACAGCCCTATATGGGTGGTAAAAAATGAACGCTCTTTAACTGTGCAGAAAAAAATTCAACTATTAGTGCTGTGTAGGTGCTGTGTTAAAAAGCAGTCTGCACATCAGGGTACACACATCAATAGATAGCAGGCAGCCTAATAATCAGCTCTGCTGCTGCACACAAGAAATTCCTCCGCTGTCATTGGCAGGCAGCCTAAGAACCAGCACTGCTGCACAAAAGAAATTCCTCCACTCTCACTGCACACTAAGTGTACAGCAAATCGCTATGAGCACAAGCACAGAATTAGTGTTGTTTGCCTGCCTAACACTCTCCCTGCTGAGAACCAGAGTCAGCAACCTCTCCCTGCACTAAGATCGGCAGAAGTAAAATGGCGGTCGGTGGTGAGGGATTTTATAGGCACTCTGACGCCACTCAAAGCAAGCCAATCACTGCAATGCCCTTCTCTAAGATGGTGCTGGCCGCTGCCCATGTCTTCGCGTTGCCCACAGTCTGCCTTCTTGCTCATTGGCTGAGAAAATGCACTGGAAGCATTATGGGAAAACCGACTTTGGCAGTCGGGTTGCCGAACGCATGGCCGACCTCACGCTATGGTCGGGTTTTGCTCAGCGAAACCCGACTTTGGCGAAAGTCGGTCTTTTTTTAAATTGACCGACCTGTTTAGCTCAACTCTACTCATCTCTACTCAACACTCCCATAGGTCAGTTGTTAACAGGTCCCACTGTGGAAAAAAATACACATTGAAAACACCACTTCACCCTACAATGTCTACTTGCAGTTTCTGGATGCAGCATCTCAGGAAGCGCTCACAGGCATTACTCAGGAGTGGCTACTACACATAAGCTGATAAATTCATGGATATTTAAGACAACCCCTTAAAGTCCAAGAAAACGCCTTGAAATAACTTATGTTTATGCATTAAAACTTTTGAGGTAATCAAATATAAACCAAATCTCCAATTATTTGTATGTGAAATAAAAATACTACATATGTTTCATTCATGACTTTTCAAAATAACATGATAAAATATAAATTAATAAGTCTTACTTAAGGGTCATTTAAGACATCAATTAAGTATTTCTAGAAAATTCTCCATATATGAAAAAATCAGCTAAAGAGATAGTCGCCATTATGCCAGTATTCCATCACTTGTGTTCCCAGTGGGAATCTGACATTTTAGGCAGCATTTGGTTTTCTATCTAAAAAAGTAAAGACTTAATTTTTTTACTTCTTCAAGGAATAAAGCAACAAGGTGAGACATTTCATATTTTATACTTTTTGCTATATGTCCATAGGTTGTAATGTTACAAAAGTATGTTATGTTTGTTTACTTTTACTTCTTCATTTTATCTGGCACACAACCCAATGTTCAATAAGTAATTGATCTCCATGGGAGTAAGTTTCTACAATGACATTTATAAGTTAGTAATGTCCAGGAAAAACTAACTATCTATCAGTCTTATCAAACTTTTGTTAGTTTTGACAGAGAATCATTCCTTTATGACAAACTCTGATATTTTTTGTTATTTTCTTTATCGCCATTGAGAAAAAAAGGATAAGGTCAATGGCTGAATAAAAAGCATTTATTGTGTTACTACTGTGTTTTTAAAGTTTTAGCTTCAAAAACAAATATAATAGCTTTTGTTCTGAAAACCTAGGTTTTGTGAATAAAATTAAATTAGCAAAATATGAGTTTCAAATGGTGACTTGATAAATAGCTAGCTACTTCTTATGTCATTGCAAATGAGGACAATAAATAATATGTGTAGATTTTAAAACAATGTTTAGTGCATTCTGTTATTCTTTATCTATTTTTAAGTTTTTTGCTCAGGTCGAGCATATTGAAATGCTTGGGTGCTCGACCCGAGCAACGAGCCCAATGTTAATCTATGGGAAACTCGAGCATTTCTGCCTCTGATCCCCCAAGGGTCTTTTTAGGGTCTAAAAACGGCAGAAATCGATAGGAACATTGCTCAAATGACATGGGAACATCATGGGGAAGACCCATGGAAGCATTTCTCACTCAAAGGTCACTGCTGTGAGCAATGTTGTCAGAGACTTATGCAACTTATACAGGCGCACAAGAAAACATACAAAAACTAAACCAAAATGGATTTTTCTGGGAAATATGTTAAGGAACATCCTTTTCAGGGTAATGATTTGTATGTAAGGCAAAATAAGCCAACACAAAAATGTTACTCCACCACTTGGGCTATGTTCACACGTAGCATTTTTGATGTGTTCTTCAACTTTAGCATTGCTTTCAACCAATACTAATGCATTCACAGGGAAATGTCATTTCAACATTTTACAACCTTATCTGGCCATGTGGTGTGTGACACATCATCTGACACATCCTGTTCCATTTATGAAGGAGGGACTCTGAAAGTCACAAAGTCTATTTTCATAGGGCCATCAGGCGGCCTTTAGTATTCTTAAAGGCACAGCAATTGGTCCTCATTATTTTATAGAGCCATCAGCCGACTATGCTTTGCTGTAACCATTATTAAACAGTGGCAATCCTATACTGTTATGGCCTTTGCATTGAATGCAAGGCCTGCCCCAATTTGGACACACCCCAATAACCCTTTGAACAGACGTCCTGGGTGGCCACATGAAACCAAAGTTCTCATTGTTACTCATTTGGTACTCCCATACTGTTTGCCTATGCATTGAATGCAAGGCCTGCCCTGCCCCAAAGTCACTCGCATCCCAATAACCCATTGAACAGACGTCCTGGATGACCACATGAAACCAAAGTTCACAATATTATTCATTTAGTACTTCCATACTGTTAGCCTATGCATTGAATTCAAGGCCTGCCCTACCCTAAAGTTACACGCACCCCAATAACCCT
Source organism: Oophaga sylvatica (assembly GCA_033576555.1). NCBI lineage: Eukaryota > Metazoa > Chordata > Amphibia > Anura > Dendrobatidae > Oophaga > Oophaga sylvatica. Next base: position 593,205,471 of record JARQOD010000001.1, on the reverse strand, counting down.
TTGAACAGACATCCTGGATGGCCACATGAAACTAAATTTCCCATTATTATTAACCCCTTAGTGACGGAACCAATTTGCAGCTTAATGACCAGGCCAATTTTTACAATTCTGACCACTGTCAATTTATGATGTTACAACTTTGGAACGCTTTAAGGATCCCGCTAGTTATGAGAATTTTTTTGTGACGTATTTTACTTCATGTTAGTGGTAAAATTTCTTGGATATGACTTGCATTTATTTATGTAAAAAATGGAAATATGCTGAAAATTTTAAAAATTTTGCAATTTTCAAACTTTCATTTTTATGCCCTTAACCCCTTAATCTCATCCGACGTACTATTCCGTCCATGTGACCCTGGACCTAATTCCCATGGACGGAATAGTATGTCACATGCGATCAGCTGCGCTCCCGGGGGGAGCACAGCTGATCGCGTCACTATGTGCCAGGAGCAGTCACGGACTGCTCCCGGCACATTAACCCCTGGCAAACCGCGATCAAACATGATCGCGGTGTACCAGGGGCACAGGGTAGCATCACGCAGGGAGAGGGCTCCCTGCGTGCTTCCTGAGACCCTCAGAACAGCGCAATTTGATCGCGCTGTTCTGAGGCCTTCCTCCCTGCAAGACCCTGGATCCAAGATGGCCGCCGGTCCTGCTGGGAGGCAGCTTCCTCAGTGCCTGCTGAGAGCAGGCGCTGAGAAAGCCTGCAGCAGTGCCTGTGAGATTGCTGGTCTCACAGAGTGCTGTGCACACTGTCAGACCAGCAATCTGACTTTATACTGTGATGTACCACCCTTGGACAAAGAAAACAAGTTAAAAAAATGAAAATCACATGTGTAAAAAAAATTCCAAAAAAACAGGAAAAAAAAATATTCCCCAATAAATTCATTTCTTCATGTAAATAAAAAAAACAAATCAATAAAAGTACACATATTTGGTATCACAGCGTCCGTAGCGACCCGCCCTATAGAACTGTCCCACTAGTTAACCCCTTTAGTGAACCCCTTAAAAAAAAAAAACAAAGCAAAAAATCAATGCTTTATCATCAGACCGCCGAACACATAGTGGAATAACACGTGATCAAAAAGATGGATATAAATAAACATGGTACCGCTGAAAACGTTATCTTCTCCCACAAAAAACGAGCTTCCATACAGCATCATCAGCGAAAAAATAAAAAAGTTATAACTCGCAGAATAAAGCAATGCAAAAATAATTATTTTTTTATATAAAATTGTTTTTATTGTATAAAAGCACCAAAACATAAAAAAATTATATAAATGAGGTATCGACGTAATCGTAATAACCCGAAGAATAAAACTTCTTTATCAATTTTACCACACGCGGAATGGTATAAACGCCCCCCCAAAAGAAATTCATGATTTGCTGATTTTTGTTCATTCTAACCTCCCAAAGATCGAAATAAAAAGCGATCAAAAAATAAGACCTCACATGATTTTGTGGGCCAAAATATGCAAAAATTATAGCTCTCAAAATGTGGTGATGCAAAAACTATTTTTTGCAATAAAAAGCGTCTTTAGCGTGACAGCTGCCAATCATAAAAACCCGCTATAAATAGTAAATCACCCCCTTAGTTAGGGATAAAATAATAAAATTAAAAAATGTATTTATTTCCATTTTCCCATTAGGGTTAGGGGTAGGGTTAGGGTTGTGGCTAAAGTTAGGGTTAGGGTTGGGGCCAAAGTTAGGATTACGGTTAGGGTTGGGATTAGGGTTAGGGGTGTGTTAGGGTTAGGTTTGTGGTTAGGGTTATGGTTAGGGTTGGGACTAGGATTAGGGTGTGTTGAGGTTAGGTTGGAGTTAGATTGGGGGTTTCCACTGTTTAGGCACATCAGGGGCTCTCCAAATGTGACATGGCGTCTGATCTCAATAACAGCCAATTCTGCGTTGAAAAACTCAAACGGTGCTCCTTCACTTCTGAGCTCTGCCATGCGCCCAAACAGTAGTTTAACTCCACATATGGGGTATCAGCGTACTCAGGACAAATTACACAATAACTCTTGGGGTCCAATTTCTTCTGTTACCCTTGGGAAAATAAAAAATTGGGGGCGAAAATATCATTTTTGTAAAAAAAATATATTTTTTTTGTTTCTACGGCTGTACGTTATAAACTTCTGTGAAGCACTTGGGGCTTCAAAGCACTCACCACACATCTAGATAAGTTCCTTGTGGGGTCTATTTTCCAAAATGGGGTCACTTGTGGTGGGTTTCCACTGTTTAGGCACATCAGGGGCTCTCCAAATGCGACATGACGCCCGCAGACCATTCCATCAAAGTCTGCAATCCAAAACGTCACTACTTCCCTTCCGAGCCCCGACGTGTGCCCATACAGTAGTTTTCTCCCACATATGGGGTTTCAGTGTACTCAGGACAAATTGGACAACAACTTTTGGGGTCCAATTTCTCCTGTTACTGTTGTGAATGGACTTGAAATGAGTTCTGAGCAGAGGCTCCCTCTGGTGGTTACAAGCGGTACTGGACTGTCCAGTGAAGATTGTGAGGATTGGGAATCAGGTGTTACTGACTGGTCTTATATAAGGGAGTTGCCTTCCCATCAGGGTTGCCGGTGATCAATTGTTCTGGTCTCAATCCTTGATTCCTGTTTCCTTTATAGCCTGCTGTGTCGTGTCTGCATCTCCTGCTAACAGATAAGACATTTTCTTCTTTTTGTTTTTGTGCTTGATTTTTGCATTTTTGTCCTGCACTTCTGTGGGGGCCTTCAGGGTCCCCTCTGGGGGCTTTTGCCCTCTCAGTTTAGTTCAGCCACTGATGTTTGTACATTTGCTTTTTCCAGTTTTTTTAGTGGCTGCTGTTTTGATTTTGGTACACCAGAGAACTAATTTAGGTGGTAGAGGTCGTGTGATCTCAGGTGTTTTTGAAATTAGTAGAGTTGGTACTTTTCAGGGTTTTTTTGGGATTGCAGTAAGTGCCCTTCCTATCCTTTTCTATTTAGGTAGTTTGGGCCCCAACGTTTGCTCATTCTATTTTCTGTCTGTGTCAGTATTTCTTCTTGTCTAACCGCCATTACATGTTTGGGGGCTTTCTATGTTCTTTGGGGATCTGCTCCGGGGCAGATAGCTTTCCTCTTTCTATCTTTAGGTGTAGTTAGTTTCTCAGGCTGTGAAGAGGCGTCTAGGACCAACGTAGGAACGCTCCACGGCTGCCTCTATTTGTGGTGGTTAGTCAGGGTACTGCAATCTCATAGATTCCAACTGCTCTGGTGTATTGCCTTTTTACCTGCACTCCTCAGCTACCGAAACATAACAGTATCACCGGCCTAAAAATTGAAAATTGTATTGTACTCACAGAAGGGAAAAATATTGTGAAAGAAAAAAAAAAAAAAAAGGTTGTCAGAGTTGTCAGAGATATTTTTCTGTATGTTGCATTTTTTTTTTCCCTCTGTATCTCTGGGTGCTGGGGAGGATTTTTTCTCTCAATGGAGTTTGCACAGCTGTCTGGCCGTGTGTCACGCGGTCTTATGATATGTGTACGATGTCAGTAAACTATTCTTAAAAGAACAACACTCTATACAACATATAGATTAGCAACATCAGCATGTAAATATAGAATAGATTTACCTGACACGATATCCGTTGAACTCAGGGTTAATCTTGAGGACTTGATACACTGTCACAGGAAAGAGGAGGACCGGGGGTCTAACCTGACCCTAAACTGGGGTCCTAACTAATCCCTCACCTTGGAGGTACTGATAATGGTTCAGAGGTCCAAGTCTCCAGCCTAACCCTGTCTCCTATCAGTCCCTGAACCCTGTAATCAGTCCTAAGAAGGATTCTGATTACCACCAAAGGGATATGGGCTGATCTCTGCTAAATACACAGATTAGACATATAAGACAGACTGGAGAAAACACAGAATTGCATACACACTCAAACACAGAAGGAACATAAATGATCTGGGATATTAAACTCTAAGCAAGGTGAGCTTAAAACAACTAAGGAGCTCTTTAACTTAAGTCTATACAGATACAATCCTATCTGTGGTCTGCATGAAGAATTTCACTGGCAACTCCCAACACAGACAACCAGAGATTTAAAGGAAACCAATCAACAAATAATTAATTGCAGCCGGGAGAAACTGCACCCAGTCCCAGAACTGAGCACAGACAGAATTAACTCCCTAACTGCCAAACACAAAGAAACAGCAACTCAGCTGTGAGAAGTCAGAATGTGCAACCGCGACGATCTTCGTGGCGATGCACACATGACAGTACCCCCCCTTCTACGAGGGGCCTCCGGACCCTCAGGGCCAGGTTTGCCCGGGTGAGTTCTGTGGAGGGTCCGCACCAAACGATCTGCGTTAATGTCAGACGCAGGAACCCACGTCCTCTCCTCTGGACCATACCCCTTCCAATGCACCAAGTACTGAAGGGACCGGCGATTCAGACGTGAGTCAATGATCTTTGACACTTGAAACTCCAAGTTACCATTGACCACCACTGGAGGAGGAGGTAGAGGTGATGGTATGACTGGTGCCACTTACCTCTTAAGTAATGACTTGTGGAACACATTGTGGATTTTAAACGTAGGAGGGAGGTCCAGACGAAATGCCACAGGATTAATTATGGAACTGATCCTGTACGGCCCGATGAATCTGGGGCCCAGCTTCCAGGAGGGAACTTTAAGTTTTATATTCCTGGTAGACAACCATACCAGATCGTTCACATTAAGATCTGGACCAGAAACTCTCCTCCTATCAGCCATACGTTTATAACGGTTCCCCATAGCACTCAGATTATTCAATACACCTCTCCACACTGAAGCAAGTGACGACGAGAAACGCTCCTCCTCAGGAACCCCAGAAGGGCCCCCCCATTGAAAGTACAAAACTGGGGATGAAAACCATATGCCCCAAAAAACGGGGACTTACCAGTGGACTCGCTCCGCCTGTTGTTAAGAGCGAACTCTGACAGAGGCAAGAAAGAAGACCAGTCCTCCTGGTTCTCTGAGACAAAACACCGAAGATAAGTCTCTAGGCTTTGATTCAGACGCTCTGTCTGACCATTGGTCTGCGGATGAAAAGCCGAGGAAAATGACAATTGCATCCCCTGACGTAAACAAAATGCCCTCCAAAACTTGGACACAAACTGAGACCCCCTATCTGACACCACATCAGAAGGCAACCCATGAAGTCTCACAATCTCCCCAATGAACACCTGCGCCAGAGTTTTAGCATTAGGGAGGGCAGGAAGAGCAATGAAATGTGCCATCTTACTGAACCTGTCAACAACCACCAGTATGACAGTCTTCCCTGACGACTGAGGAAGGTCCGTGATGAAGTCCATAGACAAATGAGTCCATGGACGCTCCGGAAGTTTCAAGGGTAAGAGGGTCCCAGACGGACGGGTATGAGGGGTCTTAGAGCGAGCACAAACCCCACAGGACGCGACAAAAGTTAAAACATCTTTATTAACGTTAGGCCACCAAAACCGGCGAGAAAGGAGATCTAAAGTAGCCTTACTCCCTGGATGTCCTGCTAAAGCAGAATTATGATGTGCCTCAATAACCTTTTGTCTCAACTGATTTGGGACAAACAGTCTCCCTGGAGGTCCTGCAGGGGCGTCCCCCTGAGCCTCTAACACCTCCTCCTCAAGCTCAGAACATACAGCCGACACTACCACCCCCTCCTGAAGGATAGGAATCGGGTCATCCATTTTCCCGGCCCCTGGGAAACTGCGAGACAAGGCATCCGCCTTAACATTCTTAGATCCAGGGCGATAAGTGACAACAAAATTAAACCTGGTAAAAAACAACGACCATCGAGCTTGTCTGGAATTCAGACGCTTAGCAGATTCCAAATACAGCAGGTTCTTGTGATCAGTAATGACGGTGACCGGGTGGACTGCCCCCTCCAAAAAGTGACGCCATTCTTCAAAAGCCAACTTAATGGCCAAAAGTTCCCTATTGCCGATATCATAATTCCTTTCGGCGGACGACAATTTTTTAGAAAAGAAAGCGCACGGATGCCATTTACCAGGGGACGGACCCTGGGACAATATTGCACCCACCCCTACGTCAGACGCGTCCACCTCCACAACGAACGGCTGTGATGCATCTGGTTGGATGAGAACGGGTGCCGAAGCAAAACATTTTTTCAAAGAGGAAAAAGCTTGGCAATCTTTGTCCGACCATTTAGAAAAATCCGTCCCTTTTCTTGTCATGTCAGTGAGAGGTTTGACAACAGATGAGAAATTACAAATAAATTTCAGGTAGTAGTTAGCAAACCCCAGAAAACGCTGCAGAGCCTTAAGATCCTCTGGCTGATCCCATTCAAGCACTGCTCTCACCTTTTCAGGGTCCATACGGAAACCGGAGGCTGACACCAAGAAACCCAAAAACTGAAGTTCCTGTACGGCGAATACACACTTTTCCAGTTTGGCGTATAGTTTATTGTCTCGCAAGATCTGCAACACCTGTCTCACATGCTCCTGGTGAGACACAAGATCTGGTGAGTAAATTAAAATGTCATCCAAATATACGACCACAAACAGCCCCACCAGATGACGAAAAATGTCATTAACAAAATGTTGGAATACTGCTGGTGCAGTAGTCAGACCAAAAGGCATGATAAGGTTCTCATAATGTCCCTCCGGCGTGTTAAACGCCGTTTTCCACTCATCCCCCTCTTTTATCCTAATCAGATTATACGCCCCCCTGAGATCCAATTTAGAGAACCATTTGGCGCCAACAATTTGATTGAAGAGATCAGGAATCAGAGGGAGTGGATACGGATCTCGAACAGTAATCCGATTAAGTTCGCGGAAATCCAAGCAAGGGCGTAGGCCTCCATCTTTTTTCTTCACAAAGAAGAACCCCGCGGCCACTGGGGAAGATGAAGGTCTAATATGCCCTTTGGCCAGACTTTCCGAAATATAATCTTTCATAGCCTGCCTCTCAGGACCAGAAAGGTTATATAACCTAGCTTTAGGTAACTTAGCATCAGGAAGTAAATTAATAGAGCAGTCATACACGCGATGAGGAGGCAACTCCTGACACCCCTCCTCAGAGAACACATCCCCAAAGTCCTCCAAAAAAGGAGGCAAAGTACTAGGCACGACCGCACTGATGACTGTGTTCATGCAGTTACTTTTGCAAAACTCACCCCATTGGCTTATATCTCTGGACTGCCAATTAATCACAGGTTATGTTTAACCAACCAAGGAAGTCCCAACACAATAGGAGTAGGTAGACCCTCCAACACATAACAAGATAATAGTTCCCTATGTATTGCCCCTACCCGAAGGTCAATGTTATGAACCTCATGAACAAAGCTACCTTGGCCGAGAGGCCTGGCGTCAATGGAGAATATAGGGATCGGTTTGACCAATACACTCAGATGCATACCTTGAGCCTGAGCAAACTGAGCGTCAACCAGATTAGCCCCGGACCCACTATCAAGAAGAACAGAAAATCTCTCCACTCTCGTACCAACCACCACCTCCACTGGTACAAGGAACTGAGAAGAACTAGCGGACGAAATACATACTCCCAGGTTGTCGTCCACCACACAACCTGGGATTAACAGTTTTCCGGCGACTTTTTGCTCAACAAGGCACGGGATGGACATCCCTCAACAAAATGTCCCTCTTTCCCGCAGAAGAAACACCTTCTAGTCCTGCGGCGTACCGCCAATCCCCTCCTACGAAATGATGTCCCTCCCAACTGCATAGGCTCCTCCGAACAGACAAGGGGAACCTCAACATAAGGGACTTTAGTAGTAGGTGGAGTAACAACAGGGGGCGGAGTTACCTCGCACCTCTCCCGGAGCCATCTATCAGTACGGATAGCTAGGGCCATAGCAGCCTCCAGTGATGGAGGAGAATCATACTGAGCCAAAACGTCCTTTAATTTGTCAGAAAGCCCATGACAAAACTGGCTTCTAAGAGCTGGGTCATTCCACTGAGTATCTGTGGCCCATCTACGGAACTCAGAAGCAAATTCCTCCGCCGGACGATCTCCCTGCTGTATCTTACGTAATTTTGTCTCAGCAAGAGAGACCCGATCTGGGTCATCATATACCAAACCCAGGGCAGTAAAAAATCGATCTACTGACTGTAGAGCCGGGGATCCCGGAGGAAGGGAGAAGGCCCAGGATTGAGGGTCCCCTTGTAGGAGCGAGATAACAATTCCCACTCTCTGCTCTTCACTCCCTGATGATCGAGGCCGAAGCCGAAAATACAATTTACATGCTTCCCTGAAGGTAAAAAATTTGTCTCGCCCACCAGTGAACCTGTCCGGGAGAGCTACTTTAGGTTCAAATCTGGTTTGCTCCGAGGGAGACAAAACTTTGGACTTAATGTCCGTCAGCTCCATGGATAATCCCTGCAACTGCAGAGCCAGCTGGGCTACTGGATCCATGGCAACTGGGAATAATTTTATAGGCCAGTGAAAATGTCACGCGGTCTTATGATATGTGTACGATGTCAGTAAACTATTCTTAAAAGAACAACACTCTATACAACATATAGATTAGCAACATCAGCATGTAAATATAGAATAGATTTACCTGACACGATATCCGTTGAACTCAGGGTTAATCTTGAGGACTTGATACACTGTCACAGGAAAGAGGAGGACCGGGGGTCTAACCTGACCCTAAACTGGGGTCCTAACTAATCCCTCACCTTGGAGGTACTGATAATGGTTCAGAGGTCCAAGTCTCCAGCCTAACCCTGTCTCCTATCAGTCCCTGAACCCTGTAATCAGTCCTAAGAAGGATTCTGATTACCACCAAAGGGATATGGGCTGATCTCTGCTAAATACACAGATTAGACATATAAGACAGACTGGAGAAAACACAGAATTGCATACACACTCAAACACAGAAGTAACATAAATGATCTGGGATATTAAACTCTAAGCAAGGTGAGCTTAAAACAACTAAGGAGCTCTTTAACTTAAGTCTATACAGATACAATCCTATCTGTGGTCTGCATGAAGAATTTCACTGGCAACTCCCAACACAGACAACCAGAGATTTAAAGGAAACCAATCAACAAATAATTAATTGCAGCCGGGAGAAACTGCACCCAGTCCCAGAACTGAGCACAGACAGAATTAACTCCCTAACTGCCAAACACAAAGAAACAGCAACTCAGCTGTGAGAAGTCAGAATGTGCAACCGCGACGATCTTCGTGGCGATGCACACATGACACCGTGTGGATCAGCTTGCCACTGAGGTTCGGAGTATTGCTACCTATCTTGCTAGGTTTCCTGTTGTAGAACCTAGGATTCCCATGCCAGATTTGTTTTTGGGGGATCGAGCCAAGTTTCTGAATTTCAAAAATAATTGTAAATTGTTTTTTGCCTTAAAATCTAAGTACTCAGGGAACGCAGCGCAGCAGGTTCAAATTGTCATCTCTCTCCTGCGCGGCGATCCTCAGGATTGGGCTTTTTCCCTGACACCTGGGGATCCTGTTTTGAGTGATGTTGATGCATTTTTTCAGGCCTTGGGGTTATTGTACGATGAGCCTAATGTCTCTGATCAAGCTGAAAAAGCCTTGTTGGCATTAAATCAGGGGCTTGATGACGCTGAGTTATACTGTCAGAGATTCCGTAGGTGGGCAGTCCTGACCAAATGGAATGACGACGCTTTGGCAGCCCTTTTTCGGAAGGGTCTGTCAGATAATGTAAAGGATGTTATTGTGGGATTCCCTGTCCCCTCTGGTCTCAATGATTCTATGTCATTAGCGATTCAAATTGGCAGATGTTTGCGTGAGCGGAGAAGTATGCGTGGAATAGTGTTGCTTTGTGAACCTGCTTCTGAATCCATGCAGTGTGATAGAGTGGTTTCTGGGGCACAGCGTCATGAGTTTCGAAAGTGCAATGGGTTATGTTTCTACTGTGGTGATGCCTCTCATGCTATTTCAGTCTGCCCTAAGCGGGGAAGACGTTTTGCACGCTCAGTTGTCTTGGGTAGTGTTCAGACTAAGTTTTTATTAACTGTGACTCTGATATGCTCTCTGTCCTCATTTTCTGCTCAGGCTTTCGTTGATTCGGGAGCAGCTATTAACTTGATGGATTTTGATTTTGCTAAACGTTGTGGGTTTCCCTTGATACCCCTACGGAAGTCTATTCCCTACTGGGGATCGATTCTACCCCTTTAGCTGAGAATAAACCTCAGTTCTCTACTCAGGTGATAATGAGGGTTGAACCTGATCATCAGGAGAGCTGCAAATTTTTGGTTCTGTATAATCTGCATGACATTATCGTACTGGGTTTCCCTTGGTTACAGTCTCATAATCCTGTTTTGAATTGGAAATCTGTGTCTGTAACCAGTTGGGGCTGCCAATGTGTTTAATACCAACACTCCTGTTTTTTCTGCCTCCCCCCAGGCTCAGGATGTTCCTGACTTTTTGATTGATTTTTCTGATGTGTTTAGCGAAAGTTTATCTGCATCCTTGCCTCCCCATAGGAGCTATGACTGCGCTATTGAATTAGTGCCTGGTAGTAAATTCCCTAAAGGTCGCCTTTTTAACTTGTCTGTACCTGAACATGATGCTATGCGGTCTTATATCAAGGAGTCATTGGAGAAGGGTCATATCAGACCATCCTCTTCACCCTTAGGTGCCGTTTTTTTCTTTGTGGCCAAAAAGGATGGTTCATTAAGGCCGTGTATTGATTATCGTCTTTTGAACAATATTACTGTGAAATATCAATATCCGTTACCCTTGATTTCTGACCTGTTTTCCAGGGTGAAAAACGCTACTTGGTTTACCAAGCTTGACCTCAGGGGGGCATATAACCTTATTCGCATTAAGCACGGGGATGAATGGAAGACGGCATTTAATACCCCTGAGGGGCATTTTGAGTACGTTGTGATGCCCTTTGGGCTCACTAATGCTCCTTCTGTCTTCCAGTCCTTCATGAATGACATTTTCAGGGATTTTGTGGATAAATTTCTGATTGTTTATTTGGATGATATCTTGATTTTTTCTAATGACTGGGACTCTCATGTGAAACATGTTCGAACTGTATTCCAGATTTTGAGAGAGAATGCTCTGTATGTGAAGGGATCAAAGTGTCTTTTTGGCGTACAGAGGATCTCATTTTTGGGATTCATTTTGTCCCCATCTGTTATTGAAATGGACCCGGTCAAGGTTCAGGCCATCTGTGATTGGGTCCAACCTACTTCATTAAAGGCTCTTCAAGATTTTTGGGTTTTGCCAATTTTTATCGTAAATTTATTGGTAATTTCTCGGTTATTGTTAAACCATTAACTGATTTGACCAAAAGGGTTCTGATGTGGTGAATTGGCCTCCTGAGGCAGTCTCTGCATTTCAGGAACTTAAGCAGAGATTCACTTCTGCTCCTGTTCTACGGCAGCCTGATGTTTCTCTGCCATTTCAGGTGGAGGTTGATGCCTCTGAAATTGGGGCATGTGCCGTTTTGTCCCAAAGAGATCCAGAGACCTCTAAAAGTAACCCTTGTGCCTTTTTCTCTCGAAAATTTTATCCTACTGAACGTAATTATGACGTGGGTAATCGGGAGTTATTGGCCATGAAGTGGGCTTTTGAAGAGTGGAGACATTGGCTGGAGGGAGCCAAACATCAGGTGGTGGTCCTTACGGACCATAAGAATCTGGTTTATCTGGAATCTGCCAAGCGACTTAATCCTAGACAGGCCAGGTGGCCTTGTTTTTCACACGTTTTAATTTTGTAGTTTCCTTTCTTCCTGGCACTAAGAATGTTAAGGCGGATGCCCTCTCGAGGAGTTTCCTTGCGGACTCTCCTGAGGTATCTGATACTTCTGTTATTTTAAAGAAGGTGTAGTTCTTTCCGCCATCTCGCCCAATTTGAGACTGGCTCTGGAGGGGTGTCAGGAGTATAGGCCCGAGACTGCCCTGTTGGGAAATTGTTTGTCCCGGACCAGTGGAAAAAGAGTGTGATGTCTGAGATTCATTGTTCCGCGTTGGCCGGTCATCCCGGAATTTTTGGTACCAGAGACTTGGTTAGTCGGTCCTTTTGGTGGCCTACCTTGTCTCGTGATGTCAGGGAATTTGTGCAGACCTGCGGGACTTGCTCTCGCTCCAAGCCTTGCTCTCGCTTTAGTGGTTTGTTGATGCCATTGCCTGTGCCCAAGAGACCATGGACCCATATCTCTATGGATTTCATTTCCGACCTCCCTGTTTCTCAGAGAATGACCGTCATCTGGTGATTTGTGATAGGTTTTCCAAGATGATACATCTTGTGCCATTAGCCTAAGTTGCCTTCCTCCTCTGAATTGGTGCCTTTGTTCCTTCAGCACGTGGTTCGTTTACACGGCATTCCTGAGAACATTGTGTCTGACAGAGGAGTCCAGTTTGTTTCCAGATTTTGGAGGACCTTTTGTTCTAAACTTGGTGTTCAATTGTCTTTCTCCTCGGCGTTTCATCCTCAGACCAATGGTCAAACTGAGAGAACAAACCAGACATTGGAGACTTATCTAAGATGCTTTGTGTCTGCTGATCAGGATGACTGGGTCTCTTTTTTGCCTTTGGCTGAGTTTGCTCTTAATAATAGGGCTAGCTCTGCCACTTTGATGTCTCCATTTTTCTGTAATTCTGGGTTTCACCCTCTATTTTCTTCAGGACAGACGGAGGCTTCTGCCTGTCCAGGTGTTGACTCTGTTGTGGAGCGTATGCAACAGATTTGGGACCAGGTAGTGGAGAGGTTGTCCCTCTCTCAGGAGAGGGCCCAGCGGTTTGCTAACCGGCATAGGACTGATGGTCCTCAGTTTAAAGTGGGGGACTTGGTCTGGTTGTCCTCAAAAAATATTCCTATGAGAGTGGCATCTCCTAAATTTAAGCCTAGGTTCATTGGACCTTATAAGATCATGGAGATTCTTAATCCTGTTTCTTTTCATTTGCTTCTTCCAGGGACATTTAAGATCCATAACCTGTTCCACAAGTCCTTGTTGAAGAGGTTTGTTGAGCCAGTGGTTCCTACTGCTTTGCCTCCTGACCCTGTTCTGGTTGAGGGCAATATGGAGTTTGTGGTTGAGACAAATATTGAATTCTCGTTTTTCTAGACGGAAACTCCAGTATTTAGTTAAGTGGAGAGGTTATGGTCAGGAAGACAATTCTTGGGTGTTTGCTTCGGACATCCATGCTAGGAGACTCATCCGTGCGTATCATAGAACTCATCCTGACCGACCTGGTGCTCAAGTGAGGGTTCGGTGACCCCTCCTCAAGGGGGGGTACTGTTGTGAATGGACTTGAAATGAGTTCTGAGCAGAGGCTCCCTCTGGTGGTTACAAGCGGTACTGGACTGTCCAGTGAAGATTGTGAGGATTGGGAATCAGGTGTTACTGACTGGTCTTATATAAGGGAGTCGCCTTCCCATCAGGGTTGCCGGTGATCAATTGTTCTGGTCTCAATCCTTGATTCCTGTTTCCTTTGTAGCCTGCTGTGTCGTGTCTGCATCTCCTGCTAACAGATAAGACATTTTCTTCTTTTTGTTTTTGTGCTTGTTTTTTGCATTTTTGTCCTGCCCTTCTGTGGGGGCCTTCAGGGTCCCCTCCGGGGGCTTTTGCCCTCTCAGTTTAGTTCAGCCACTGATGTTTGTACATTTGCTTTTTCCAGTTTTTTCAGTGGCTGCTGTTTTGATTTTGTTACACCAGAGAACTAATTTAGGTGGTAGAGGTCGTGTGATCTCAGGTGTTTTTGAAATTAGTAGAGTTGGTACTTTTCAGGTTTTTTTTGGGATTGCAGTAAGTGCCCTTCCTATCCTTTTCTATTTAGGTAGTTTGGGCCCCAACGTTTCCTCATTCTATTTTCTGTCTGTGTCAGTATTTCTTCTTGTCTAACCGCCATTACATGTTTGGGGGCTTTCTATGTTCTTTGGGGATCTGCTCCGGGGCAGATAGCTTTCCTCTTTCTATCTTTAGGTGTAGTTAGTTTCTCAGGCTGTGACGAGGCGTCTAGGACCAACGTAGGAACGCTCCACGGCTGCCTCTAGTTGTGGTGGTTAGTCAGGGTACTGCAATCTCATAGATTCCAACTGCTCTGGTGTATTCCTTTTTTACCTGCACTCCTCAGCTACCGAAACATAACATGTTACCCTTGTGAATATAAAATATTGGGGGCGAAAAAATCATTTTTGTAAAAAAAAAATAAAATAAAATTTTTCACGACTGTACGTTTTAAACGTCTGTGAAGCACTTTGGGGTTCAAAATGCTCACCACACATCTAGATAAGTTCCTTGGGTGTCTATTTTCCAAAATGGGATCACTTGTGGGGGTTTCCACTGTTTAGGCACATCAGGGGCTCTCAAATGCGACATGACGCCCGCAGACCATTCCATCAAAGTCTGCAATCCAAAACATCACTACTTCCCTTCCGAGCCCTGACGTGTGCTCATATAGTAGTTTTCTCCCTCATATGGGGTATCAGCGCACTCAGGACAAATTGGAAAACAAATTTTTGGGTCCAATTTCTCCCTGTTACCCTTGGGAAAATAAAAAGTTGGGGACTAAAAGATCATGTTTGTGGAAAAAATATAATTTTTTTTTTTTCATGCTCGGGCATTATAAACTTAAGTGAAATACCTGGGGGATCAAAGTTCTCACCACACATCTAGATAAGTTCCTTGAGGGATCTAGTTTCCAAAATAGTGTCATTTGTGGGGGGTTTCCTCTGTTTAGGCACATCAGGAGCTCTCCAAATATGACATGGCGTCCAGCCAATTATGCGCTGAAAAAGTCAAATTGCGCTCCTTCCCTTCCAAGCTCTGCCAGGCACCCAAACAGTGGTTTACCCCCACTTATGGTGTATCAGCGTACTCAGGACATATTGCACAATAACTTTTGGGGACTTGTTACCCTTTGGGAAAATAAAAATTCGGTTAAAAAGATAATTTTTGTGGAAAAAATTTGCTTTTTAATTTTACTGCTCTACTTTATAAACTTGTGTGAAGCACTTGGGGGTTCAAATTGCTCACCTCAGATCTAGATAAGTTCCTTGGGGGGTCTAGTTTCCAAAACGGGGTCACTTGTGGGAGGTTTCCACTGTTTAGGCACATCAGAGGCTCTCCAAATGCAACATGGCGTCCAATCTCAATTCCAGACAATTTTGGTTGGAAAAAGTCAAATGGTGCTCCTTCCATTCCGAGCTCTGCCGTGCACCCAAACAGTGGTTCCCCCCCACATATGGGGTATCAGCGTACTCAGGACAAATTGGACAACCACTTTTGTGGTCCAATTTCTCCTGTTACCCTTGGGAAAATAAAATTTGGTGACTAAAATATAATTTTTGTGGGGAAAAAATAAGATTTTTTATTTTCATGCCCAGGCATTATAAACTTGTGTGAAGCACTTGGGGGTTCAGAGTGCTCACCACAGATCTAGATAAGTTCCTTAGGGGGTCTAGTTTCCAAAATGGGGTAATTTTTGGGGGGTTTCCACTATTTAGGCACATCTGGGGCACTGCAAACGAAACATGACCCCCATCAACATCTGCATTCCAAAACGTTTTTACTTCCTTTCCAAGCCCTGCCGTGCGCCCAAACATTCCCCCCCTACATATGGGGTATCAGCGTACTCAGGACAAATTGGACAACAATTTTCAGGGTCCACTTTCCTTGGGAAAAATCAAAAATTTGGGACTAAAAAATAATTTTTGTGGAAAATTGTTTTTTTTTCACATCCAGGCATTATAAACTTTTGTGAAACACTTTGGGGTTCAAAGTGCTCACAACAGATCTAGATAATTTCCATAGGTGGTCTAGATTCCAAAAACGTGTCACTTGTGGGGGGTTTCCACTGTTTAGGTGCATCAGGAACTCTCCAAACGCGAAATGGCATCCAATCTCAATTCCAGCCAATTTTGGTTTGAAAAAGTCAAACTGTGCTTCATCCCTTATGAGCTCTGCCGTGTGCCCAAACAGTGGTTTTCCCCCACATATGGGGTATTGGCGTACTCAGGAGAATTTGCACAACAACTTTTTTTGTCCATTTTCTCCTTTTAACCTTGTGAAAATAAAAAAAAGTTTGTAAAAGATCATTTTTGTGACAAAAAAGTTAAATGTTCATTTTTTCTTAAACTTCATGAGTGTGGTTTTGAGTACCTTGAGGGGTGCAGTTTTTAGAATGGTGTCACTTTTGGATATTTTCGGCCATATAGACCCCTCAAAGTGATCAAATGTGAGGTGGTCCCTAAAAAAAATGGCTTTGTAGATTTTGTTGTAAAATCGCTGGTCTACTTTTAACCCTTATAATTTGCTAACAAAAAAATGTTTTGTTCAAAAATTGTGCTGATGTAAAGTAGACATGTAGGAAATGTTATTTATTAACTATTTTGTGTGACATATTTCTCTGTTCTAAGGGAATAAGAATTCAGTGTGAAAATTTCAAAATTTTCAAATTTTTTGTCATATTTGCATTTTTTTCAAAAATAAATGCAAGTTACAAAGAAGAAATTTTACCACTAATGTGAAGTAAAATATGTCATGAGAAAACAATCTCAGAATCCCAAAGATCTATTGAAGCGTTCCAGAGTTATAAACTCATAAAGAGACAGTGGTCAGAATTGTAAAAATTGGCCCAGTCATTAACGTACAAAACACCCTTGGGGGTGAAGGGGTTAAATCAGAGAGATATGTCACACAAAATACTTAATAAATAACATTTACCACATGTCTGCTTTACATAAGCACAATTGTGGAACCAATATTTTTTTTGTTAGGAAGTAGTGTTGAGTAGTGTTGAGCATTCCGATACTGCAAAAATCGGGTATTGGCCGATATTCGCGGTATCGGAATTCCGATTCTGAGAACCGATACTTTTTGCATATCAGATACCGGAATTGGAAGTTCCCATGTCAGTCACTGTCAGCAGTCAGCGTATATGGGGAGTTCCTGTGTCACAGAAGGAAGTACGCGACACAGGAACTTCCCGACTGTCGGTGTCAGGGCTGTAACTGCAGCGCTTACCTTAGAGGAGGATCCCAGGTGGTCACGACTCTGGTCTGGAGTTCTCGCTGCCAGCTGATCGTACAGCTGACTGGCCAATACCCTCTCCCTGGCGATCACGCGCAGCTTCTCGCGATAAGTGCACGTGACTGCCAGGCACTGGGTAATCTCACCAAGCTGTACTCTCGCGACAGCTGGCCATGAGAAATCCAGTCGACGTCACGTGACCACCGGGGAATCTCCTCAGGTAAGCACTTCTGCTGTGTCTGGATGTCAGGATGAGCCTGGCATCCAGATGTAGCAGAGCTGGACTCGTCATGGGACCCTCGTTATCTTGGACTACGTCGGACAGAGAGTATTTATGTTGGTTTGTTATTTTTGTTTTTTTACAGGAGATCGATGGCGTCGCAGGATGAGCGTGCAATAAAAAATAATGAAAACTGTTGTGTATTATTTCATTAAAAGACTTTATTCTGGCTGTGTCTTTTTTAACCATTTTCAAACTTAATGATTAATAATGGATCGGTGTCTTATTGACTCCATTATTAACCGGGCTTATTGTTACTGTTCAATCAAAGGTGATATTAACCCCTTATTACCCCATATCCCACCGCTACAGGGGAGTGGGAAGAGCCGGGTAAAGTGCCACAATTGGCGCATCCGAAGATGCGCCAATTGTGGGGCTGCTGCAGCCTGGTATTTTTAGGCTGTTGAGGGCCAAAATCCATGGGCCTTGACAGTCTTTTAATACCAGGCCGCAGCAGTCTGCTTTTTACTTGGCTGGTTAACAAAAATAGGGGGGACCCCATGCCATTTTTTTTGAGGGGATCCCCTATTTTTGTTAACCAAACAAGATAAGCAGACTGCTGTGGACTGGTATTATCAGGCTTGCAAGGTTCATGGATATTGGATCCTTACCAGCCTGAAATACCAGGTCTCAGTAGTCTGCTTCATCTGGCTGGTTCACAAAATAGGGGGGACCCCATGCCATTTTTTTTCGAGGGGATCCCCTATTTTTGTTAACCAACTTTTAGGGTCTGCGGAACGCACCAAATATAAGATGTAGAGAGGTGCGTTCACAGCCCGGGGTCCACCGTGCAGGCAGAGCCTGCTGCTAGTAAAATGGCGTAAGTAGCGAACTCTGTTATCCCGCAGAGTTGCTAAAAAAACGCTGTAGTGCGCTGTGGCAGTTAATGCAATCTCTGTTAATCCACAGAGCCGCTAGCGGGAATGCCGCAGCGCTATATGGCAATATAAGCGAACTCTGTTACACAACAGAGTCGCTGAGGTAAAGACGCAGAGATAGGTACTGTGTCCTGTTAACGCCACAGGGATACACAGATAACTGCTGTGCGGATAGCAGTCCGTGATCATGTAGACAGCAACGCAATCAAGCAATCTCCTCACCGGAGAAGCCGGTATTCTAGGGGCTTATTTCAGCCAAGCCCTAACCACATGCGTACATGATCACACTGGCGCAAAGCACATAATGCAATTGATCCTTGCGCACGGCCGTGCGGTAAGGACAGCCTTTTATAGCAGCCACGAGAAAAAGACCTTCCAGGAAAGACCAATGAGAGGCTGCTTCAGAACATCAACAGCCAGATGACCTTCCTGAAGGACCAATAGGAGTGGCAGCTGTGTCTGAGCATGTGACCCCTGATCTCCAATGGGAGACCTCACCCTGGGAATGCTCAGACGAAGCAACAAAGGACTTAGACCTAAAGACTTCGGCTCGCCGCTGACCAGTACTGGCTATAATAGCAGAACCTGAAGAGGCAGCAGCAAGTCTCTGCACAGCATTAGACCGGGTGAGACGCTGGGACCGACGTCTTTGCTGAGCAGGCTCTACTGCGGCCGGAGATGGATGGGGGACCGCAGCAGGACTGGTTCGAGACTCCCCTTGTGCAGCAGTGGGAACTCGAACCCTAACATTACCCCCCTCCTAGGGCCCCCCTTCTTTGGGCCTCGCTGCGCTCAAAGGCAGCGATGAGCTGCGGAGCGTGAACATGCTCGGCAGGCTCCCAGGACCTATCCTCAGGCCCATAACCCCTCCAATCCACCAAATAAAATATTTTGCCTCGTACCACCTTGCACCCAACAATGGCGTCCACCTCATGATCGTCGGTAGATGAACCCGACGTCCTGGCAGATGACTCAGAAAACCTGGAAATGGCCACGGGTTTCAGGAGGGACACGTGAAAGTTGTCGGTGAAACCAAGGCGAGGCGGAAGGGCTAGGTGGTAAACCACTGGGTTCACCTACTCAAGAACTTTAAAGGGACCCAAAAAGCGAGGAGCCAACTTGGTGGACTCTACACGTAGCCTGATGTTTCAGGCAGAGAGCCACACAGGAGCAAATGTAGGAGCGGGAAGCCGATGGGCATCGGCCAAAGACCTCATCCTCTTTTTGGAGGCCTGAATGGCATCCTGGGTTCGGTCCCAAATGTCCGTGCCTCCACATCCCAGTCTGCCTCCCTAGAATCGGCGGAAGACACGGGCATGGGCACTGGTACCCACGGATGCTGACCGTAGTTCAGGAGGAATGGGGTCTGTCCGGTGGAGTCAGCCACAGCATTATTTAGAGCGAACTCCGCCCACGGTAGCAAGGATGCCCAGTCATCCTGCCTGGCAGAGACAAAATGTCGCAAGTATGTGACCAAGGTCTGGTTGGCCCTCTCTACCAACCCATTCGTCTCGGGATGGTATGCAGAGGAGAGATTCAACTCAATGCTGAGTAAACGACACAGCTCTCTCCAGAACTGAGATGCAAACTTGGGACCTCGATCACTGACAATTTTGTCTGGCATACCATGTAGGCGGAAAATATGCCTAATGAATAATGCTGCCAATTCCCGTGCATACGGTAACCGTGGTAACGGCACCAAGTGTACCATTTTGGAGAAGTGGTCGGTTATCACCCAGTTATGGTGCAGCCCCGAGACTTGCGTAAACCCACCACAAAGTCCATCCCGACCATCTCCCAAGGCCTGTCTGCCACCGGCAGAGGGAAAGGTAGCCCAGCTGTCCGTTGTCGAGGGGAAATATTTTTGGCGCAGGAGACGCACGCCTGAACATATTCCCTGACGTCACGGACCATATGTGGCCACCAGTATGTCCTCGCCAGCAACTCAGATGTCCTCTTTGTCCCAAAATGTCCATCCACCCTGGACGAATGTGTCCAAGAGAGTACCTCCTGTCGCAAATTGGTGGCACAAAAGTCATGCTTGGAGGCACAACTCAAGCGAAACCGGGGCCACCGTTCTTAGGCTTTCTGTGGGGACAATCAGCCGAGGCTCCTCCTCCACCTCTTCAGAGGAAACCACGGAGCGAGACAGAGCGTCGGCACGAATATTCTTCTCACCGGAGAGGAAATGGAGGGTGAAATGGAACCGGGAGAAAAACAAGGACCATCTGGCCTGGCGAGAATTTAGCCGCTGGGCAGTCTGTAAATAAACCAAGTTTTTGTGATCAGTAAAAACTTGAAAGGGAAAAGAGCCCCCTCCAAGAGATGTCTCCACTCGGAAAAGGCCAACTTCATGGCTGGTAACTCCCTGTCCCCAATGGAATAATTCCTCTCCGCTGGTGTGTAGGTCTTGGAAAAGAAGAAGCAAGGATGCTTCCGACCTTGAGCATCCTTTTGGAAGAGGACTGCTCCAGCACCAACAGATGAGGCATCTACCTCCAATATAAAAGGCTTATCAACATCAGGGCGATGTAAGATGGGAGCGCTAGCAAAATGAGATTTAACAGAATAAAGGCCTTGGAGACCTCCTCTGACCAAAACTTGGGATTAGCTCCCTTCTTGGTGAGGGCTACCAAAGTAGAGAAGTGGGGAATGAATTGGCGATAGTAGTTGATGGACCCCATAAAGCGCTGCACCGCTTTAAGGGAGTGGGGTTCTTGCTAATCCATTACAGCCTGTAGTTTGGCAGGATCCATAGCCAATCCCTGGGTGGAGATGATATAGCCCAGGAAAGGTAGAGACTCCTGCTCAAACATGCACTTCTCCAACTTCAGCATATAGGGAATTTGCTCGCAAGAAGTCCAAGACCTTGCAGACATCTCTCCGGTGGGAGGCCATATCTGGAGAAAATATGAGAATGTCATCCAAATAGACTACCACCGAGGTGGTCAACATATCCCGGAAGATGTCGTTCACAAAGTCTTGGAAGACAACTGGGCATTACAGAGCCCAAATGGCATTACCAGATATTTGTAATTCCCATCCCTGGTGTTAAATGCCGTCTACCATTCGTCCCCCTCACGGATGCGAATCAGGTTATACGCACCCCGCAGGTCTAGTTTAGTAAATACCCTTGCTCCCCGAAGTCTGTCAAAGAGCTCAGAGATTAGCGGCAAAGGATACTTATTTTTCACGGTGATAGCGTTGAGACCCCTATAATCAATGCATGGACGTAATTCTCCGTTCTTCTTTTGCACAAAGAAAAACCCCGCTCCCGCTGGTGACACTGACTTCCTAATGAATCCCCTTGCCAAGTTCTCCTAATATATGGGACATGGCCTCTGTCTCAGGAAGAGAGAGGGGATAAACCCTTCCTCTAGGAGGCTCAGCTCCAGGCAAGAGGTCGATAGGACAGTCATAGGAGCGATGAGGCGGAAGAGTCTCGTAGCCTTCTTCGAGAAAACGTGGCATAGGACCAATGGACCTTGGGAAGAGGAGAGAGGTCTTTGGGTATCTCAGTGGTGGTGACCTGCACGCTGTCCCTAATGCATCTGCCTTTACATAAATTACCCCAACTTAGAATTCTCCCTGAAGGCAACTCAATATAGGGAGAGTGGTGGCGGAGCCAGGGTAATCCCAACAAAACCTCATCTATACCCTCAGGGAGGATAAAAAATGATACATTCTCCTGATGGAAAGGAGATATAGACAAGGTGAGTGGGACAGACTGATGGGTGATTTGTGTGGGCAGAATTGCTCCGTTCAACACCTGTACCGACACTGGTTCAGCCAGCAACACTAAAGGCATGGTGTGGCGAGAAGCAAAGGAGGACGACATAAAATTCCCCTCTGCCCCAGAATCCACACACAGCTTGACGGGAAGGGTGGTAGAACTGTGGGTAATTATCCCCATGAGAAGAACTTTAGGGGCAAAACTCATGGTGTCCAGTGACCCTGTTCCTACGGTTACTGGGCGCGACCGTTTATTCAACCGCTGTGGACATCGGTTGGCAAAATGTTCCTACTGCTGGCAAATATAACAAATAGGGGATGGACGAGTGACCCGAGATTTAGATCCTGCAGGAGCAACCTCTTGAAGGTCGGGCGCTTGAACGGGCGACTCCAGAGGGGTGGCGAAGGTAGGAGCCAACCGAACCCTTTGCCTACACTGGGCACGTTCCAGCCTCCGCTCGTGGAAATGGAGGTCGACGCGGGTGGAAATAGCGATAAGCTTCTCCAGTGTGGCAGGAATCTCCCTGGTAGCCAAGGCGTCTTTCACATGACCCGCCAGTCCTCTCCAGTACACGGGAATGAGGACTTTATCTGGCCACTCTAATTCCGAGGCCAGAGTTCGAAATTGGACAGCAAAATGGCTGACCAAAGCCAAACCCTGGGTACATGCCAGCAGTTGGAGCGCCATATCGTGGGTGACCTGAGGTCCTAGAAAAACCTTTTTCAGAGCCTCCAGAAAACAAGAAGGGCTCTGCACCACACGGTCATCGTGCTCCCACAGCGGTGTTGCCCACTCCAACGCTCTACACCACAGAAGAGCTATCACAAAGCCCACTTGTGCAGCCAGAAGCTCGAGGTGTATGGAGCACTAACTCACGAATCCCTGACATTGCTTGCTGTCACCAGCAAACTTGTCTGGAAGCGGGAGGTGGGACAATGTAGGGGCAGAGGTGGTAGAGGAAAAACTGGCTGCAGCTATGCTAGCAGCCTGAACAGCGACTGCGGTAACATCCACAGCTGAGGTTGTGCGCTCAAGAGCCGCCAACCTACCCTCCAGCTGCTGGATGTACAGCTGTAAATGCTGTTCATCCGCCATTTTACTAGCCAGACCCTGGCGCTAGGATTATGTTAGGGTCTGCGGAACGCACCAAATATAAGATGTAGAGAGGTGTTATGAATGTGCTGGAGATGGTTTCTGAGCAGAGGCTCCCTCTGGTGGTTGCAGACAGTACTGAACCTTACAGCGAGGAATGGCAATCTGGGATCACGGACTGGACTGATATAAGGGAGGTTCCCTCCCATAATGGTCGCCGGTGATCAATTGTTCTTGTCTCAATTGTGGTTCCTGGTTCATTGGGAAGCCTTCTGGAGTCTTGCATGCATCTGCTTCTTTCAGATAAGATATTTTCTGCTTTTCATTTTGTGCTTGCTTTTTGCATAATTTTCTGCACTTTTGTGGAGGTCAGCCGGGTCCCCTCCTGGGGCCTGTACTCCTCTCAGTTTATCTGTAGCCACTGTTATTTGTTCATTTGCTTTTTCCTGTTTTTTCAGTGGCTGCGGATTAGTTTTGTTACACCAGAGATCTGATTTAGGTGGTGGAAATCGTGTGATCTCAGGTGTTTTTGCAATCAGAAGAGTTGGTATTTTTTAGGGTTTTTTATTGTATTGCAGACAGAATTCTTTCCTGCACTTTTCTGTCTAGACAGATTGGGCCTCAGCGTTTGCTCATTATATTTTCTGTCTGTGTCTGTGCTTCTTCTTGTCTAACAACCGCCATTACATGTTTGTGGGCTTCCTATTTTCTCTGGGGATCTGCTCCGGGCAGATAGCTTCCATCTTTCTGCCTTTAGGTGTAGTTATCTCTCAGGCTGTGACAAGGCATCTAGGATCAACGTAGGAACGCTCCACGGCTACCTCTAGTTGTGTGGTTAGTTCAGGTTACTGCAATCCAATAGGTTCCAGCCTCTCTGGTGTATTACCATTTTGCTTTTTCTCCTCAGCTACCTAAACATAACAGAGAGGTGTGTTCGCAGCCCGGGGTCCACCGTGCAGGCAGAGCCTGCTGCTAGTAAAATGGCATAAGTAGTGAAATCTGTTATCCCGCAGAGTTGCTAAAATAAATGCTGTAGTGCGCTGTGGCGGTTAATGCAAACTCTGTTAATCCACAGAGCCGCTAGCGGGAATGCCGCAGCGCTATATGGCAATATAAGCAAACTCTGTTACATCACAGAGTCGCTGACGTAAAGACGCAGAATAGGTACTGTGTCCTGTTAACCCCACAGGGATACACAGATAACTGCTGTGCTGATAGCAGTCCGTGATCATGCAGACAGCAACTCAATCAAGCAATCTCATCACCGGAGGCGAGCCCTAACCACATGCGTACATGATCACACTGGAGCAAAGCTCATAATGCAATTGATCCTAGCGAACGGACGTGCGGTAAGGACAGCCTTTTATAGCAGCCACGAGAAAAAGACCTTCCAGGAAGGACCAATGTGAGGCTGCTTCAGAACATCAACAGCCAGAGGACCTTTTTGAATGACCATTAGGAGTGGCAGCTGTGTCTGAGCATGTGACCCCTGATCTCCAATGGAAGATCTCGCCCTGGGCATGCTCAGACGAAGCAACAAAGGACTTAGACCTAAAGACGTCGGCTCGCCGCTGACCAGTACTGGCTATAATAGTACTGTGGCCTGGTATTATCAGGCTTGCAAGGTTCATGGATATTGGATCCTTAACAGCCTAAAATACCAGGCCTCAGTAGTCTGCTTCATCTGGCTGGTTAACAAAAATAAGGGGACTCCACACCATTTTTTTTTTTCGAGGGGATCTCCCATTTTTGTTAATCAGTTCACTTCAGGTCAGCCGGGATTCCCTCTGACGTAACTGATACTGTGCGGTGTACCCGTCTATCCTGAAGTGAAAGTGGGAAGCAATCAATTAAGCTTCCCACACTAATCACTTCCTCTCCTGTCAGCCATGGAGAGGAGATGATTCATTCGGGGGTTTACTGCGAGGATGGCAGCAATAGCTGCGGTCCCTGCAGTAAACATTAACCCTTTCAGAAGGATTACATCGGGGACCTGACTGAACACCAGATAGGTAAGAATAATGTTGTTTTATTATTTTATTTTATTACAGGAGAACAAGGGAATCGAGGATCAACTGTACAATAAAAGATGGTCAAAAACTGTGTATTTATTTCATTAAAATGATTTTTAATTAAAGTGTGTGTTTTATTTTTATTTCATACAATAGGATTAATAATTAGTTGTCTAATTGACATTTCTCAATTATTAACCTGGCTTAAAGTCACTTTCCAATAGTAAGGTGGCTTTAACCCATTATTAACCCATTCGCCACCGCTACAGGGCAATAGGAATAGACGGACTAAGTGCCAGAAAGGGCGCATCTAATTATATATTTGCCTTTTCTGGGGTAGCTGGGGGCAAACGCTAGTAGCCAGGGGGGGCACTAAATAAATGCACCCTCCCTAGGCTATTATTATCTGCCCCCACTCGCTGGCTTTGTCTGTCTGGTTCAGAAAATAATGCGGGAGATCACACATTTTTTTCAACAAATTTACACCTCATATATATATATGTATATATATATATATATATATATATATATAAATAAGTCATTGTGACACATATATAATATATATATATATTATATATTGTTCATATATTTCTACATAGTATAATAGCCTCTAATTCAATTGCCGGCTTTTCTGAAATTACAGACTCGACATGAAATGACACATGGTTTACATACAGTTAACCATGTCATTTCTTGTAGTTTGATATATGGTTTTCACTAACAATTACATGAGTGTTTGTGTGCAAAATTTCAGACATGTAGCGGTTAATTAAAGGTGTAAATTCATTGAAAAAAAATGCGTGGGCTACCGCACTATTTTCTCAACCAGACAGACAAAGCCAGCGAGTGGGGCAGATAATAATAGCCCAGAGAGGGACCATTATTTTTGGGCCCCCCCGGCTACTAACATCTGCCCCCAGCCACCCCAGAAAAGGCAAATCTATAATTAGATGCGCCCTTTCTGGCACTTAGCCCGTCTATTCCCATTGCCCTGTAACGGTGGCGAATGGGTTAATAATGGGATAAAGCCACCTTGCAATTGGAAGGTGAATTTAAGCCAGGTTAATAATTGAGAGGATACTTTCCGATATCATGAAATAGCTGATCGGATTGGATCGGACTGATACCCAAAAAGTATCGGGATCGCCTATTCCTATACCAGAAACCAATGCAAGTCAATGGGACAGAAATATCGGAATTAAAATAAACCCTTTCTTTCCTTGTAAACACTAGATATACACACATAGAATACATATACATATTCATGTCATTGTGACATATATATACACCGTATATACTCATGTATAAGCCGACCGTGTATAAGCCGATCCCCCTAATTTTGCCACAAAAAAACTGTTAAAAAATTATTGACTCGCGTATAAGCCTAGGGTGAAAAATGATTATGCCCCCATATGCTCCATAGATTAGGCCCCCATAAACTGCACAGATTATGCCCACCGTATGATCCACAGATTATGCCCCCATATGCTGCACAGATTATGCCCCCATATGCTGCACAGATTATGCCCCCGTATGATCCACAGATTATGCCCCCATATGCTCCAGATTATGCCCTATGCTGCTGCGCTGCTGATGCAAAAAAAAAATGACATACTCTCCTCTCGTCGCTGGGGGCCAGGTGCCGTTGTCCTGAGCAGGCGGTGACACTGGCGCACTATGGGGGACAGGTGCAGGTGTCACGCTCGCTCAAGACCCCGGCACCTGAGATATTTACCTGTCACCGGACCGTTCCACTGCTGCGCACTGCTCCCTCTTCCGAGTCCTCGGCAGTGAATGATCAGGAAGAGGGCGCGGCACGCACTAACGACGTCATCGCGCCCTCTGCCTGAAAATTCACAGCCAGGAGTCGGACGAGGAAGCAGCGCACAGCGGTGGAATGGGACGGGTAAATATCGCTATACTCACCACTCCGCCGGCGCTTCACTTTCTGCAGTGTCTCCTTTTCTCCCGGCGGTCTCCGCAGCGCTTCCGTCCTACAGCGGTCACGTGGTACCGCTCATTAAAGTCATGAATATGCATATTCATGACTTTAATGAGCAGTACCATGTGAACGCTGCAGGAAGGAGCTGGAGATCGTGGGAGAAGCAGGGGGGCTGCAGAGAAAACGCCGGTGGAGGGGTGAGTTTGATCCGACACCCCCGCTCCCCCTCCCCCGCATATGACCCGTGTATAAGCCGAGAGAGTGACTTTCAGCCTTAAAAAATGGGCTGAAAATCTCGGCTTATACACGAGTATAAACGGTACATATATTTATAGTTCATACACTTCTACATAGTAAAATAGCCGCTAATTCAATTGCCGACTTTTGTGAAATTACAGAACCACCAGACATGAAATGACACATGGTTTACACACAGTTAACCATGTCATTTCATGTAGTTTGATATATGGTTTTCACTAACAATTATATGAGTGTATGTGCGCAAAATTTCAAACAGCTATGGGTTAATTAAAGGTGTAAATTTGTTGAAAAATAATGTGTGGGCTCACGCGCTATTTTCTCAACCAGACAGACAAAGCCAGCGAGTGGGGGCAGATAATAATAGCCGAGGGAGGGTGCATTTATTTTGTGCCCCCCCTGGCTACTAACATCTGCCCCCAGCCACCCCAGAAAAGGCAAATATATAATTAGATGTGTGATGAAGACGTGCACACGGTCCGCCACACGGTAGCTCGGGGTATCACGGCTTGTGATCCTCCGTGCCGCAAATGTGACAAAAACGCGCACACACACGACGGCTGCTGCCGTCCGACCCAGTAAACTGCAGGGATTTATAATTATCCCACTTCCACTTAGGAACTTGCAGCTCTCTGGCGCCCCCCTTACCCTCAGGTCAGTCAGGGAACTGCACCTAGGATAATTAGTCGCCAGTCGGGTCACTTGGATGGGTGATGGCTATTGGGCATGCTGCAGTGAGGGAATTATAATTACTCCGGGCCGCAGCCAGGCAATACACTTATAAAACCCGCTCCGTCACTGCCAACGCCACCCCATAGGTCAACACTTTACACCCCTTCTTTTAGCTGCCACCAGCTACGATTTCCTCAATGAACAATTTATCAAGAGGGTCCGTAGCAACCCCAAAACATAGCGTAGTACTTCAGGCACGTGCAAATTCGTTTATAGAGCAGGAGAAACAAACTAATAAATTTATAGGTTTATTCCGTAAAATACAGGCAGTGCTTATAGTTTAAAAGAAAGGTAACAAGCTGAGACAATATCGTTATGTACAAGGCAATTACAAAATAAACGGGATTAAAAGTGAAAGACTTACATGATAGTTACATAGGTATAGGCAAGACTGGCTGGGGGAGGAGCCACACGTCATTGTTCATTTGCAGATCTCTTAGTCAGGTCATCACAGCATGGACTGACTAAGGGGGGCTTAACTGCAAGACTTATACCTGTGGGCTGCTGACCTCACAAAAGGGGATGGTTTTTCTGGCCACCTCCCAGGGATAGAAGTCCTAGGTTTAGTCCTGGAAGATTATCAGGAGCATAGTTCATCCTGAGAACCTCGCAGAAGAATGGCAGACCTATCAATGATCTTATTTTAAAATGACGGTTCAAATGAGCCCAAACTTGGGTGAAATAGTGCATTGTGCATCCGATAATTCCATTTCTCGGGTTCTGTTGGAGTTACGGGTTCACCAGCACCACGGGAACGATGCCTGTCGGCGTATGTTTCACAACAGTAACTTTCGTGTTTCTGACGCAAATTCCCACCGTGTTATAAGCAAAAAGAATGAATTCTCATAATGGCTGCTAGGGAGGAATAGCATATGGGCAGACAATGCAGACCCCCTGCGGTGAGGCGGGAAAATTCCAGCACTGGCAGCTCAGATTACACTACCTGTGTGTAGGCTGGGGGTTGATGAGAAGCGTGAGAGAGGGAGGGGGGGAACTTTGCTCTGTGGGCTGTCAGCAGCAAAAAAAAAGATGAAGACTGTAGTTCTAGCACAGCACAAGACATGGAGCTTCCAGTATCCTCACACCTCCCCCCTTAGAGGGCGCTAAGGAGGCATGACCTGCCGGTAATCCGACATGCGCACCTCAGCGGGTTCGCCACGTCGTGAAACCCATCAGCATTCCCATGATCGCTGCCTTTCTTTGTTGTACGGAAAATCATACTGCTGTAGGGTAAGGCTCCAGCGTAGCAACCTACCATTGGTTCCGGACACTGTGTGCAGCCAGCTCAGAGGGTTGTGGTCGGTGACCACCTTGAAGGTGCGCCCGTACAGGTAGGGCTGCAAACGTTGCAGTGCCCAGACCATGGCCAGGCACTCCTTCTCGATGGTGGAGTATGCCACTTCCCTCAGCAGAAGTTTCCGGCTCAGGTACAACAGGGTTGCTCCTGGTTCCCCGAATCAACCTGGCTGAGTACAGCACCGAGGCCAAATTCGCTGGCGTCAGTCTGTACCAGGAATGGCCAACTGCTGTCGACGGCTTTCAACACTGGAGAGCTGCACAGGGCTGTTTTCAAACTCGGAATGCCGCCTCACAGCCATCTGTCCAGCTGACTGTTTGGGGTAGACCGCCCTTGGTGAGGTCCGTCAAGGGTTTTTGCAATGGCGCTATAGTTCGGCACGAAACGCCTATAGTACCCTGCAGTGCCAGGAGGACTTCACCTGCTTTTTGGTCCTGGGGGTGGGCCAGGACACGATCGCTCCACTTTCTCAGGCTCCGTCCTCATGGAACCCCCGCCTACCCGGTGCCCCAGGTAGTGGACCTCCCTCATGCCCATCTGGCATTTTCCCGGCTTAATGGTCAGACCTGCCTGGCGAATACGCTTGAGCACCTCCTGGAGATGCTGAAGGTGTTCCTCCCAGGTGGAACTGAAGACGGCAATATCGTCCAGGTACGCCACAGCGTACTCCTCCACTCCCTGAAGCAGGTGGTTGACCATCCGCTGAAAAGTGGCAGGGGCATTCTTCATGCCGAAAGGCATGACCGTGGACTCGTACAGTCCAAAAGGGGTGATAAAGGCGGATTTCTCCTGCGCCGCCGGGCTCAGGGGAATCTACCAGTATCCCCGGCTTAAATCCATGATGGATATGTACTTGCATTCGCCAACCGCTCCAGCAGATCCTCGATGCGTGGCATTGGGTGCACATCAGAGGTAGTGATGGCGTTGAGCCCCCTGTAGTCCACGCAGAACCGGGTGGTCCGATCCTTTTTTGGCACGAGAACTACAGGTGAGGCCCACGCGCTTTTGGACGGCCGGATCACCCCCAGCTGCAACATCTCCTGGATCTCCTGGCGCATAATCTGCTGCACTTCCTCAGAGATCCGATAAGGTGTCCGCCGTAAAGGGGCGTGATTCCCGGTGTCCACCTCGTGGACTGCCAACTTGGTCCTTCCGGGTCGGTTAGTGAACTCGGCCCAGAAGGGTTCCAGAGTGGTCAGCAACTGCAACCGCTGGGAGGCGGTTAGCGAGGCATTTACCTCCATGTCCTCAATGGACCCATTGGCCTTGGCTTGGGCCAGCATGTCCAGGAGGGGATCCTCCTCCCCGTCCCCGGGCAGGTTGCAGACCGGTAGGACGCAGGCTTCACGTTCGATGGGCCTTCATCATGTTGACGTGAAAGGCCTTGCGCCTCCCCCGAGTGTGGTCAAGCGTGACCACGTAGGTGACTGGGTTGAGCCGTTGGTGCACGACGTACGGGCCTTCCCAGGCTGCCTGAAGCTTATCCTTTGGTACGGGGAGAGGCACCCACACCTTTTGACCCACCTGGTAGGTCCGCTCCCGGGCGTTCTGGTCGTACCAGTGCTTCTGGTCAGCCTGAGCCTGCGTCATGTTGTCATGCACCAACTGCGTCAAGGTCTGCATCTTGTCGCGGAAGCGCATGACATAATCCACGATGGACACTTCCGTGGGGTTTGGCTCATCTTCCCAGGATTCTCTTATCAACCCAAGGGGTCCTCGGACTCGCCTGCCATACAGGAGCTCAAAGGGGGAGAACCCCGTCGAGGCCTGCTGGACTTCTCTGTAGGCAAACAGCAGGTGTGGGAGGTACCGTCCCAATCGCGTCCCTGGGTCTCAACCAGCATGCGGAGAATCTGTTTGAGGGTACCGTTAAAGCGTTCACACAAACCATTGGTCTGTGGGTGATACGCACTCGATACCATACGCGTCACCTGCATTTTTCTGCAGAGAGCCTTCATTAGGCGAGACATAAATTGGGTCCCTCGATCGGTAAGCATCTCCCTGGGAAATCCTACCCGTGAAAAGATGGTCACCAGTGCATCCCCACCTTATCTGCCTTAGTTGAGGACAGAGCTACTGCCTCCGGGTACCGGGTAGCGTAGTCTACCACAGTAAGGATGTATTGCTTTCCAGAGCGGCTGGGGACGGCCAGCGGGCCCACAATGTCCACCGCGATCCTCTGGAAAGGCTCCTCTATCACTGGCAACGGGATCAGGGGAGCCTTAAGAGCAGGCCCCACCTTCCCCACTCTTTGACAGGTGATACAGGAGCTCAGTAGTTAGTCACATCTGTCCCCATCTTTGGCCAATAGAAGTGTTGAGACAGCCGTGCCTTAGTTTTGCTGATCCCCAAGTGTCCAGCGAGTGGAATCTCATGGGCAATCCTCAACAACTCACCTCGGAACTGGTGCGGGACGACCAGCTGTTTTTCCCTCAACCACTCCTTTTGGGAATCTCCGGGTACTGTCTCCCGGTACAACCTTCCTCGTTCCCAGAACACCCTCTCCTTATCAGTCACGGAGGTGGGCATCTCGGCGAGGTGCCTCAAGTTCTCCAGGCTCGCATCTGAGTGCAGAGCGGCCTGGAACTCCTGGCTAGAGGCAGCCAGAAGTGACGTTAGGGTTCCTTCCCCACTGGGACCCTCTGGGACCGGCTCTGGGTCCACCTCTGGTTCAGTCTCTCCTGTAGCGGAGGAGGGTCAGATGGCAGGGCGCTACCTGCGATCCGGGCACTCTGACTGCGGGTGACAGCAGCTACATATGCAGTCTCCCCGGGGATTTCTATAGACCCATCAGCCTGTGCTGCTATAGGCTCTACCTCCCCATCCACCCCCAACACTTCAGGAGCAGTGCTACTTATGGGCCAGTTACCTTCCTCTGTGGCACTGGTCAGTGTCATGGCGTCACCTTCCTCACGGTTCCCATGCACCTCCCCATTTCCTTGAGCACTGTCGTTTGCTCCTGCTAGGGGTTCCTCAGCCGTCTCACTCCGCAGAGCGACGTGGCTGAACGCTCCTGTACCTGTGGACACATCTACCACTTCAGAGAAAGGGTTAACAGGTTCAGATGGCACAGATACACACTATCAGCATCATTCCTAGGGAAAGAAAGGTTATCAGTTGCATAATCACTTGCAAAGCATTGGCAGGTAACACAATCAGTTTCCCATCATCATCAACATCAACATCATGGTTAACGTTAACCTTATTATCAGATTGGGGAGGGGTGTCAGGGACATAGTACGCGACCATCCTCCCCAGATCAGTCCCCAGTAAAACATCAGTGGGCAGGTTTTCGGACACCCCCACTTCCTTCACCCCACTCCCGGCACCCCAGTCAATGAAAACTCGGGTTATCGGCAAGGGGTAGTGGACGCCCCCAATCCCGGTGACAGTTAGGGTTTTCCCCGGAATCAACTCTTCAGGGCCGCCAGTTCGGGTTGGATGAGGGTTCGTTCGGCCCCGGTGTCCTTGAGGCCTGTAGCAAGACGGGCCCCCACACGGACGGGCTGCACGTTGTCATCAACCCTCCCCACCACACCACCCACCAAAAGAACAGAGGCGTTGGGCCTGGAGGCCTTGGCTGGGGGGTTCTTCTGCCTCTCCGGACAGGTGGCGCTGATGTGTCCAGTCCTTTTACAGGAGAAACACTGGCGGGGGTCTGAGGTAGGCCTGGCGCTGGCAAAGGGGATAGTGCCTCCAGAGGGACGACTGGCAGGGGCACTGGGGTTGGTTGCAGGCTTACCCCCTCCCCAGCGGGCGGCGACGGGCTTCCGCACCTCGGGTTTCCGGTTGGCCTCATAGCTGTCGGCGATCCGTGCTGTTAGGACCACGTCCTCCGGTTCTCGGTCCAGGATGAACTGTCAGACCTCAGCTGGGCACAGATGCAGGAACTGGTCTTTGATCATCAGGTCTCTCAGCTCCTCAAAGGTGTCAACTGACAGTCCATGGATCCACTGGTCAAAGTGGTTCCTGAGTCCTTGCACCACATCGCTATAACTGTCGTGTGGGCCACGTTGGAGGTTCCGGAACTTCTTTCGGTATACCTCAGGGGTTAGCTGGTACTTGGCGATCAGAGCCTGCTTGATGGCCTCATAGTCATCATCTTGATCTGACGTGAGGGAAGCAAACGCCTCCAGAGCTTTGCCCTTTAGCCCGGGGGTCAAGTACCTGGTCCATTGGTTGGTAGGCAGCTGGTACTGTCTGCAGACTTTCTCAAAGGCCCGCAGAAAAGTGTCCAAGTCTCCGTCCTTTTCCAGCACGGGAAAGTGCTCCGGCCGGGGCTTCGGACTCTGAGAGCTGCTGGGTGTACCGCTCTGGGCTGTGGAGGGCATTGCCCCTTGTCTGAGCAGCTCCAGTTCATGGGCTCTCTGAGCTTCCCACTCGGCTCTCTCAGCCTCTCGCTGGGCTTGGCGCTCGGCTATCTCAGCCTCTCGCTGTTTGGCCTCTCGCTGGTCGGCTCTCTCTTGAGCTTGCTGGATCAGCTTCAGGTGTTCTTCCTGGTTGTCAGCGGAGAGTCCCGCCAGGGCCGCCTGCAAGTAAGGGTCCACCCCGCTCTGGGTGTAAGCAGTCAGGGGTTGGGTCTCTGCTCCTGCGGCACCACCTTGGCTTGGGCCGGCTCCTGCGCCCGCCACGCTCCGATGCTCGCCCAGCTCTGTCAGGGCCTGGACCAGTTGGCTTTTGGTTCGGTTCGTGTGGACAAGGCCGTGGTACTTGCAGATTCCCACAAGAGTGTCCTTGCTCTGCTGTCCGTACCAACCTGCTCCTATTGTAGCCATGTTTGCCAAATAAAAGATAGGATAGAAAACAAAGAGAAGGGAGGGGTAACCGCAGGTACACACAATTGTCTCAGGACTAATAAACACTGAGTCTGTTCTCCAAAACTTTAGTTGCAGGGTCCCTAAAGAACCGTGCAAGTTTTTTAGTGAATGGAATGATTGCTCAAACCAGATCACTAATGCTCTATACTCCCACCGCTGCCACCACATGTGATGAAAACGTGCACATGGTCCGCCACACGGTAGCTCGGGGTATCACGGCTTGTGATCCCTCCGTGCCGCAAATGTGACAAAAACGCGCACACACACGACGGCTGCTGCCGTCCGACCCAGTAAACTGCAGGGATTTATAATTATCCCACTTCCACTTAGGAACTTGCAGCTCTCTGGCGCCCCCCTTACCCTCAGGTCAGTCAGGGAACTGCACCTAGAATAATTAGTCGCCAGACGGGTCACTTGAATGGGTGCTGGCTATTGGGCACGCTGCAGTGAGGAAATTATAATTACTCCGGGCCGCAGCCAGGCAATACACTTATAAAACCCGCTCCGTCACTGCCAACGCCACCCCATAGGTCAACACTTTACACCCCTTCTTTTAGCTGCCACCAGCTACGATTTCCTTAATGATCAATTTATCAAGAGGGTCCGTAGCAACCCCAAAACAGTAGCGTAGTACTTCAGGCACGTGCAAATTCGTTTATAGAGCAGGAGAAACAAACTAATACATTTATAGGTTTATTCCGTAAAATACAGGCAGTGCTTATAGTTTAAAAGAAAGGTAACAAGCTGAGACAATATCGTTATGTACAAGGCAATTACAAAATAAACGGGATTAAAAGTGAAAGACTTACATGATAGTTACATAGGTATAGGCAAGACTGGCTGGGGGAGGAGCCACACGTCATAGTTCATTTGCAGATCTCTTAGTCAGGTCATCACAGCATGGACTGACTAAGGGGGGCTTAACTGCAAGACTTATACCTGTGGGCTGCTGACCTCAAAAAAGGGGATGGTTTTTCTGGCCACCTCCCAGGGATAGAAGTCCTAGGTTTAGTCCTGGAAGATTATCAGGAGCATAGTTCATCCTGAGAACCTCGCAGAAGAATGGCAGACCTATCAATGATCTTATTTTAAAATGACGATTCAAATGAGCCCAAACTTGGGTGAAATAGTGCACTGTGCATCCGAGAATTCCATTTCTCGGGTTCTGTTGGAGTTACGGGTTCACCAGCACCACGGGAACGATGCCTGTCGGCGTATGTTTCACAACAGTAACTTTCGTGTTTCTGACGCAAATTCCCACCGTGTTATAAGCAAAAAGAATGAATTCTCATAATGGCTGCTAGGGGAGGAATAGCACATGGGCAGACAATGCAGACCCCCTGCGGTGACTTAAAGCCAGGTTAATAATTGAGAGCTGTCAATTTGACAACTTTCAATTATTAATCCTATTGAAGGAAATAAAAAAAACACACAAGAGGAAGAATAAATAATTTTAATGAAATAAACACACATTTCTTTGACCATCGTTTATTTAACTGTTATTCCTTACGAAGCCCTAGCTCTCCTGTAATGAAGAAAAAATAATAAAACAACATTATTCTTACCTATCCGCCGCTCTGTCAGGTCCCACGCTGTAATCCTTCACAAAGGGTTAACTAGCTTTCAGCCAAGCAGTGCAGCAAATGCTGCCTGCTCAGCTGTAAGCTCCCGAATGAATGAGTTCCTCTCCCGGCAACAGGAGAGGAACTGATTACTGTGGTAAGCTTCATTGATTGCTTCCCACTTTCACTTCAGGTCAGCCGGGACTCCCTCTGACTTCACTGATGCTGTGCAGTGTCGCCGGCTGACCTGAAGTGAAAGTGGGAAACAATCAATTAAGCTTCCCACACTAATCACTTCCTCTCCTGTCAGCTGGGAGCAGAGATAATTCATTCGGGTGTGTACTGCGAGGCTGGCAGCATCAGCTGCGGTCCCTGCAGTAAACATTAACACTTTCAGAAGGATTACATCGGGGATGTTATGTTTTGGTAGCAGGCATAAGCGGCAATACACCAGAGAGGTTGGAATCTATTGGATTGCAGTACCCTGACTAACCAACACAACTAAAGGCAGCCGTGGAGCGTTCCTACGTTGGTCCTAGACTCCTCGTCACAGCCTGAGAGATTAACTACACCTAAAGATAGAAAAAGGAAAGCTATCTGCCCCGAGCAGATCCCCAAAGAACATAGGAAGCCCCCAAACATGTAATGGCGGTTAGACAAGAGGAAATACAGACACAGACAGAAAATAGTATGAGCAAACGCTGGGGCCCAATCT
The DNA here is from genome assembly GCA_033576555.1 of Oophaga sylvatica. Lineage (NCBI taxonomy): Eukaryota > Metazoa > Chordata > Amphibia > Anura > Dendrobatidae > Oophaga > Oophaga sylvatica. Next base: position 593,169,201 of record JARQOD010000001.1, on the reverse strand, counting down.
GCCTGGACAGAAAAGGATAGAAAGGATACTCACTGCAATCAAAAAAACCCTAAAAAATTCCAACGCTACTGATTGCAAAAACACCTGAGATCACACGACCTCTACCACCTAAATCAGATTTCTGGTGTAACAAAACTAAGCCGCAGCCACTGAAAAAACTGGAAAAGGCAAATGAACAAATAACAGTGGCTCCAGCGGAACTGAGAGGAGCCCAGCCCCCCGGGGGGGGGACCTGTCTAACCTCACAGAAATGCAGAGAAATATGCAAATGGTAAGCACAAAAACAAAAACAGAAAATAACTTATCTGAAAGCAGAAGAAGAGGCAAGACTCAGCAAGCTTCCAAGTGAACCAGAAACCACAGTTGAGACAAGAACAATTGATCACCGGCAACCATGATGGGAGGGAACCTCCCTTATATCAAGCCAGTCTGTGAATCCTGATTGCCAATCCTCATTGAATGGTTCAGTACTGTTTGTAACCACCGGAGGGAGCTTCTGCTCAGAATTCATTTCCAAAACATTCACAAGGGGGACCTGACTGAACACCTGATAGGTAAGAATAATGTTGCTTTATTATTTTATTTTTATTGCAGGAGAACAAGGGAATCGATGATTAACTATACAATAAAAAATGGTCAAAAATTGTGTCATTATTTCATTAAAATGATTTTTAATTAAAGTGTGTGTGTTTTATTTTTATTTCAAACAATCGGATTAATAATTGATAGTTGTCTAATTGACAGCTCTCAATTATTAACCTGGCTTAAAGTAACCTTCCAATAGCAAGGTGGCTTTAACCCATTATTAACCCATTCGCCACCACTACAGGACAATGGGAATAGACGGGCTAAGTGCTAGAAAGGGCTAATCTAATTATAGATTTGCCTTTTCTGGGGTGGCTGGAGGCAGTCATGTGCACTTATCGCGAGAAGCTGCACGTGACCGTCAGGGAGAGGGTAATGGCCGACAGTCACCGAGAGAAATCCATCCACGACGTGACCACTGGGTATCCTCTGTAAGGTAAGTGCTGACTTACTTCTGACAGCCCCGACCGACACTGTCACTGACTCTTTCGGGAAGTTCCTGTGTCACGTACTTCCTTCTGTGACACAGGAACTCCCCATATACTTTACTGGAAACTTCCGATTCCGGTAACCGATATGCAAAAAATATCGAAACTCAGAATCAGAATTCCGATACCGCGAATATATCGCCATACATATTTGCGATATCGGAATGCTCAACACTATTAGGAAGTTATAAGCGTTAAAAGTTAACCAGCGATTTCTCATTTTTACAACAAAATTTACAAAACCATACAGTAACTGAAGCAATGTGGAAGGAAAAAATTACCGTAATTTTTTAACATTTTTTTACAAACATTTTACTTCAGAACCACTTTTTTTTATTTTCACAAGTGTAAAAAAAGAAAATGAACCACAAAATTTGTTGTTCAATTTCTCCTGAATATGCCGATACTCAACATGTCGGGATAAACCACTGTTTGGGTGCATGGCAAGGCTTGGAACGGAAGGAGTGCCGTTTAACTGTTTCAAAGCAGAATTGGCTGAAATTAAGATCGGACGCCATGTTGCGTTTGGAGAGCCCCTAATGTGCCTAAACAGTGGTAATCTCCAACAAGTGACCCCATTTTGGAAACTAGACCACTTAGGAACTTATCTTAATCTGTGGTGAGCACTTTGAACCTCCAAGTGCTTCACAGAAGTTTATAACGTAGAGCAGTGAAAATAAAAAATAATTTTTTTCCTCCAAAAAAGATTTTTTTTTCCACAAAAGTGATTTTTTTAAGCCCCCAATTTTTTTTATTTTCCCAAGGGTAACGGAGAAATTAGATCCCCATAGTTGGTGTGCAATTTGTCCTGAGTATTGCTGATGCCCCATATGTTGGGGTAAACCACTGTTTGGGCACACTCTGGGCTCGCAAGACTCGCATTTGACTTTTTGAACGCAAAATTGGCTGGAATCAAAGGTGGCACCATGTAGCGTTTGGAGACCCCCTGATGTGTCTAAAGAGTGGAAACCCTCAAATCTAGCTCCTACCCTAACGCCAACACACCCTTAACCCTAATCCCAGCCCTAAACCTAATCCTAAACCTAACCCTATTCCTAACCCTTATTCCAACCGTAACCCTAATTCCAACCCTAATCCTAATTCCAACACTAACCCTAATTCTAAACCTAACCCTAATTCTAACCATAACTCTAATTCTAACCCTAACCATAACCCAATTCTAACCCTAACTCTAATAGAAAAAAGAAAATAAATGCACTGCTCAAAAAATAAAGAGAACACTTAAACAGAATATAACTCCAAGTAAATCAAACTTCTGTGAAATCAAACTGTCCCTTAGGAAACAACACTGACTAACAATCAATTTCACATGCTGTTGTGCAAATGGAATAGACAACAGATGGAAATTATTGGAAATTATCAAGACACACTCAATAAAGGAGTGGTTCTGCAGGTGGGGACCACAGACCACATCTCAGTACCAATGCTTTCTGGCTGATGTTTTGGTCACTTTTGATGTTGATTGTGCTTTCACACTCGTGGTAGCATGAGACGGACTCTACAACCCACACAAGTGGCTCAGGTAGTTCATCCAGGATGGCACATCAATTCGAGCTGTGGCAAAAAGGTATGCTGTGTCTGTCAGTGTAGTGTCCAGAGGCTGGATTTGCTACCAGGGGACAGGCCAGTATACCAGGAGACATGGAGGGGGCCTAGGAGTTCAACACCCCAGCAGCAGGACCGCTACCTTTGCCTTTGTGCAAGGAGAAATAGGAGGAGCACTGACAGAGTGCGGCAAAATGACCTCCAACAGGCCACAAATATGCATGTGTCTGCATAAATGGTTGGAAACCGACTCCATGAGAATGGTCTGAGTGCCTGACGTCTACAGATGGGAGTTGTGCTCACAGCCAACACCATGCAGGATGCTTGGCATTTGCCACAAAGCACCAGGATTGGCAAATTCGCCACTGGCGCCTGTGCTCTTCACAGATGAAAGCAGGTTCACACTGAGATCATGTGACAGACATGATAGAGTCTGGAGACGCCATGGAGAGTGATCTGCTGCCTGCAACATCCTTCAGCATGACCGGTTTGGCAGTGGGTCAGTAATGGTGTGGGGTGGCATTTCTTTGGAGGGCCGCACAGCCTTCCATGTGCTCGCCAGAGGTAGCCTGACTGCCATTAGGTACCGAGATGAGATCGTCAGACCCCTTGTGAGACCATATGCTTTTGTGGTTGGCCCTGCATTCCTTCTAATACAGCACAATGCCAGACCTCATGTGGCTGGAGTGTGTCAGCAGTTCCTGCAAGATGAAGGCATTGAAGCTATGAACTGGCCTGCCCATTCCCCAACCTGAATCCGATTGAGCACATTTGGGACATCATGTCTCGTTCCATCCATCAACTTCACGTTGCACCACAGACTATCCAGGAGTTGGCGGATGCTTTAGTCCAGATCTGGGAGGAAATCCCTCAGGAGACCATCTGCAGCCTCTTCAAGAGCACTTTAAAAATTTTTAAAAATTCTTTAAAAATTTGTGTGCGAGAACATGTGAGAGATATTCTTGCTGCAGAGGAGGAAAAGGTAATGGAACATTTGAAAACATTACCAGACACTTTAAGAAATACCATAACTGTGATCCTACAGGGCTTCGGGTTAGTGGCATTTATCGCATTATTACGGATCTTCGTGGTGGTAATGTCAGTCGTAGACTAGCGCAAAAGGAAACTAGATGGATTTGGACACTTCGTACCCTTCAACCTCTGGGGCTCAATGAGACTTAATTATTCATCTTTTCTCTGATTGATTTAATATTTTTTACGTATTTTTATCTGTTTTATCAGTATTAATTTATATCTTATTTTATTCTTTTAGTTATTAATTCTTGGACCAACTACCTCTCAAGGATTTTCGATAGTCTTTTGGACACCCCTTGAATCCCTTATGCTATGGATTTAAATAAAGATTGCTTTGGATTCCTTTGATTGAAGAATTCTAATATTTTATGGACAATTGATATATATTTTACACATGAATTGATATATATTTATTATATTATATTATATATTTTTTCTTATTTTTTTTCATTATTTTTTATTCATTACTATTTATCGATTATTATTTATTTTATATAATTCTGCCAATATTTTATAATATATACAATTTTTATATACATATGTGCTTAATTTATGGTATAATGAAATATATATTGTACATATTTATTGATTATACTATTTTTTTTATTTTTTACTTTTTATTTCTTAATTTTTATTATTTATTTATTATTTTATTTTATTATTATTTTTTATTTTTTTTTATTTTTTTCATTATTATTCACCAGTATTATTCTTTAATTAATTTTTCATAACTCTGCCAAAATGTATACCTTCTATATACAAATGTGCTTATATAATAATGGTGCATACTTATTTGCATATATTCTACATATTTATCATATATATCTATTTATTGTCCATATACTATTTATCATATACATTGCCCTCAATTATCCTTAATTTAATTTATTATAAGTGAGTCCATCGTTGAGATTCTTTTCAAGTCCCACATAGCTGATGGGGCGCATGCGCTCCCTTTCCGTCCACTAGTTCCATTCATTCCTGCGTCAGTATCTTGGATGAGCGCGCTCCTGGCTCTAACCCACTCACGTGACCTACGTGGGGGGTTTTGATGACTTGGTTGCACGTTGCCTAGGTGACGCTGGGTGCATGGGACTTGTTGGCACGGGCGGCGGCGCATGCGCCCTTATACACCGCTCTGTGAGGAATACTGAGTGGTGATTGGTCCACTTGTTTTATAAACATGCAGCATACCTGTTTGTTGTTATACACGTCCCCTGGAAGAAGGCACAGCGCCGAAACGGGCGTAGGGACTGAGCACTTTGGTGGTATGTGAATGGTTTTAATTCTATTTGATATTCCCTATGCCAATATCTGTATTGTTAGCACGGTGTCACTTTACTATTGTGTATGAGCTGCAGCGCTTTGTGCTCATTATCTATGATTATCTGATAGCACGGTGTCACTTTACTATTGTGTATGAGCTGCAGCGCTTTGTGCTCATTATCTATGATTATCTGATAGCACGGTGTCACTTTACTGCTATATATTAGTGCTCATTGCTCATCTTGTATATGATCACATGATAATTTGAATAGTTACCCTGCATAAGAGCTTATTTTTAACATATGCTATTTAATGATATATTGTTAGCACTGTTGGCTTTATAGATGTATTAATGTATGTAATCTTAGATTTTGCACTATTTTTTATTTGCACTAATAGCACTGTTTGGCATATTTTTTCAATGTCTTTTTGAGATATATTATTATATATATTTTAATATATATATATATATATATATATATATATATAATTTATTTTTTTTTTTTGCATTATATATTAAATCATTATTAATTCATTATTTATTACTCATTTTTGCACTATTTTTTATGCATTATATATATTTTTATATTTTTTTAGTATTTATTAGAAATATTTTTTATGCACTATTTTTTTGTGCATCTGTTTGCTATTATTGCATCTCAGCACTTTTATTATTATCCATATTGTTCACATATCAATATATGAGTATATATATTATATTAATTTGGCACTATTGCATTTTATGATTATTTGCACATATATTGTTAGAGTTTTTGGTATTATTATTGTGCTGATTTTTGTCTATGCACACATTTTCTTTGGCAAAGTGATTATACCATTATTTACAAGTGACTTCTTGCATACTCCTTTGTGCTCTCATTTCAGCTGTTCATTACCTTATTTACTTTGTGTTTATTTTGAATATATATTAATAAATAATTTTCAATATTACTACAGTTGTTGATTGCACTTTTTTATTAGAGGGATTTTCTTCAAGAGCATGCCCAGGTATTGTAGGGAGGTCATACAGGCACAGGGAGGTCATACAGGCACGTGGAGGCCACACACTACTGAGCATCATTTTGACTTGTTTTAAGGACATTACATTCCACTTTAATTTTGAGTATGACTCCAAATCCAGGCCTCCATTGGTTAATAAATTATATTTCCATTGATGATTTTTGTGTGATTTTGTTGTCAGCACATTCAACTTTGTATAGAACGAAGTATTCAATGAGAATATTTCATTCATTCAGATTTAGGATGTGTAATTTGAGTGTTCCCTTTATTTTTTTTGAGCAGTGTATATTTTCTTTATTTCATTATATTTCCCTAACTAAGGGGGTGATTAATGGGGGGTTATTTACTTTTATTTATTTTGATCCCTATGATCACATGTTCACTGCACATGCACCCACCATTTTATTCCCTGAAGAAGAGGGCAGCACCCACTGGAGCATGCAGGAGGGTCCGAGGACAACTGGGAGGTACCAGGGGGATCAGGGACACTATTTCTCTCTCCTCTGATGTGCAATCACATCAGAGGAGAGAGAAAGTGAATGCAAAATAGCAGCTTTTTTTTTTTGCTGTCACAGTTATACGGTTAATAACACCAATCGCAAAAGCGGGGTCGGTAAAAACTGACCTGAATCATGTTCTCTGGGGTCTCATCTTCCTCCAGCAGCCGAGACCCCGGAGAAAATACATATCTGGGGCGCTATACACTGGTCTAAGTACCCTTAACTACCGCCATTAAAATGCGTATCTGTGGTCGTTAAGTGGTTAATTTGGTACTCCCATTCTTTTAGCCTATGCATTGAATGCAAGGCCTGTCCTGCCCCAAAGTTACATGCACCCCAATATTCCATTTAACAGACGTCCTGGATGGCCACAAGAAACCAAAATTCCCAATATTATGAATTTGGTACTCCCATACTGTTTGCTATGCAGTGAATTACAGTGTTGAGCCTGAAGAACCTGCACTGGACAATGTTAGTGTTGAGCATGAAGGACCAGCAGTAGAGAATTGCAGTTTGGAGGCTGAAGGATCAGCAGTGGAGAATTGCAGTGGTGAGCCTGAAGGACCTGCAGTGGCCAATTTCAGTGTTGAGGCTAAATTCCACAGCAGTGGAGCTTTGCAGTGTTGAGGAAGAACACCTGGCAGTGGAGCATTTCAGTGTTGAACCTGAAGACCCGGCAGTGGAGTATTGCAGTGTTGAGGATGAAGACACGACAGTGGATAGAAAAAACACGGTACAAAGATATACATCTTTACTGACACGACAGTGGAGCATTGCAGTGTTGAGCCTGATGAACCTGCATTGGATCATTGCAGTTTTGAGACTGCAGACCCGGCCTGCCCCACAATAAAAGTAACGCGCACTCCAATAACCCCTTCAACAGATGTACTTGAGGGCTTCATGACAAAAATGTTCCTATTAGAAGAAAGTGTGTCTCTCATAGTGGTTGCCTATGCATTGAATGCAAGGGCTGCCCTGCTTCACAGTTATGTGCACCTCAATAACCTTTTAAATAGACATCCTGGATGGCCACATGAAACCAAAGTTCCCATTATTATTAATTTTACTCCCATACTGTTAGCCTATGCATTAAATGCAAGGCCTGCCCTGTCCCAAAGTTTGCATTCCTTGTGAGAGTACCTCGCTCCTCAGGGCCTGTGCAATGGGAGGGTTTGAGAAAAGTCCCCAGAACTTTGTCAGTGTTCCCGTGCCTCTGCTGGATTGGAGTTGTGTCTCTCTCGCCTGTACTCCTTGGTTTTCTAATGAACTGTGACCTCTGCCACCAGCATTTTCATATGGGAATTTTTTGTTAATAATTCCGCTACAAGGGCCCTCTGTTACTGCACCATTTTAGTACACCTGTCTTTCTCTGGAATAAGAGATTGAAAGTTCTCAGAGTAGCGTGGGTCTAGAAGTGTCACTAACAAGTAATGACTGTCAAAATTTGGTGAATTAGATGGTCACGATCAATGCAGCACAACATAAACTAAGCCATGCGTGCCAGACTGCTAACAGGAAAAACTTCAGTGTCATCACCAAGAGGATGACAGACCATTCTCTCCTCCTCATCTTCCTCCTCCACCATCTTCTCAGGCCATCCACATTGAACAGACAGTATGACAGTTGTGCTTGTAGTACCATCTATAGCCCATGAAACTAGATCCTGTTCTTCCTTCTCATTCCAACGTGGATTGGGTGACAATGAGGAAGAGGAGGAGGAGATGAGGTTGAACTGTGTGTAATCACACTGTATGGTTCCTTGCTCCATTTTATCATGCTCCGCCTGCAATGCATCCTCTTTGATTGTGAGTAGAAAGCATTTCAGAACACAGAGAAGCGCAATAGTTACGCTAATTATGTCGTTATCACCACTCACCATCTTGGTGGAGTCCTCAAAGTTTTGGAGGATGGTAAAAATGTTTGAAATCCATGTCCACTCCTGAGGTCTTATATGTGGAGTCTGAAATGAATACAGATGGCCTTGTTGATGCTGGTAGTGAACAACTGCCCTCTTCTGCTCACAAATCCTTTCCAACGCATGCAGTGTAAAGTTCCAATGCGTGGGGACATCACACAACAGTCTGTGAGCCAGAAGATGCAAACACTGCTGAAGCATGGCAGTGGCCACGGAAGCTGCAGCTGACATTCTAAAATGGACACACAGGCGGTGTACTTTCAAAAGAAGACCAGGCTGTTCCGGTAGCTTTTGAAAAAACATTGAACAATGCGGTTAAACAATGTGTGTGAGCTCGCCTCTCTTCAAAGCCACCACCAGGTTCCAGCCATTGTCACACATGACCATGCCTGGCTGGAGGTTCAGCGGTGTCAGCCACAGATCTGCCTGCTCTTTCAGGGATGTACACAGCTTTCAAGCATTGTGCGGTTTGCCAACTATGCGTATTAGCTTTCGCACAGCCTGTTGTCGCTTGGCTAAGGCAGTGCTGCAGTGCAGGAGCTGTAGACTGTGGGAACAACCCTGTTTGACATAGGGCCCGCAGTCCTCAGCATCGGTAGGGCATGTTGTATCCCAAGGTGCGACTGGGTCCCGGCTTCCACCATGTTAACCCAGTGTGCAGTCAGCGAGATGTACCACCTCTGCCCAGAAGCACTTGTCCACGTGTCCTTGGTTAGGTGGACTTTCCCAGTAACTGCATTATTGAGGGATAATGTTGTGTGAAACGTGCTTACTGCTTATGTAATGCGGGAATGGCACACTGGAGAAACAGTGAAGGCTGGGGACTAAATACCGAGGAACGGCCGCCGCCATCAGGTTGCGGAAAGCTTCCATCTCCACAAGCCTAAAAGGCAACATTTCAAGTGCAAGCAGACGAGAAATGTGTGAATTTATTTGGGTGGCCTGTGGGGCGTTGGTAGCGTATTTACAATTGTGTTCCAAGGACTGGGGTATGGACAAATTAACTCTGTGCTGGGATAAGGACGTGGACGTGTTTGATGATGATTGAGTGTGTGCAATGACAGGTGCAGGGAAGGAGACATCTTTGTATGCACCATGGAGAGGGGATTGGCTTGCATGCACAACAGCGGAAGAATCAGTAGTGTCACCCGCAGTCACTGTTAGTGGACCCTGGGGATCGGCCCATAAAGTCGGATGCTTTGCTGCCATGTGCCTGATGATGCTGGTGTTGGTGAGGCTGGTATTTTTGCTACCCTGCTGATGCTGGCATGGCAGATGGTGCAAATGGCCTTTTTGGGGTTAAAAAACAACCATACTCAGGAAGACCTAACAGTTGGACAGGCAACTTCCGTCGTGTTGGTGTTACGGGGAACGGTTGCCAGCCTTTTGTCTGCTGCCACCACACTGCTTCTTCCTGCCTGTTGGGTGCTACGTCTCCCTCCCCTGTGTGCTTCTGAACTCACTCTGCATGTCCTCCTGCCAAGTTGGGTCAGTTACTATATCATCCACCACCTCGTCCTCCACTTCCGTGCCCTGGTCCTCCTCCTGAATTTATGGCAATTGTGTCTCATCATCGTCCACCTCTTGTGACACTTTCCCTCCATCGGCTTTGTGTGACCCTGGCTGCTCAAATATTTGGTCATCGCTACATGCACTCTCCTCTTGCTCCACTTCAAGTGGATCGGGAGAGAGACCTGACTCTATAAATGAAAAAGTGAACAGCTCTTCAGAGTGTCCATGTGTGGGATCAGTTGTCTCCTGCCACTCGGCACGGTGGGAGGAAGGAGGATCAGGGTAAGGAATATGCGGTCCAGACTCATGGCTACTCAGACTTGACCATTTGGAAGACAGGGTGGTGGTGGCGGCAAAGTGACTGGAAGCATTATCTGCTATCCAAATAAAAACCTTTTGACACTGCTCTGGATTCAATAGTGATGTGCTGCTGCGGTCCCCTAGTAATTTGTACAGGAAGGTCGGGCAGGAAGATGTGGGTTTTTGTTGTGGCCCAGTTTCAAATTGTTCACAGCCTCGGCCTTTGCTTGCACCATAACCATCAAGTCCAGTTCCCCATCTCTTGCCAAGCGCCATGCCGATTTTAAATGGAGTACAATATCTTCCACATTCAGTACAAATGGCTGAATTTGGAGCAAACTTATAGGTGATCAGTGTGCGAGAAAACCACAGTTTAAAATATCTGGCCTGTAAGTAACTATTTTTTTTTTGGCAGCAAACTGGTGTCAATAACTAGGCTAAAACACAGCAAAAAAAAGGCATTGGAGGCCTGAAATGGCACAATTTTAAGCGCAATATGTGAGGCCTGTGACGAAATACTCAACTTTCAAATAACTGGCCTGTATTTTTTTTTTGGTAGTAAACTGCTGTCAATAGCTAAGACACAGAAAAAAAATGCAATGGAGGCCTGAAATGGTACAATTTTGAGAGCACTGATATGCGACCCATGTGGCAGACAAAATCAAGTGTATGTAACAACTCTGCTGGCATCACTGCATGACCTCCCATTCCCCACATACCAACTTCCTCACTGCTCCAGGTTATGCTGTGATTTCTGTCTGCTGCCAGCTCCATGCTCTGTACCTCTTGCTTTCTATCTGTTCTGTGCATGTTTCCTGGCTGTGTGCATAGGGGGTGGCGCCAGAACTCTCTGGTTCTTATGGAGTCCGAGTGTACATGTCTAATTTGTCCATGACAAATTACCATGAGCCCTCTAGTATTTAAGGCAGCTCCACCCTGTGGATCTTGCCTGTGCAATGTGTTAACTCAGTGAGTGTCTTGCTACTGAGCTGCCAGGTCTTGCTCTGTGTTCCTCCTTCTTGGAGGCTTCACTCCTAGCTTTGCCTTGTATCTGTTTGTCCACCCTCCAGGAGGCATAATATTCTGGTCTCTGTGCTCTTGCTCCTGACCTTGTCTTGTACTTGTCCTTGCCGCCCTCCTGGAGACAGAATATTCTGGTTCCTGTGTCTTTGTCCCTGTACCATGTCTTGTGACATTTCCTTGTCTGAACTCTGTCCTACCTCTGTCTCTGAATTTCCATGTGTGTGGTTTCCTTCCCTGGTGTGTCTTGCCTTCTGTTCGTTCTGTATCATTTTCTGCCTCTTCTCCGCACTCCTGCAGTTCTGCTCTTTACCACTCTGTGTTGCTCCTGCCGCTGCAGAAATCTCTTGCTGCAGCTTCTCTCCGCATATTTTGCAATTCCGCTCTGCTTCTCTCCTGCAACTGCAGAACCTCTTGCTGCAGCTTCTCACCGCATATCTTGCCGTTCCCCTCTGCTTCACTCCTGCAGCTGTAGAACCTTTTGCTGTAGCTCCTCTCTGCATACCTTGCGGTTCCGCTTTTGCTCCTGCCGCTGAAGAACCTCTTGCAGCTCTACAGCCCTTCCCTGCAGTCTTGTGGTTCTCCTTCTGTGTGAACAGGTCTCTACCTGTTCTTCCATGCACCATTCCTTCCAGTCTGTACCAGTACCTGCACCTGCTGTGTGAGCAGGTCTCTACCTGTTCCTCCATACACCATTCCTTCCAGTCAGTACTAGTACCTGCACTTGCTATGTGACAGGACCCTGCCCTGTGTCTCAGCCATGCCTACCTACCCTGTGTCTCAGCCGTGCCTGCCAGCCCTGTGTCCCAGCCATGCCTGCTTACCTCGTGTCTCAGCGTGCCTACCTACACTGTGTATCAACCGTGCCTGCCTGCCCTGTGTCACAGCCGTGCCTGCCTGCCATGTGTGTCAGCCATGCCTGCCTGCCCTCTGTCTCAGCCGTGCCAGCCTGCCCTGTGTCTCAGCCATGCTTGCCTGCCCTGTGTCTCAGCCTGCCTGCCTGCCCTGTGTCTCAGCCGTGCCTGCCTGCCCTGTCTCAGCCATTCCTGCCTGCCCTGTGTCTCAATCGTGCTTGCCAGCCCTATGTTTCAGCCGTGCCTGCCTGCTCGTGTCTCTGCCATGCCTGCCCGCCAGTGTCTCAGCCGTGCCATCGTCTCCCCAAATGGGATCAGCAGCCACAACCAGACACCACCCTGGAGTGGCACCTGGCAGCTGCCTGCCGCACAAGCCTGACCTCACTATCAGAGGCTCCAGTGAAAACCAAGGTCGCTGTCCTATTCACACCCCTTCCAGGGTAGTCTGGTTTGTGGCACAGTGGGGCCACAACCCCCTGGCTCACGCCCACCAGTCAGGGCATGAGCGTGACAGTGTAAAATAGCTGGCCTGTAGGTAACTATTTTTTTCAGCAAACCGGTGTCCATAAATTGTATCACACACTCCAACAAAATTTTAAAGTAGCACAGAAATGGCAGAATTTTCTGCGCACTCAGATGTGATTGCTGTTGCGCCCAAACACCTGTTTAAAATAGCTGGAATTTCACGCTGTACTGTGTAAAGAATCCGGCTGTATTCTGCAGTGCCAACAAGCAAATGGAGAAAATAAACCGTGTGCTCTGGATTAATTTTGAAGAAAATAATCAGGAGTAAGTTGAAAAAAATAATTTCCTGGCCACTAATACCTGGTGCTATGTATATACCGTAAATATCTGTAATAGGCAGCAGCAGCAGACAGTAATGGAATGTACCTTCTTGCTGTATGCAATGAAATATGCCACATGCAATGCCTGCGTGCCTAGCACTGATATCTATATACGCACATACACTTCCTGCCTACCTTCACTGATATCTATATACCCTGCTGTTAGTCTTTAGAAGGACTGTTGGTTTAGCTGGATTTGTGTATTCAATAATGGTATACCCACACTAACTTATACACTACCCATTCTGTCCCTATTTCTGCAGCAACTCTCCCTACACTGCCTAAGTCTGGAGCTGACTAGGATGAGCAGGGCGGCGCCAGGTCTGATATAGACCTGATGATGCTGCATGGCCACCACCCAATCACTGTAATACCACAACCAACATGATTGCAGCATTACAGTGCATGACAGACAGTCCCTGCATGTTGATTGGTGCTCTAAAGAGCACCAAACATGCAGAACAGGGACTCGAGCTCCCGCCAAGCAACCCCAGAGCATGCTTGCTCATCACTAGTGATTAAGTTAGACATTTACAGCATACCCATAGAAATTATTGCACTTATCTACAGGGATAATGGGGTCACCAATCTCCTTGGGTTCCAGTAATCCATGCATTTGCAATGAAGAAAATGTATTCAGAAGTTTGAAACAGATTTTAATCTCAGAAATATTTGGCACATTTCTGTTGCATGTGAGAATAGGCTACTCATTTAGACAAAAGTCCACTACTACTACAAATAAATAGAAATGAGCGAACATTTCAAGGTTCGGTTTGGACTCACCGAACCATTCGAACACCATTAGATTAATTGGGAGACAAAAACAAATGCATAGACAACACTTAAAGGGGTAACAAATAGCTTCCCCAAACAGCTAAAATTAGGGGCAGACTCCAGAAAAAAAGTAGCATCAATTGACCCACAGTAGAAATGTGCAAATTGCACAACAGCAGTCAGCCATGGGCCATGCATAAGGTATCAGGCTCTAGACCAGCATTTACAGTTTGGAATTGAAGTTTTAATGAGGAACTAGTGGTTAAGTGAGCAGTGTAAGCTGGGAGACCTGATACCTTGACACCTCCAATTTTTTTTGTTTTTATTATTCCAGCCCCACTCAGATGGCACAAACATCAGATTATAGACTAATATTGATAGAAAATGTAAGAATAATAAAACAGATACTTGACTGATCACTTGACCCATAGTAGAACCTGTTATAATGGAACACAACCAGTCAGCCTTGGGCCATGCATGAGGTATCTTAGTGTGGCCCAGCATTTACTGCTTGGAATTGAAGTTTCAATGAGGACCTGGTGGTTAAGGCCTTCTTAACTGGGAGACCGCATACCTGATGCAATACCTCCAATTTATTTTTTTTGTATTCCAGCCACACTCACATGGCACAAACATCAGTTTCATACAGTAATATTTGTAGTGAAAAATTAAGGATAGTAACACAGGTTGTTGACTGAAAGTAAGTGAAGGCCTGCCTGTCTGGGAGACCAAATTACACGGGCCACCCAACAGATGGAGACCAAACTTGAAGTCTCCACATTTCAAAAAAATTATTAGCACACAGCAAAAAAGTGGCATCAGTTTCCATGGAGTAGAAACAGTATAATAGGCCTCTGACACACCTTCTACTACAGGCAACTCACCAGATGGAGAACCAATTTTGAGTGTGCACATTTCAGAAAATAATTGTCACACACCACTAAAGTGGCATCAGTTTCCACAGAGACTAAATATTATAATAGGCTTCTGACATACTTTCCACCACAGGCAACCCACCAGATGGAGACCAAAATGTAAAAGGCTAGAATCACCCCTGATATCATTGATATTGAACTCCAGATATTCCTGCACAATCCTCTCAAGTCCTTCACAACATGACAGACTTGTATTCTGTTCTGATGGTACACAGGCTAAAAATGTGTTAAACGACTCACAGAAATTGCTTATGCCACTTAGACTGCTGCTGCTAATGTTTTGGCAATGACTCCTTGACGTTCCCAGGATTTGATGTCTACAGCTGGGATGCACATTGTGTGCCTCACTGTTGTCTTGATGAAAACCCCTCTTAAGATTGTCTACAAGCATATTTCGATACTCCAGCATACGTGCCTCCCTTTCCATGGGGGAAGCATATGGCTAAATTTACTCTTGTACCGTGGACCTAACAGTGTGGAAATCCAGTTGTCAGCACTATTTCTAACAATAAAAATACGGTCATCTTGTTGAAGATAGCGCAGCAAGAAGGCGCTCAAGTGTCGGGCGCTTTCATGAGGTCTAAGTCCATGCTGTATTGGTATCGGGGTAAAAATGAAGGTTGCTTTCTCTGTCTCCTCCTGCCAACCACGGACAACAGAGACCATATCATTTTCCTCTTCATCTCCTGCTGTTGCAGGTCCATCAACTCATCCTCCTGAATTTGTTCCTTGGCTCCTGCATCTTCCCTAACAGTTTATCTGGTAACATGAGCCACCTGGATCACTGTAAGCCACCCTCCCTGGCACACACCTGTGCGAAGACAGTATGGAAATTTGAGATATTATTAATTCTTCTGCATTCTCCTCTGCTTCCAATTCTTCCTCTGGTATCATCACCTCCTCATTCAAACTATTCAAAATGTGCTCC